>CM040239.1:11985890-12048675 GCA_022545495.1 Chrysanthemum lavandulifolium | reverse complement strand
ATTCGAAGATCGGGTTTTAGTTACTCGTAAGAAAAAGGTTTTCTTATTTGTAAAAACAGGGTTTTAGCTTATTCGTAAAAGTGACCGAATTACCAACACGACTTTTTAAGCTTCAAAACGCAATTGCCACCCGATTCTTTTGATCGAATAGCTTCAAAAACACTTGAGGAACAAGAAAGTTTTAAACTTTAACACCTAAAATGAAATTTGAGCTTATTCGTAAAACATGAAAACCTAATAAACGAGTTGAAAAATTATTCAAAACCAATAAAATTCTAAACTTGTTGCAAAAACTAAGCTTCTAAACACTATATCAACCTTAAAACTTACCAAGTTTGAAGATTTTAGTGTAAAAAACAAAGTTTACGCGTAAGAAATGTTGAGAACGAGTAGAACTTGTTACGTATAACCAAAAACTTAAAGAAAACACATTCCAAACAACTATTTGGCGATTGATACCACTGTTAAGTCACCATAATAATGATAACAAAAGCATAACAATAATAAGAATGATACGAGAAAGGTGTAGAATGGTCGATACTTTCACACACAAGAATAATAAAGGTTTAGTAGCAATATGAAAGAACCAACACTCTCAAATGAGATCTGCAAGAGTACTTATAGGAGAGGGAGCTAGGGAAACACATCTAGTCCCTTCCTCTTGCAAGTTTGGGCTTTGTCTAAGGCCCATGGGCTTACTTCATAATCCTAGACATAATTACGAACATATAAAAGCCTAAATAATTAGCAACTTATTACATAGTTAATGACCGAAACTTGATAGTAGTTACATGTAATCCAAAAAAATAAAGTTGTGGGATAGGTCGTTGGATACGTTGACTGCATTAATATATTTCCAAGGATACATGTACGATAGTGGGCTTCGGCCTAATAAACACACCCTTGGAGTAACGGGTTGTGGCCTGATTATAAAACAAATACCCCTTTTTAAAACAGTGGGTTGTGGCCCATATACAAAACAAAACGCACCCTTTTGTGCTCCTGTTGGGCTTCGATCCAGCGACACACACAAGCCCAGCTCACGTTCTATTAGTTTTAGAGTAGACTGTGTAAATTTTGACGCAAAGGAGAAAGATCATCATTCATATTTCGAGCTCCAGTAGTAATCTCGACCTCGCAATATGGCTTGTAAGTTGGACTTGCGTTTAGGGTATTGGTTGGGTTCGATACCACAGCCACATAACTTACATGGATACCATACAAGTCTAAATTCATTCAATATATTGAAAACCTAATATGATCAACACCCTTATTGTAGGTCTCGAGCCACAATGAAAACCAACACAACATGTTTCTAATTCACTTAATTCCATAAACTTAAAAGAAAATAAACCAAAACCGAATGTACCACGATGGACTAGAGGTCCCTCATACGAGTAAAAACAGAACACCGAGACATGTCACTCTTTGTGGTTGGTAGCTGTCGAACCTAATGTAAGGCCAAACACCCTTGGTGGGTGTTTCCTTGTGACTCGAGGAGAGTAACCGCGACATCAAACCAAAACTCATCCTAACTTTACGGCTTAAGCTAATGATGTGAAAATCAGGTAATCAAAATGAGCTCTACTAAACCATTAGTCGACCTTTGTTTTTAGTTGTCAGGTGTTATGCCACACAAGGATTAAACAACAACAATAGTTGATTATAATCATGAATGTCGATTGGTATATAACAAATCTCATCATTACAACTTGTAAAACCAAATTAAAACGTCAAATTAAATAACATGCGGTTCTCAAAATTTTACAAGAAAGGAAAAGTTTAGGAGACCTTATCAATGGTGGGAGTGATATCGATTGAAGAAGAAGGTTAAAAAATAACCGATTACCAAACTTATCCGATCCGAACCCAAGCGAGCTCCATAGCCAAGCCATACCACAGCCCTTAAGAAGATTCTTCTTGTGACAAACTTGTAAGTGTGGGTGGGTGTGACTCCTTATGGATTCGGCATGTTTTAAAGGAGGATGAAACTAGCAAGGTATCTATCCTTGTGGTATCTGGTAATCACTGTGTGGAAACGTAGAGGGGGGTGAATACGTTACCGTTTAAGAACTTTAGATCTTTAGTATCAAATCGCTTATGAAGCTTGTTATAATATGAAAGTGCCAATTATTGTTTGTGACTAATATAAAGCATGGTAAACCAAGTTGTCACACAATCATGAACATCAAACCACATCACAAACAATAGTATAGTGCAAGTATAAAAGTAAAGAGATAAAGAAAGGATAGTGCAAACCGAACACGAGGATTTATAGTGGTTCGGTCACGGATCTCCTTTCCGCCCTACTCCACTCCCCGAGTACCCAACTCGAGAGTTACTTCACTAAATCAACAAGCTCCCTTCTCGGAGAAAACCTTACAATCGTCGCTACACTTTTTCCGGTACAAAGCTAAATACCGGGTTCTAGTTCGAGTAGAACCAACCTATCGTCGCCTATACAATATTTCCGACACTAAGCTAGATGTCGAGTTCTTTTACAAGGTACAACCACTCCCAATATGTTTTATGGCCCAACATAATAAACCTTGTGTTTTATGGCACAAACACATAAACCATCTAATCTAGTTTGGTGAAAGTGTTGTTATGATGCAATGATGTTTACACTAATGATCCATGACACAAATGTCTAATGGATATGAATAACTACTTCTAAATGAACTTCCATTGATAGGAAGCCTTCATGATGAAGATCACAAGTTCCCTAAACTTCTTGTGATAGATCTTCAACTTGTGGTGAGTGGGGATAGCTAGATCTCCAAGATTTCCTTGGTTGATCAAAGAGTATGCTTACAACAAAGATGAATGTTAGAAGCATTATGATCATGATCATTAGGGTGTTTAATGTGTGTTACTACATTGTTAATGATTGATCTAAATGTATGCAAGAAGGTGGAGAAGATGTGCTTTGAAGTGGTGAAGAAATGGGAAAACAATGGGCTTCTATTTATAGCCAAAAGTGGACAGGAGCGTCCACGGACCACGGACCCCTTAAAAGGGTTCCGTCCTTTATGCAATTTGGTACCGTGGGTACCTGACATAAAATCTAAAAAATCTTTCTCCAAATCTTTGCAAGATATTACCAAATCTTACTAAGATCACATTTGATTTATTAAGTATCAATCTAACCAAAATATTCAAGTGATCTTCCAAGGATTTCAAAGATGATGCATGACATGATGTAACATGTATTTCCATTTTTAGATTAAAAATTTTATCAAGGTAAACTTGTAAAATGTATTATGTAACTAGTTAATAAAATGTCTAGTTACCTTTTGTAAAAGAGTGCTTGTCAAAATAAAATACATTTTGTCAAGTGTAAGTAAACTTTAGTATTTGTATGAAATACTTGTGAATGCAAAATGTAAAATGAGGTTCGAAATAGAATGGTTAACCTATTAAAATACTTAGTGACTCTAAACGTATTTTAAACATTCTAAATGATTTGTTAATGGGTTTGATCATAATGCCACATAACAAACATGTACGAACCTGTGTTGTAAC
The DNA here is from genome assembly GCA_022545495.1 of Chrysanthemum lavandulifolium. Taxonomy (NCBI): domain Eukaryota; kingdom Viridiplantae; phylum Streptophyta; class Magnoliopsida; order Asterales; family Asteraceae; genus Chrysanthemum; species Chrysanthemum lavandulifolium. The sequence goes on along the minus strand of CM040239.1, from coordinate 12,045,150 downwards.
ATACGAGGACTTGAGACATCGAGAGGTGTTGAATGTATGTTGAGACAACGTGTGATTACAAGTAACTTGTACATTTTACGTTATGTATTACAAGTTACATGTTTGTCATCAATCAAAACAAACGAGACTGTATAGATTAAATATCGTAATATTTGCACTAACAATCTCCCCCTTTTTGATGATGACAAATATATGTAAACGTAATAGAAAGTAAAATGTAAAAAGTTACTTGTATCCTTACTACCTTTACATTACCTTCTCCGTTTACACTCTTCTCCCCCTTTTGTCGAAACAAAAAGGGCGTGTCCTTGGAGTTTAACTTAATTTCTCCCCAAAAAGGCGAGCTTGCATCATCCCTAGTGAAGTTAAATCGTCCACTACAATCCATCCCTTGTGTGGTAGCGGATCCATGGATCAAATAAAGAGGCTTAACCTACATCAAGGTTAGTTTTATGCAACAAAAATTATGAGAAATATATGAAAAAGAAAAATGCATAGCAATGTTAGCCTATTTCTCCACTTTTTATCGAAGCACAAATGCGTGTTGAAAAGTGAGAATGATGCTAAATCGTGCATGCTCCCCTTGACGGTTGCTCCCCTTGTTTGAGGCGTCGGTATAATTAAAACCTACAAAACAAATATTAGTGCAAAACTATATTCGTCATTAGACGAGTAAGTGATATACAACAAAGTGTATATAAGACGATTCAAGAAATTCTTGACGGAAGCTCCCCTTGCTCTAGGGCGTCAAGATGAACCTTCAAAATAAATATTAGTATAATAGAAGCTTTGTCTTTAGACAAATATGTCATATACAACCAAGTGTATAGACGATGCAATATGAGTGCTTAAAGGACATTCCTCCTTGTTCTAAGGTGTCAAGAAGCACCTAAAATAAGAAAAATAATTGATGCAAACTTCATCCTTAGATGAGTAAATTATATACAATCAAATGTATATGATGATGAACCTACAATGAAAAACATTAGTGCAATATATTTCATCTTTTTCACAAAGAAAAATAAGATGTACATATGTGATAAATGATCTAATCAAAGATCTCATGAAGTGTAGTCTCCTAATTACAATCATAAGAAAAGTGAGAATATAATATGATAAAAACCTACAAAATAATTCCTAGAAAGAAGATATGAAGTCTGCCACCGGGTGTGCCACTAGTGGTGCTAGTGTTGGTGTCGATTTACTAGTAGGATTCATGTGGTGATGGTAGATGACTTGACATTTACAAAAGCAAGTTTTCGCTAATACATGGTGGTGATGATTAGTGAAAGTGGTGATGGAAGGTGGTGGTGATTAGGTAGGAAGCTATTAAGGAGTTAGAAACTAGTATGTATAGCAAATATAAAAATATGGACTCATGCAATCCTTTCGTCATGTCAAGTGACCAAAGCTAAGAGGAAAAAAATGTGAATGGACATTGCATTTCAATGATGCATAAGGGTTATGATTTGAATGATTTATTGATGCTAACAATCTATTGTTTTGAGCAAGTTCTCATATGCTTCAACCCAAGAGTAATCAATAATGTATTCTATCTAAGAATATTATAATGAAGATACCAAAAGATATAAAAGTGATGAAGATAAATTCGTTCATTGATTGACACGAATTATAAAAATGACCTATTCTAGGTGACAATGGGAAAGGTAGTATTAGCTTGGTTTTGACCGACATGTGTAATTATCACTTTGAAAAGAAGTGAAGACAATATGGAAAATACTAATAATGAGTACCTATATGAGGATGAGAATGACATCATATGAGTGAGAGTTGGATGGACCAACGTGTTGGAGATGGTCGTTTTGATTAATATATCGTTTGCACGACAAGGACATGCATGATAAGCGAGAAAAGGATAAGATCCTATGATGGTGTTCTAGATAGTGAAGTTGTAAGGTGCTAGTTTAAGGAAAATCCTATATGTGGAGATGAAGACATTTTGTAAAAACACATGATGCGTTTTTCACTTGATGAGGTATTGGTGCAAACTTGTGATAAAAGTTAAGAAGGTTGAACTAGTTGTGGTTTCATGAACCGGTTTTAGCTAAGTGGTGTTTACCTATGTGTTGGTATTTTAGAGTCTAAGAGACATAAATTTTGACAAAAGATAATTATGTGAATGGATTTCTCTCCCTTAATTAGTGGACATCCAACATAATGTGTAATGTATCAATTAAGGAATGACAACAAAGTGTTTAGGAGGTTATTCGGGTTAACGAAAAGGTGAGCTTAGTGATGTTTTCGGATGATGGTTAGCATACAATGAACTTCATCCTTAAATTCACGTACTCTTCTTGATTAACACGAGATGATCGTATGATGAGGCATGTGGTTTCCTAATAGGAAGTGAAGAGGATTAGAGTATTGTTATAACTAAATAATGATGGAGATGATTTTTGGAAAGCGGAAGCAAAATGAGATTTGGAAAGAGGTTGGTTGAAAGACAAAATGCAAAGCCAACCCGCTAGAACTTAATTCTATATACTTTTAAACTATATGCAAGTGTAGGGGTCCCATAAAGCATATTACTAATCTATGTAGCAATAAAGGGATTATGCAAAATGAGCATATAATAGTTTAAACCAATTGAGATAACAAATAATTTGGTATTAATCTACAAAACAAATTTGTTAGTGACAAAAGATGTTAACATGATAGAAATCAAATGATAACATATTATATAAGCAAAAACAACATATTGCACTTAAGTACACAAGAAATCACCATACAAGATAGCATCAAGACAATCATATTATGCAAGAATACAACTTTATTCAAGACATTTCATTTTGAGATTGTTTTGTCATTAGACTTAGACGCTTAAGTATACTTGGCTTATAAATTAACACAACAATCTATGTGATTAATTTCTAAGATAAAAAGGCTTTTAAAAGTTTGTTATACCAAAAGCACTTTGACATATTATATGTGCACACGTAGCAAACAAATAGTGTGACAAGAAGCAAAAGAAACAAGATGAGAGATTCATGCAAGCCATGTTTAAGACATAACAATTTGGAGCATGTAGCATTTGGATCGTACTACACATAAATATAATGAATGCCAACTAATAGCTTTCAAACACAAACATATCATATCAAAATTATCACGTTTCAAAATGACATATTATAATTTCATAAGTAACATGTTAATCATGCTAAAACTAATTCAAAAGTAAGTATCATGCAAATAAAGTTTTAGGTTAAAACGTTTAGTAGCATGAAACAAGAATACAAGCATTATAAAGATAAAACCGTACTAAGGTTTACACATTTGACTAGTTATCAAACACTAAGATAATGTCAAATCAACTTATCGTCATGTAATCAACACACGTAAGTGCAATGCAAGTGGTTTTAAAAGAAAAGTCATATATACTACTTGTTTGATTAGTATTCCTAAGGCGAGGCAAACTATCAATGTTTTAACATTTACTTTAGGCAAAAATAGGAATACAGATTTTTCAAGTTGGAGAATGAATATGAGACTATTACTAGAGGTGCTCAATTAAGGCTAAACACGACCATTTTTACGGGTGATTCCACATACCCAACTTCTCTCCAGGAAGCAATTCAACCGTTAGGTCAAATTGAGTTTCTAGTGCAATAGGTTCTCCAGTAGTCATTCTCATGTTAGAAAGATGGGAACTCCTACCTTGCATATTAAAGTGCATAAAGATGATAGTTTGCTAATACTTGGCTTAATGTGACTTAACTAATATGCAATATAACTAAGGTGATGAAGACGCCATGTTATACACATGAATTTTAACAATGGTGTGTTTGATAAACAATGTGTTTGAATCTAAAGTTGTTCTAATTACACAATTAATTGTATGATCTAATGGATGACATCTTTTATGTTGAGTTGAAGTGTACCTTAAATGTTAATTGATCATCTAAGACTAGAGAATGGAGTATGTTAAACTAAGAACATTCTCAAGAGAGCTCTTTGAATATTATTTAACAAGAATCTAATTGAGGTTACCAACTTCAATAGATCTTGTGTATGCTCTAAAGATGTGTAGTTTTAACCTTGGATGTGCACTCGGTTTGAGCAAGGTTAGGTTATGATGAATGCTTGAAAGGAAATAGATACAAATAGTATCTTTCAACAAATGAGATTATCCCATGGGATAAGGTTATCATGCTTATGAAAACAAGTATGACAAGATGAATTGGATATGCTAGTTCATAGAACTTGTAGATGTTTGTTTCAAGATCATTTACCCAATGAGGTGTAATGAAATCTCTTGTAACACAACTATTTATGTTGCAAGAGTGATGCATAGGATATACAATATCCTTTTAACAAAATGAAAGCTTAACGCATGAATCTTAGTCATAATGTTCTTCAAAACATCATGTTTTCCTAAATGAAGATATGAAGCCAAAGTGTTTTGAATCGGATAGTCCCATCTAAATAAACTTGGTCTCAAGATTATATTCACTAGATGATGACAAGAGGAATTCACTCGAGTTTCTTATGTATACTCCTCAAAGGTCATTGTTGCTTGGGGTGTATGATGTTGGCTTTGAGATTGTATTTTAACATATGTTGTTAAAATGTTGATTTGAGGTTTAACGAAATTTATGCGAAGTTTAACGACAGTATTACTAATACTTTGATAATTTGTGAAGGTAGTACTACTTATACCTAGTGGAAATTGACAACAATTACCAAGAGCACTATGCTTATTTGATAGTTGAGGTTCTAGCCATAATGAATTATCTAAGTCCTTATATGTTGGAAAGGATGTTTGAGTTTGTTCAAACATGCATTTGATTCAAGACAAGTGTTGGACACAAGGGCTTTTGAGCAATACACTCAATGAATTCAAATGATGGTAAGGATGGTGGATTGGTTGATCTAGGTGGTAGGTCTTCTAGTGTCTAAATAAGGATGTGGTGATGTAGGGGTTTGTTGTGCTATGGGAGTACTTAGGTTGAATATTTGTCCATAGATGTTGAACACAAAAATACGGATACTAATTCTTATGGTTCATTGGTTGCTACAACTAGTGGGTGAAGTGTTTGAAGTTTTGGTCATGTCTATGAAGCTTAGGGCTGAGGTATAGGTTCATCTTGAAAGGGCACGTTTGGTTTAAAGGATGCTCTTGGAAGTTCATGAGCAACACGCTTAATGGTGCCAAAAGATGGAAGAGGGATAGTAGGTGTCAAAGAGGGATAAGTGGCACAGTGGGTTGTTTGTTTTGGATAAGTGTTTGATTCATTTTAGGATTAGTGTTTTAACATGTGTTGTTAAAATACTTGGGTGTTGATTTTTCGGATATGACTTTTAATGACTACAATCGTAAGTCACATATACTTGAATATTTCGGATGAAATACTTAAGTTGTCAATCCTACCTTGTTGAGACTATGGAGCTTAGATTGCACTCGAGGATAGCAAGACTCTTTAACATACATGTGAGTTATGACTCGATGTAAATGCTTAACGTCTTGGAGGATGACACATTATTTTCATGTTAACCAAGTGAGGCAATACATGTAGATACAAAATAATATCTAAAGTCATATGTTAGACTTGTGTATGATATCTTTGCAAATAATGAGTCCAGATTAGTCTAGGTGGCTAGTCATCTAAGTTATCCGCAAATAGATGAGAAGATGTTGGTGGTGTTGCACAAAGTTTTGATAGGTACAAGCTTTGGAGACTTTGGTAGTGAAGTTGTTTTGGATGATAGTGGGTGATTTTGGTGGTGGAGTTGGAGTACTCAAGTTTAGAAAGTTCACATTTTGAATGGGTGATGAGATGTTGAGAGGTAATGAGTCTGAGGATGAAGAGCTCAAGTTAATGAAACTACAAGATCGAATGCTAATCCTAGTGGTTTTCTTAAGTGGCTTATTTGAGGTTAAGGATTTAGTCATTTTGACTTTGCTTTAAGAAATGCTAAGCTTGAGGAAAAGTAACAGTGAAGGTGTGAAATGATCATCTTGAATGTGTCAATTTATGGAACTAAGGATTCATGGATTTGATGTTAATCCATACAAAGATGGTAGTTTCTAATGAGATGGAAGTGTCTAAAATCATGTCAAACATAATAAGTTAATCCATTGAGGATGTGTTGAGTGAGGTATGAAAGATATGCATTAACAACTATCCTAGAAACGAAACTTGGTAAATTAGATTGCGGGATTTAGTAAAATTCAACAACTTACCTGTAGGATCCACGGCACCATTTCTTCACACAGGCGGAACCCTTAAATTGGTGCCGCCTGGTCCGCCTGTACAAGTATGGCGGTACCAAACTATATAAAGGACGGTACCAAAATTATGGTGCCGTCTGATCCGTGGAGTGCTGAAATATGGACAGAGTACATTTTTAGGTATCGGGGACATTTCCGAAACCTGAAATTTTTCTTAAAATCTGTTATACTAAACATTTCTAGTTAGGAAAAGTCGATAACACATACAAAAACATAGTGGAGCATTGACTTTGACCAAGGGCTAACGGTTTTCACATAAAGGTGAAAATGGATAAAATTTGATAACACTCGTGTGCTATCCCCCTGCATAAACCGGTTAGCATACAACATTTTTTCAAGTTATTTTATCATCCTACAAAGTAAACAAGACCAAATAGTATCATACACCATTGTTTTTGTCCTTGTACCAAACACTCTCTTAAAACCTCCATTTTTCAAAGTACTTGACTAATTTACTTAATACTCATTGCTAATTGAGTTATGACATTTCATAAGTTATGCGAGATGTTATCATAACCTATGCAAAGAAAGTGATCTAATTCTACAAGTGATGGTAAAATCATTTTCTAACTTATTGCACAAAATCTAGCAAAGACCTATTGTGCATAAACAAGAAGTTGCCAAACAAGTGAATAAAAAACATGGCAAGATTGACACTTATATTATGCAACCAAACAAGTGTAAACAACAATTTGAAAATAAGCAAGCACCATATATGCAAACAACATAAACAGGTAGTTATTTAGCATAGCATAAAATGAAAAACACTTTTCGTCATCTAGCGTTTAAATATGACGATGTATATCAAGCTTGATTAGTTTCCTTTAAACATATTACCAAATTAATTAGTTTCAAAAGAAGTTGTATCAAAGTTCTAAGAATACCAACTTATATTGTTTGATTCAAAAATTTGAGTTTTTATGTTAAAGCGAAACTTAATATTTTAGACATACTGTAGTATTTGGTCTATTTCACTTATTTAAAGTTAGACTTAGGACATGAGAGTTGATGAGTCTCTAAATACTCATCATTTTTACACAATCTAAACTGCAAAATCATCTGAAAACACTCAGAAACACATCAAAATGATAAAAATACCACAAATCAGTGTTTTATGTGTTTTAAATACAAAAATATCAAAATCGGATGAAAAGCGATCAAATTTGCAAAAATTGCGTTTTAGTCCTCGTGTTTCAAAATTGTCAAAACAGTCCCTGAGCACATAATTTCAAAAGTAAAATCACCAAAGGTCCTTTTTAAATCATAAGTTGTCAAATTTAGTCCTTTGGTGAAAAATATAAAAAGTTTGAGAAAATTGCAAAAATGGCCCCTCAAGTTACAAAATTGGCAAAAATGGTCCCTGGGTATTCTAAACTTGGAATTTTACAAATAATACCCTTGTACTATGCATGATTTACCAAATGGAACAATTTGATAACTTTTGGGAAATTTACAAGTTTAGTCCCTCAAAATCCAAAAATTACATTTAAGGTCCTTTTAAGTTTTAAAAAGAAATTTTATACAAAAAGGTCCTTGTTTTATCAAAGTATGGCATGATTGGTCCTTGTGAGAGTATTGGAAAGTTGGCAATTTCAGTCCTTGAGTTTGGTAAAATTACATACTTGGTCCTTGTATTCCATTTAAGCCAAACGGATCCAATATCATTTATCCAAGCCCAAAATCCAATCCACCCAACCTCTGGCCCAAACCCCTAGCCCATCTCCCAACCCTGTTTGATATTAGTCCTCGGTCAAACAAAGTCAAACAAAGAGATAAACCGCCAACACTGTTCATCCCTTCACATACCACTGAATCCTCAAAACCAGTCATGGTTTCCACTTCATTTTCAAACCCCTTCCATACCTTGTCCCCTCCACCTCTTCTAAACTCCAAAGAACCTTAATTGACTCAACCAAATCCAATAAATGATAAAACCTGCTCAAGATGACTTTGGCGCCAAAAATGACATATGGCATTTGTGAGTGATCCAATGGCTGGGAGATGGTGGGATTTGTTCAGACTGGAGAGAGAAGTTTGGAGTATAAAAGAAAGCAAGAAAGAGAAGAAGAGGGTAGTAGAATTTAGTTTTAAAATTACTTTTATGTCGTTTTTTTTAGTTATGTCTTAATTTAACTCAAATCTTGTAATAATTTGTTTCTAAATCTTAAACTCTGGTTATATTCTCAGTTTGATCAAGTTTTAGTTATTAATCTCAAGTTTCATTAAATTTCATGTGTGTATGGTTACTGTTAAGAATTCAAGTTTCAATTTCATAAAAACAAGCTTTATACAGCTTGTTAATCAGTCTCAATAAGTTTATATAAGCCTATCATAACTTTTTAATAGCTTAAAACCAAGTTTCAATCATTTTTGAGTTTTGGTCAACCAAAGTCAAACTTAGCTCATATTGGTCATGGAAGCTGTTTTGGGGTGATCCAGTGGTGAAATTGGGTGGATATAGAATAGCTTAGCTCAGGTTTGGGTTTGGTATTGGTCTGCAATGACTGGATTCAGTGGTTAGTACTTGTTCCACTTTTCAAGTTTTAAGTCAGTTTTGCATTTTTAGCTTATTTGTGAATCTAAGGTCTCACTAGTTCCAAGCTGTTAACATAGTTGTATTGTGGTCATGTAAACTCATTTTGATCATAGATACCCTCTGGTTCAGTGTTTGTTCTCATTTCAGTTTGCAATCAGTTTTTAAAGGAGTGTTTGGTTAGCTGCATTATCTGTTATAGGGGCTTATTCATTGGTAGGTTTCTGTTGTGTCATGCTTGTATAACCATTTCTAACTCAGTTGAGTTTTAAACTTGTGCCTACACCAGCTAAAAAGTCAAACCAAGCTTTAACCTGTCTTATTACTTAACTGTTAGTACTTTAGCAAATCAAAATCTCATTTTGTGTTTAAATTACTTAGGGAAAGGTTGAATTAGCCTTGTTTCATCATATTACATTATATTCTGTCCTTAAATCTAGATCAAACTTCATTTTAGTCAACTTTTCATATTTGCTAAAAAAGTCAAATTTGCATAAACTTGTTTTGGGGTCAGTTAGCAGGAATTTTCATTTGTTCATTACCAAGCCAATTTAAGTGAATCTTGTTGCTTTGAAATCTTCCACTGGTCTACTTTCATATGGTCATTTTAGTAGATTTTTCCAATTTTTTTCTTTAAGCTCAAAGGAGCTTATCAAATCGCCCCCCAAATCCTCGTCGGTGGCTGTAGCTCAGGTTTGTCTGTGTTTTGCAGACCATGCACAAGGCTCACTTGAGCTCCTCTGGGTATGGTTTTTGGTATACATGTTCCCAACCAGGTCTTCTGTAGGTTCCAATTAGTAGTTTCAAGTTTCAGCTTATTTTGTAGCCAGTGCATAAGCTCAAAGTGGAAGCCTGTTTTCTGTCTTAGCTTATTTTCTCAAATCACTCAAATCTGTTCTAGCTTGTGATCAGTGGTTAGAACTTGTTAATTCTCATTGCATGTTGGTTGTTTTAGCTTATTATAACTTCTATATCAGTTTGGAAGCTTTTGGTTAGCTTTTGGCTTATCTAGTACTTATTTCCATAAGCTCTTGCACTTCAGCTTCTGTTTCTCACACACAACCCCTTGTTTTTCTATTTTTCCCAGCTTCCTAATATCATTTTAGACTTTTCCTGCAAATTTCATATTTTTCCAAGTTCATTTGCTATTTTTCTTGATTTTAATTAGTTTTTAAGCACTTTTAAATAGCTTTTAATACAAAAAAATTAGAAAAAGGTTCCAAAAAATAATTTTTCTATTTTCTTAAGTTTAGATAAATATAAAAAGCTTAAAAAGTATTTTTCCCTATTTTTCTCCTTTTATTTGGTATTTTTAATAATTTAAATTAGTTTTAAATAGTTTTAAATTAATAATAAATATATAAAAGTCTAAAAATATATTTTCTGTTTTAAAATTAGTTTTATCATATTTTAGATTTTTCTAAGTCTTAAGTTTATTTTTCTAGTCTTATTTCCTATTTTCTTTTATTTTAGAGTATTATTAAATAGTTTAAATTAGTTTTAAATTAATAATAATTATATAAATAGTTGTAAAATTAATTTTCTTTTTCTAAAAATTTTCTCATATCATTAGGTTTGTCAAAATGTATTTTTCATATTTTTAGGATCTATATTGTATAAGTTTCACGTTTTTATTTATACGTTTACGTTATTTTTATTTAAACGTAAGTTTTACGTTTTAGGTTTTGAACGTTCATCACTTTAAAAATAGTGATAGCGTTTATTTAATATTTTTTTATCTTTTTAATCTTCTTAATTTGCATTTAAGTCGCTGTTATTTATCACCTTTTTCAGTAGTGTATTATTCAATCCTAATCTTTTCTGATCGCTATCATTAGTGGTCATTCTATCGTCTGATCATGTGTTTAACACACCATTGAGTCTCCGTGGGACATAACGACCCGGGAATCCCCTGTATTCTCTGATCTTCATTTGCATCTGTGCATAAGCTGTTTTAAGTCTGTTTTGACTTGACTGTTCAGCGCGGATCAAGAGTATTCTTAAATGAAAGTAGACTCAATTCCCTTTAAAATGATAGGTGGTTCGACTCCTACGGACTTACGGTTAATAAGTTATGAACTTTTAAGTTGGCCAAAAAGCTGCGACTGCATGCACTAAGGAACCAAAAGTTTACAAGCAAGGAACCCTTTTTTGGTTCCGCCTGATCCGTGGTCTTCACAGAAAGTTGAAAATGTACTTACTCATGGCAAAAAGTGTAGGACTTACTAGATTTGATAGAAAAATATAATACACATATTTTGTTTATTATTTTTACTAATGTGACTTATCTAAACATTTAACAACAAAATTTCTAAGTATAATTAGCAACACATTTTCATATTATATTTCGCTCAATGGTAATTTGATACATGGATCGTGCTCCATTTTAAAACCATTTGTTTTGAAAATAAGAGCTACGAGGCTCGTACCAATTGTGGAAACGTAGAGGGGGGTGAATACGTTACCGTTTAAGAACTTTAGATCTTTAGTATCAAATCGCTTATGAAGCTTGTTATAATATGAAAGTGCCAATTATTGTTTGTGACTAATATAAAGCATGGTAAACCAAGTTGTCACACAATCATGAACATCAAACCACATCACAAACAATAGTATAGTGCAAGTATAAAAGTAAAGAGATAAAGAAAGGATAGTGCAAACCGAACACGAGGATTTATAGTGGTTCGGTCACGGATCTCCTTTCCGCCTACTCCACTCCCGAGTACCCAACTCGAGAGTTACTTCACTAAATCAACAAGCTCCCTTCTCGGCGGAGAAAACCTTACAATCGTCGCTACACTTTTTCCGGTACAAAGCTAAATACCGGGTTCTAGTTCGAGGTAGAACCAACCTATCGTCGCTTATACAATATTTCCGACACTAAGCTAGATGTCGAGTTCTTTTACAAGGTACAACCACTCCCAATATGTTTTATGGCCCAACATAATAAACCTTGTGTTTTATGGCACAAACACATAAACCATCTAATCTAGTTTGGTGAAAGTGTTGTTATGATGCAATGATGTTTACACTAATGATCCATGACACAAATGTCTAATGGATATGAATAACTACTTCTAAATGAACTTCCATTGATAGGAAGCCTTCATGATGAAGATCACAAGTTCCCTAAACTTCTTGTGATAGATCTTCAACTTGTGGTGAGTGGGATAGCTAGATCTCCAAGATTTCCTTGGTTGATCAAAGAGTATGCTTACAACAAAGATGAATGTTAGAAGCATTATGATCATGATCATTAGGGTGTTTAATGTGTGTTACTACATTGTTAATGATTGATCTAAATGTATGCAAGAAGGTGGAGAAGATGTGCTTTGAAGTGGTGAAGAAATGGGAAAACAATGGGCTTCTATTTATAGCCAAAGTGGACGGGGCGTCCACGGACCACGGACCCCTTAAAAGGGTTCCGTCCTTTATGCAATTTGGTACCGTGGGTACCTGACATAAAATCTAAAAAATCTTTCTCCAAATCTTTGCAAGATATTACCAAATCTTACTAAGATCACATTTGATTTATTAAGTATCAATCTAACCAAAATATTCAAGTGATCTTCCAAGGATTTCAAAGATGATGCATGACATGATGTAACATGTATTTCCATTTTTAGATTAAAAATTTTATCAAGGTAAACTTGTAAAATGTATTATGTAACTAGTTAATAAAATGTCTAGTTACCTTTTGTAAAAGAGTGCTTGTCAAAATAAAATACATTTTGTCAAGTGTAAGTAAACTTTAGTATTTGTATGAAATACTTGTGAATGCAAAATGTAAAATGAGGTTCAAATAGAATGGTTAACCTATTAAAATACTTAGTGACTCTAAACGTATTTTAAACATTCTAAATGATTTGTTAATGGGTTTGATCATAATGCCACATAACAAACATGTACGAACCTGTGTTGTAACATACGAGGACTTGAGACATCGAGAGGTGTTGAATGTATGTTGAGACAACGTGTGATTACAAGTAACTTGTACATTTTACGTTATGTATTACAAGTTACATGTTTGTCATCAATCAAAACAAACGAGGCTGTATAGATTAAATATCGTAATATTTGCACTAACAATCTCCCCTTTTGATGATGACAAATATATGTAAACGTAATAGAAAGTAAAATGTAAAAGTTACTTGTATCCTTACTACCTTTACATTACCTTCTCCGTTTACACTCTTCTCCCCTTTGTCGAAACAAAAGGCGTGTCCTGAGTTTAACTTAATTTCTCCCCAAAAGGCGAGCTTGCATCATCCCTAGTGAAGTTAAATCGTCCACTACAATCCATCCCTTGTGTGGTAGCGGATCCATGGATCAAATAAAGAGGCTTAACCTACATCAAGGTTAGTTTTATGCAACAAAAATTATGAGAAATATATGAAAAAGAAAAATGCATAGCAATGTTAGCCTATTTTCTCCACTTTTTATCGAAGCACAAATGCGTGTTGAAAAGTGAGAATGATGCTAAATGCATAGCAATGTTAGCCTATTTTCTCCACTTTTCTCCACTATTTTCTCCACTTTTGGGAAGGAGATAAGAGCACTTGCAACGTTAACGTGCGTTAGACCACGTTACCATTCCATCCTCGGCGTTAAACGACCGTTATCTTGCCCACGTTACTAGCATTAAAAAAAATCATTTTACCCCGCCCCTTTAACGGCTACAAGTCGTTGGGGTTTAAAATAAATTTCATTTACCCCACCCCCGTTTCAAATGGCTAGTTTTATATTAAAAAAAATCAAAAATCAAAAACATCTTTTTACCACTATAAATATCCAACTAAAACACCAATTTTTTCATACTTTCATAATTCAAATTCACAATTTATATACTTCCTCTCACACTTCCATAATTCAAATTCAAGTTCGTTCACAATGGATCCGAATTTAAATCCAAGTTCGTTCGCAAGGGCAATTTGGTAGGGGTGATAAAAAAAATACCCAACAATTATGCTTGAAGTTGTTGCTTCTCAAGATTTATGGATTTGGCATGCATTTTTTGGGATGGCGGGGTCGAATAACGATATTAATATTTTAGACCAGTCTCCGTTATTCGACGACATTCTTTCTGACAATGCCCAAAGAGCCCCTTAGATGGTCAATAGAATTAGGTATGAACAGGGGTATTACTTGGCTGACGGAATTTATCTACAGTGGCCAACTTTCGCAAATCTTTCTCGACAACAACTGACGAAAAATATACGTACTTTAAAAAGAAACAAGAAAGTGCCCGAAAGGATATTGAACGTGCTTTTGGTGTGCTTCAAGGACCTTGAGGTATACTACAACAACCGGCACGTCAAATAAAAATTGTCAGTATACGTAGAATCATTTATTCTTGCATTATTTTGCATAACATGATTATAAAAGATCAAAAATTTGCATTACATGACTATAACGAAGTGTGGATGGATCCGTAAGCACGTTTGAGGCAACGAAGATGGGTCGAAAGATGTGATACTCACCGTCGTAAGGAAAAAGAAATACACAATCGAAAAACGCATACCCAACTCCAACAGGACCTTATGGAGCATGTTTGGTAGAAGAATCTTGAACGACAACAACAACAACAAGAGACTGACGATGATGAATAAGTATTTGCTATGTTTTGTTTTTTTTTTCGTTGTAATTTGTTTTAGTTATTTTAAATTTGGTATTGTAATATGTTTAAGTTAAGGTTATGTTTTTTAATAAATGGAGTGTTTGTTTTAGTTTAGGGGTTGAATTTGAAAATATCAAACGTTAAACCTTAACTTGGGATGTTATGATTGTGGGTGTTTTTTGGATGAGTTAAGGTGAAATGTTAAAGCTGATGTGGCAGAGGGTAAACCTTAACTCAAGTTATGAAGGCAAGTGCTCTAATAGCTCAAAAAAATTAAAGAATTAAAGGAGTGGGGCGGTGGGTGGGATAGGGTAAAGAAAGAATACAATAACTTTATTATTATTATTATTATTATTATTATTATTATTATTATTATTATTATTATTATTATTATTAATATGTGTATTGAGTGTACACCGTGTCTCGTTGAATTTAAACATAAACGTAGTATTCGGGTTTGGCAAAAACGCAAGGATTACATTTTTGTGAACATTTAATAGAAACATTATAAAAACTAAATTATCGACTCCGATAATAATTATTGAACTTAAACTATTACTAATGTGGTGTCGGCACGTGTGCAGGGTCGTTTCTCGGGAAAAACGAAATACCCTCTCGTTTTTGTTTTCAAATATCAATAACTATCATAAAATTTCCACTTTGCATTTTCTAATTTAAAATAAATAATATTATTATTAAAATAATAATCTGAAAAATTACAGGTTGTTATAACGAGCTTCTTGATCTATATCAATCTCATTAGATGTTTACCGTTCAACACAGGAAACCAAACAACAAAACTATTCTCATCATATCTCTAAACCGATTTACGTACCATAAGTAAACACTTTTGTAACCACTCATGAGCTTTAGGGTCGAAGACTTTCAGATCCTCCATTCCTTGTTTAAACGGAGGCACAGTGGTTGTTGTTGCACACTTGCACATATAATCCTTCTAAATCCTTCCTTTGAAAATCTGCTTCATGTTTTCATAGATGTGTCCAACTACATATTAAAGCTTGACAGAAGCGAAGCGAGCCACAAATTGTGCTACATCCAACCGAAATTCCTAGATCTGTCACTGTTAAATAAAATTAACAGTTTTAATGGAATCTAAATCACCTTTAACATAACTTAAAAGGGTTTAAAAAGAAACAAACCTTTGTTGAAATTAGCAGTTAGCAAAGACAACCTGTAAACGTTTAGGAGAATTTTGTATATCTGTTAGCTAATCATTTTCAAATGTACTTAAATCTTTATATTCATTTTCGTATACATTTTTTTCTGTTTACATACGCATTTTTAAAAATGTCTATTATGTGTATCATTATGACGTCGCACAACCTAATCATGATTAGTCCGTCATTAATAATCTTACTACCCTAATTATTTAATAATTCAGTTTTTCTTTTTCTAATTATGATGGTACACATTAGGGATGGCAACGGGGTGGGGAATGTCAGGGATTGTATTTACCATCCCCATCCCCGTTTTCACTCTCCATCCCCATCCCTATCCCCGTCCCCATCCCCATCGGGGAATTGCTTTAAATCCCCATCCCCTTCCCCAATGGGGATCGGGGATCCGCATGGGGATTCGGGGATTTTCAATCCTTATGAACTAACATAAATTTCCACCAACTCATCGAAAATATAAAAAATTTTAACTCGTAAAGTATTTCAAGAAACGTGCGTACATCGCAAATACCTAGATTCATTACAATTTTAATTCAACTTTAAAGCATCCTCAACATTGTAACATCACATATAATATAAAAACAATATGTATCATATGTGTCTATTCGGACAAACGAATAAGTAATATGTAGTTGGTGCTTATGCTTCTAATTCTAAAGTTACTTGATTTTATAGAGTATGGATCTAGTGAGAAGAATTTTTTAAATGAGAAGAGTGAGAAAGAATTGTAGCCACATATTTCAAATAAGGAAAAAGAAATAATAGGAAGATGCATTTATATCAAATGAGAAATATAATTAAGATGAGAAGAATGAGAAGAAATCACAACCACAAATATTAGATGCATTATCTAAGCTAATAAATCAAAGTACATAAGAACATAAATTAAAGTGTCTTTTTTTAAACTAAAGAAAGCATATAGTTCACATATACTTAGTAAGGTATTATTGTTCAAATGTATCTAAATTGGTGATTTTTTGAATTATTTGTTTGATCGATGAATATGGTAGTTGTCAGTTATAACATACATCACGTTTCCAAGATTATCCAAACGATGTACCTTAATATAGATTATACTTTGTTCAGAGGCTCTCCCAGGATGCCAGAGTTGATAAAAGAAGATGCCGCCTTTTGCATGAACATCATCCACAATGGGTTTCCAGGCATCGATTGTGTTCTTTTGACCATATCCCAGGAGCATTCTTAAACCTTATGCCAAACAAAAATAGCTTACCATCTAGGAAGTTCTCATTATATAGTACTAAAAAAATGCTTAAAGATATACACACAAATAGGTTTTAAGGCAGTCAGATAGTATCATTGGGCAGCATGAGATATTATAGCTGCCTTTGGTGGTTCCCCACCTATGACCCGGGATGGGAAGAGAAAGACTTTTTTCTACGGCGAGCTTTCTCTTGCCCTGTCCAAGCCAAGGAACTTACGCTGAAGAGTCTTTGAGTGTAATATAAGATAGCATGCGGCTGAGGAAGACTGTTATAAGATCTAAATCTAGTCCTTTGACCAAATGACCCTTAAGTTTCTTTCGTTAAATTTTGCACTTGCCACTCATGTTCAACCCTCTATTCTCTTAAATCATATCTCTCATATCTTTTTCCCAGAAACATTTTTTCCAATAAGACACACATCATCTGCCTTGTAAACATATTTTCCCAGCAAGAAATCAAAAACTTGTAATTAACTTAAACCATTTTTTTCGAACAATTCTTTGTAAACTCAAAAACACAAAATTGAAAACCACCAGTCCACCCCCAAATCAACACCCACTGCACATTCATAAATACAACCATCACCATCAAGAAACTAAAATTAAACAAAATCAAATCTTTGCATAAGATATATTATCATCATTGAACACACGATGAGAGCTAGGTAGATACACATTTACTTTTCATTTGGTCAGAAGATTTATGATTGAACACAAATGCATTATACTCCCATCATATGCAGACAAATACAAAATATTCAAAAACCAGATCTTGATTACTTCTCTTCTACATTTAAAGCTCCTTCCACAGTAGAAAACTGAGCATGTTCAGCTAAATGGGGAGATTCCGCTCCAACATGTTGTGGTTCGGGCGAAATAGTGACCTTTTGATCATGGGTATGAGGTGGAATAGCATCAGCAATTTTACTATTCTGCACATTCATATTAGAATCTGAATCTGCAGATATAGAAACCAACTCTTTTCTTGTGCTTTCATTCTGAACCTCTACATGGGGATCAACTGGAAGGTCTTCCAGTCCGGACATTTGTGGTTCGGGTGAATTGTGTCATTTTGAACATCGGTTTCAAATGGAATAACATCAACAGTTTCGCCATTTTGCACGTTAAAATTTGAATCTGCAGATACAGAAACTGGCTCCATTCCTGTGATTTCACATGGATCATCAGAAGGCAAATCAGGAATTTTGTCAATCTGAACCTCTGCAGCTGATTGAAGATTCAACGGAAGTGCTTCCAGTCCAGACAATTGGGATTCAGATAAAATAGTGTCCATTTGAGCAAGGTTATCAAGTGGAATAGCTTCAGCAATTTTTCCATTCTGTACATTATTGTCAAAAACCGAACTTGCATATACAGATACCGACTCCTCTGCGATTTCACATGGCTTATCTAAAGGCAAATGAGCAACTTCTCCAACCTGGGCTTCTTCAGCTAAACGGGGATCCAACAGAGGAGCTTCCAGTCCAGAAGAGTGGGGTTCAGGTGAGATATTGTCGTTTTGAACATGATTTTCAACTGGAACAACATCAGCAAATTTGTCAGATACTGAAACTGACTCTTTTCCAGAAAATTCAGGTTCGGATGAAATAAAGTCGTTTTGAACATGGGTTTCAACTGGAATAGCATCAACACCACAATAAATATAAGATTTTAGTTGCATCATACGAAATAAATGATATATTGCTTACCTAATAATTCAGAGTTTGCCAACGGACGTCGATCAATTCACCAAACCATTGCAGGCATCCAACTCCACCACTACTGATGTTTGGATTTGCATAGGCGGTGCATGAGCAGTCATCCTTGCAAGCTACCTCACATTCATGTAGGCTCATGCTGCTATCGAACATAGCATTTTGCGTGTCTGGCAATTTCATGCTTGCCAACTTTAAAAATCCCTCTCCATGCCCACAATCTAAGGCTCTACTCCGTCTACATCTATTACTCGAATTATATATATTTAGCTCTTCTGGGGTTTTCGGTTCAAACCCTTTCAAGCACATATAATTAGGAAAAGTTGCAGTATTACAACTTTTTTATGGGCCACATATTCCTTAGTAGTCACAATAATCAATTGTATGGTGAGATCTTGATTCCATTCATGGTTGAGCATATTTAGTTGCCAGACCTCAACCTTGCCACCAGGAGTCACTACCAACTTTATTGAGGACGTGATGTTTATTATAAGTCCACAATAATACATCTCCTTGTGATCGATAACAAAAACTACGTACATTTCATGTGTATAGTTCGGTAGCCCAACAAACTTCATTCTGTCATAAGGCCCGATTCTTGTTTGAATAACTGAATTTTTCCGAATATATACTTGTATATTTTTACCCTTTACCATTAAGAATCTTACTGTATACTTACTGTATACTCACCTGGGGAAGGATCATATGCACTCCTCAATGATGTCACGTATGTTTCTCTTCCTACACAACCAAATCTTCATCAGTTAGAAGTTTTAATAGAAAC
Source organism: Chrysanthemum lavandulifolium (assembly GCA_022545495.1). NCBI lineage: Eukaryota > Viridiplantae > Streptophyta > Magnoliopsida > Asterales > Asteraceae > Chrysanthemum > Chrysanthemum lavandulifolium. The sequence continues at coordinate 12,025,830 of CM040239.1, read as the reverse complement.
AAACAGTTGTCTATTACAATTATAATTTTCGGGAAACAAATTATTGTCTTACAAGATGTTAAAGCAAATGAAGATGTTATCGAGTCATATAGAGTTAAATTCTGGACATTACAAAACTCTCATCATATTTTTAAAGTTGTGCTTATCGAATCTTAATACACAACATTCATTAATAATGCAGGCAACACGCTAACAGAAGCACCAATTTTATGGCTACTGCCATTTGTGATCAAGTACATTCCTCTCCACCGTTGCACCTATGGTCGAAGGCTATGACACATCTTTCTTGATCCTCTGTCGCATCCTATTTCACCTTTTTTTATCTCTATGAGAGCCAGTGATCCATTCACTTTGTTTATTTACCACATTTTTAAGACCCTAGTCTGAGAAGCTTAGAAAATGTATCCACATGGGGTAGCAAGGGCCAATGATGAGTGGAAGGTTAGTGAGGGCCGCCTTACATATTAGGCTGTCACAGGTCATAGTAACATTTTGCTCACACGATTCCATATAAAATTAGATAGACCCAGCTTTTGAACTGCCCCATTGATGTTTATGATTCATTGTTTTCCTACAATCATTTTTAGCCTTAACCTTCTCTTTCAGATCCCTCTCAACACGCCTTTTATACATTTTAAAAGTTATTTTTCTCTCAGCAGCCATTTTCCTTACCATTTCATTAATCTCAACAGCAATCTGTCTATTATAAAGTTTTCTCAAATCTTTCATAAGCTTGGAAAAAGTATCGGGTTGAGGCATCACATCAGCCTCCATCATGTCCAAAAAATAAGAACACACTTCCAAAATTGAACATTATTTGTGTACATGCAACTAACCGGTTCGAACATTCGCGATAACCGACTCAGCTGTAACACCAACGTCCACATCTACACTACATCTTTCAGCTGAACCAATAATAAAGAAAAGATAAAACATATTAGCTTGAAAAATACAACGGCAACACTTGTATTATTCATGCTAAGAACATTAAGGCGGATAGAACCTTCACATGTGTTGGACCTACAATCAGTTATTGAGCGTGAGTATGACCGCTTGATCCTTTGTCTGGTGGCAGTAAAAATAAAAAAAGGGAAAAAAGATGTAAACATGTAGATATAATTGTATAAATATCAAGGCAGTAAACATCAGTATTGAAAAGAGATGCAAAGATACCACTTCACTTACTATTTGATGTCCACTCGTTGGTATACCGGTAAAAATTTGCGCCTCATATTAAATGGTACCGTAGTAAAAATCTAAGTTTTTTGGCCCGGACGTGACACCCACCAATGGATCCGATAATCCTGTCAACATATCTACAAGTAAACATTAATGTCATAAGTTAGATGATGAGAAAAGGTGGGACACATAACTAAAAAATAATAAACCAAAAACCGCAGTAAGTAGAACAAAGTCAAAGCCTGCAGGCAAATCAGTCATACATATGCAGTTTACTTTGTACAGTTGATTACCTACTTACTATTACTCTCTATTAGATAATACTGTAACTTGCTAGACGCAATTATAAGGGATTGCATCTTTTTTGCTTATCCTGGTACCTTATAAGCATGTGCTTACTTAAAAGTGCTTATTAGCCAAGAAGCACTTTAAGCAATCAAAAGTTCAAGAAACATAAAAGCGAAATAATCCAGTAACAACTTCAATATAGCAGAAGTAGTTAGAATGTAACCCTTCCTAGTAAGATTTTGTTAGTATATGGGTTGTAGACATAAGGTGTCGAGAAACATAACACCGACCTCAATGGCTTGATGTATTAGGTTGACAACGTAGCCCTTTTGCACAAAACCCACTTAATAATTATTTTTCAGAGAGTTAGATTATAATTACAAACATTTCTGTAATACAATTACAACCGTAACTATTTATGAATTGTTTTCATAAGATAGATAAAAGAGTGTTTGCAGCCCAGCACACCATCTTGCCACCTCTACCAAAAAGGGATCCTCTTTTATCCTTGCACCAGCTGTTAACGACTGTGATGCACTCTCACTTCCAGCAAGATCAACAAAGTTCTACAGTAAAACACAAATCAAAACAGGTATAGCTTGGTCATAATTGATAAGGAATATAACATAAATCAAATCCAAGCAAACTAACCACAGTAGAAACACCAATTTTATGGCTACTGCCATTTGTGATCACGTACATTCCTCTCCACCGCTGCACCTATGGTCGAAGGCTATGACACATCTTTCTTGATCCTCTGTAGCATCCTATTTCACCTTATTTTATCTCTATGAGAGCCAGTGATCCATTCACTTTGTTTATTTACCACCTTTTTAAGACCCCAATCTGAGAAGCTTAGAAAATGTATCCACATGGGCTAGCAAGGGCCAATGATGAGTAGAAGGTTAGTGAGGGCTGCCTTACATATTAGGGTGTCACAGCTCACAGTAACATTTTTCTCACACGATTCCATATAAAATTAGATAGACCCAGCTTTTGAACTGCCCTATTGATGTTTATGATTCCTTCTTTTCCTACAATCACTTTTAGCCTTAACCTTCTCTTTCAGATTCCTCTCACCACGCCTTTTATACATTTTAAAAGTTATTTTCTCTCTGCAGCCATTTTCCTTACCTTTTCAGTAATCTCAGCAGCAATGTACTGTGTCTATTATAAAGTTTTCTCAAATCTTTCATAAGCTTGGAAAAAGTATTGGGTTGAGGCATTACATCAGCCTCCATCATGTCCAAACAATAAGAACACACTTCCAAAAATGAACATTATTTGTGTACACGCAACTAACCGGTTCAAACATTCGCGATAACCAACTCAGCTGCAACACCAACGTCCACATCTACACTACATCTTTCAGCTGAACCAATAATAAAGAAAAGATAAAACATATTAGTTTGAAAGATACAGCGGCGACACTTGTATTATTCATGCTAAGCACATTAAGGCGGATAGAACCTTCACATGTGTTGGACCTACAATCAGTTATTGAGCGTGAGTATGAACGCTTGTTCCTTGGCTGTAAAAATAAAAAAAAGAGGAAAAAGATGTAAATATGAAGATATAATTGTATAAATATCAAGGCGGTAAACATCAGTATTGAAAAGAGATGTAAAGATACCACTTCACTTACTATTATGACCTCCTAATGTTACAACTCCATGTGGTGGCTCCATTTGATGTCCACTCGTTGGTATACCGGTAAAAATTTGCGCCTCATATTAAATGGTACCGTAGTAAAAATCTAATTTTTTTGGCCCGGAAAACATATCTACAAGTAAACATTAATGTCATAAGTTAGATGATGAGAAAAGGTGGGACAGATAACTGAACAATAATAAACCAAAAACAGCAGTAAGTTAGAACAAAGTTATGCAGTTTGTTTTGTACAGTTGATTACCTACTTACTATTACTCTCTGTTAAATAATAACTTGCTAGACGCAATTATATGGGATTGCATCTTTTTAGCTTATCCTGGTACCTTATAAGCATGTGCTTGCTTAAAAGTTAAAAGTGCTTATTAGCCAAGAAGCACTTTAAGCAATCAAAAGTTCAAGAAACGAAAAAACGAAATAATTCAGTAACAACTTCAATATATATATACATTAAGACTCACTAACTACAATATTATTGTGCATCCCAACATATCAATTTTAAACAATAGTATACATCCTATACACATAATCAGAAACTATAACGTGATGACATTCACATATACATTATAATCAGTATACACTAATCACATATACTATAATGTGATGACATAATCAGAAACTATAATGTATCATATCAGTATATACGTTGCAGTTTGATTATTATATAATGGTAACATAAATTATCTAAATATTACATAATACTTTTGCAATGACCCATAATATTATTTGGCCGTAACTATTTATGAATTGTTTTCAAAAGATAAATAAAAGAGTGTTTGCAGCCCAGCACACCATCTTGCCACCTCTACCAAAAAGGGATAGCGAAAGTGGGGAACTAATAGACCAGCAAAAATTACCAAATTGTTCCAGTGGTCAAACTGATTAGCAATAGAAAACTAAGAAGTCGATTATACTTTTTAGGGATAATTATGTTTAGGAATAAGATAATAAGGTGTATTTATACACAAAAAAAAATAGGTTAAAAATATATATGGTATATTTATCTTCTAAGTAATATATATCATAATTTAGTTTAATTGTTATATTCATAATATACATACATAAAATACAAATTCCAGAATTTTTTTTATAATCTCCTTATTTGTATTGATTTGAAAGATATAAATCAAAAAACAATTTACTCTAGTGGTAAGTTGTTTACAAAAAACATGAATGACCCAAGTTCAACTCCAACAAATGTCTTCTTTTTAAAAAAAAAATTTTAAAATTAAAAATAACAAAAACAAAAAACGAATTTTAAATAAAAAAAATTAAAAATAACAAAAACAAAAACGAATTTTAAAATTTATTAAAAAAAATTGTACATATATTAATAAAACGCCACTTGTCATTTAAAAAAATAAAAAAAATTAATTAAAACGCCACATGTCATTTAAAAAATAAAAAATGCCACATAAATACAATGATGACATGAAAATATGACATGACATTATGGGATGCCAAGTGGCATTTTATGTATGCCTCCTCTTATATATATGTATATATATATATATATATATATATATATATATATATATATATATATATATATATATATATATATATATATATATATATATATATATATATATATATATATATATATATATATATATATTTTTATTTGTGTTTTGAAAATATTTAGGAAGATTTTGTGTTTTATGATATTATGAAATATTAGAAGAGTTTTCATCGAAAACAAGAATATTATGATACTTTTGTTAGACTTGTGGTGGATTTTCTATTTAATGGATACATTGTGCATGTTCGATAGGTTTTATAGCGGATTTGAAAATATCATGGTTGAATCGCTGAAACTAAAGCTATGGTTGAAGAAGCACATCTTTATAAACAAACCGAGGAAGCTCAAACACCGCGATATCACACATGATATCACGATGATATCACGTCACTTGTAATATCACATGATATCATGTGTGATAACACCGCTGATATCACCGTGATATCATGTGTGATATCACCGGTGGTAACATGTGTGATATCATAGTTTATATTACTGTGATATCACCGAATATAACTGTGATATCATGTGATATCACAAGAGCGGTGATATCACCTGTGATATCATGTGTGATATCACAGGTGTTTGAGCTTGCTCAGTTTGTTTATAAAGATGTGTGCTTTCTTCAACCATAGCTTCTTTAGTTTGTTGATTCAACGATAGATATTTTTAAATCCCTCTATAAAACCTATCGAAACATGCACAATGTATCTATTAAAAAGAAAAATCCACCACAAGTCTAACCAAAGTATCATAACATCTCTTGTTTTCAGTTAAACACCTTTTTTAATATTTCATATTATCATAAAACACAAAAATCTTCCTAAATATTTTCAAAAACACAAATAAAAAAATGAACAGAATCATCACAGTAATATAATAAGTGATGTTTATTATTATTTCTTTCATATATACTTGGTAAAATACTAAATTCTTATCACATTTGGTAAGAATGTAATATTTCACATTCTTAGTTGAGTATCACAACTGATAACACATACATGATGAAGAATGTAATACTCGTCATCTTCCTTACAGTGTTATATCACAAGAGATAAATAAGTGCCACTTAAAAATATCAAAATGAAGAAAAATGAAGCAAACTATGAAAATAGAGACTTGACATATTCTTAAAATCAAACAAGTGTTGCATTAAATTAGCATTGTTTTGAACAAAATAAGAATTCACCTAAAGAGACTTTAACCATTTTATTTCTACTAAAAGTATAATATCACAAGTGATAGATAACACTGTTTGCATTAAAAAAATATACGCTTGTCAATTGCGATGAAAGGTACAAAACTATCATGTAACCGATATTAGAAAACACATAGGTGATAATATATAAAATATACGAAATGAAATATCTCGGTGATATTAAAGGTTAAAAACCATACTTGTTTGTTTATGAAATATCACAAGTAATATTATACATTAACTTTTTCTTATAAAATATCACAATTGATATTAGACATGTAATATAATAGAGTTTAATAATAAGCATGAAAACGATAAAAATAGACGAAACGTAAAAACTTCAAAAAACGGACGAAAACGTCTGAAAACGGAAAAAACGTATAAAAATGAATGAAAAGCGTATAAAAACGTATGAAAAAGGACAAAAACGTCTTAAAACGGACGAAAACGTATAAAAACGGACAAAAACATATGAAAACGGACAAAAACGTCTGAAAACAGACGAAAGCGTCTAAAAATGGACGAAAATGTAAAAAAACGGACGAAAACGTATATAAACCTATGAAAACCGATGAAAACGTATAGAAGTGGCGAAACGTCGTAGAAAACGAAGAAAACGTGTAAAACGGATGAAAGTACATGAAAACGTAAAAAAACAAACGAAAATGGATGAAAACGGATGAAAACGTAAAAAACAAAAACAAACGAAACCTAAGAAAGCGGACGAAACGGACAAAAATGTAAGAAAACGGGAAACGTCTAAAACGGACGAAACGTATGAAACGGACTAAAACTTATATAAACCTATGAAAACGGATGAAACGATAAAACGGGCGAAACGTCGAAACGGACGAAAATACATGAAAACATAAGAAAACGTATGAAAACAAACGAAAAAGTAAGAAAACAGACGAAAACATATGAAAATGGACGAAAACGTATAAAAACGGGCGAAAACGTAAGAAAATGGACGAGAACGTTGAAAAACGGACGAAACAAATGAAAACGTATGAAAACAGAAGAAAACGTATGAGAGTGAAGAAAAAAACGCGAAAAAAAAACCGTAAATAACGCGAATTAAAAAAAAAAAAAAAAAAAAAAAAAAAAAATTCTTTAAAAACGGAAATTAATAAAAAGACAAAAAGAAAAAAAGAAAAAAAGAAAAAGGTGAATAAAAAGAAAGACAAAAAAACAACAACAAAAATATAGACTTTGGTTTAAGTATTAAATCTTAGGTTAATCCTCACCATTAGATTATACTAGATGGATGGTGGGGATTTATCCCTTGGTAAGCATGGATTTTTAAGTAAGTAAAATAAAGTGCCTCCCTTAATTGTAAATTGTTAAATACAGATACCTCTTCTATGGAGAACAGAGTCGAAGTGATGCTTGAGCCAGGACGTTAATGTCTCTAGATTGGGCTAAAGGATTTTTGGGCTTACGCTCGCGGGTGTCAAAGGCTCAAGATATCTTCTACCGATTTAGACTAATACCTAGACAAAATAATACACTAACTATTACATTCTCAAGATATATATCATATTTAAATCATGTATATCTTCACCTTCCATGTATTAGATGCCAATAATATCGCTATAAATATACGCAAAAACCTAGGTACGTCTCACATTAATATTCTTTTCTAAACCTTTGTTATCGAGGTAACGGATCATTAAACCTAATAAACCAAAGAGATCGACAATGGGGGTACATGTTCCACATGACGTCATATTGAAACCTAAACCAAAGAGATCGACAATGGAGGTACATGTTCCACATGACGTCATGTTGAACCATATACTACTAAGAGTTCCAGCCAAAACTATTGGTCGTTTCAAGTGTGTTTCGAAAGAATGGCGCTCGTTACTTTCGTCGGATATGTTTCAAAACATGCACATCGACCACCATAAAAACAACCCTAAACTTCTGTTCTTGTCTAAAACTGAAACATCATTCGAGTTTACCACCATCGACTGTGAAGCGCCACCAAGTGATAAGGGTTTAACTCCCACACGCCGCCCTTTACCACAATTCGAAGACACCACTCCTCGTAAAATTTGTATACTAGCGTCTTTTCATGGATTGGTATGTCTAGGCATAATAAAGGGTAAGCATGATGTTGGATACTCTGATCTAATATTATGGAATCCTTTGACCGATGAGCATAAGAGGTTGTCCAAATCTAAATCTCACAAGGAATGCAACAATATTGGGTATTCAGATTTTGGATTGTATTACAGCTGTTGTGAAGACGACTACAAGCTTCTATTTGTAAATTATTTTGACAATAATGTTTACATGTACTCGTTAAAATCTGACTCATGGAGAAAAGTAGACGTCTTTCAACGTACAAGTATACTTTATCCTGGACGTTGGAGTGGAGGTACTTATTTGAATGAAAATCTCTACTTCTTACAACAACATCCGAACGGACGGTTAAGTTCAATTATAAGGTTTGACACAAAAACTGAAAGGTTATTAAAGATAGAAACTTCCTCTGTGTATGATCATGGAAACACATATGATTATTCAGCGACTATTATAGTTAAGAGTGATTGCATTCATGTTTGTGTCAAGTACTCGTATGACATTGAGAGAGGTGGCTTTAAAAGGAACTGTATTAAGTTGTGGAAGTTGGATGAATATGAGAATATGAAAGAAGTGTTAACTTATCAACTAAGGATGTATGTTTATGATGATACTATTATTAGCTATCTGATTCCATTTCACTTAATGAAGAACGGAAAATGGCTCATGAGGAACCGCTTTTCTTACAAAATTTATGAAGTAGATCTCAAAAAGAAGAAGCACATCAAAGACAAAGGCAGAGAAGACGGCAACATCATCTATGACGACTTTGAGTATGCAGAAGTTAGAGTGGATGATAAGAATAATGATATAGTCGCTGTAGAAGGTAGTTACATTGAAACGTTTGTATCACCCAATCGATATATGAAGTAGCCATCAGCATCATATTTTTATTTTAACTTTGATTATTGATCTTTTTGTTTCCATGTAGACAGAAATATAACACATTTATCAGAAGGTAAGTGTGTTTACTTGGGTATGTAGCCAAACTTTTCATCCAATTAATATATCTGTTTGTAATCTGAACTTTAAAGGGTGTTTGGGGGTGATTCGTAATTTATCAAAATAAGCACAACAAATTTATCAGAATACGTACTTTCAAACGCTCTCAAAACTGTTAATCTTTAAAAAAAAAAATATAAATAAATAAGAAAAAAAAAAAAAAAAAAAAAAATGGGGCGAAAGCCAAAACCCCGTGGTCTAGAATACAATCTTGCGCAACAGATTGAAGGAAACGGGACAATCATCTGACCACATGTTATAGTTTTGGGGAAGATTTCTTAAAAGTTTGAATGGAAGATGATGTATAATAATATGCTACGAAAGATGGGACAAATAACCGGTTACACCTTTACTAATGAAATTTGACGTTATTATTACGTACACGTCTATGTTAACGAACCTAAACTAGATATAACCACAAGAGCTTCAAAAACTGTGTATATCAACCTCTGTACTCAGATAAGCAGCTTGGATGAGCAAATTTCGAACACCCTCAAATTTGTTTATCTGTTGTTGTAGTACTCGACAACCTACAACCTGGTTACTAGCACGGATAACTTCGACCAAGAAGACGAAACACCGGCGGTAGCTTTACCGACGTAAAAGATAAATGAAATGCACAAGTAAGTTTCCTAATCGCTTGTTTGATTAGTTATTGAAAGAATGCGTACATAACCCTTCCCTCACCTCCTTTTATAGCGATGAAGGGAAGAAGAACCGACTCTAACACTGCATCGATATCGGCGTGAGAAAAGAATAATACGACGTGTTTGGCTTGAGATATCAAACCGACCCAACGACGTGTACGCGTAACACGTTATTGACGCGGTACACGTTATTGACACGGTATTGATATTCTAGAACCTAGACTCTTGTAAGCTAAGATAAAGACTAAATACATAACAATTTCCACCTTAGGCTTTATATTAGCCAACACCAACACCCAGCAACTCCAAGCAGTGTTGTAACTTGAGTCCAGGTACCACCTTCGTCAAGGCATCCGCAGCATTGTGTTCAGTACCAACTTTCAGAACTTCAACCGTCTTTGCTTCCAAGACCTCTCTGATAAAGTCATAACGCACATTGATGTGCTTAGTCCTTTCATGAAAAACATGATTCCGTGATAAGTGAATCGCGCCCTGATTATCACAATTAACTGCCACATTGTTAAGCTCCACGCCCAATTCTTCCAAGAGTCTCCTTAGCCAAATAGCTTCCTTCACAGCCTCCGTAAGGACCATATACTCCGCCTCTGTAGTTGAAAGAGCCACCACGTGTTGTAGCGTTGCCTTCCAGCTTACAACACATCCTTGTACTAAAAACGCGTAACCAGTGATAGACCTACCTTTATCCGGATCCTTAGCGTAGTCTGAATCAACAAAACTCATTACGTCCACATGGTTGCCACGATTTGTCCCATACACCAAACCTCGCTTGCAATGCCCCGCAAATATTTCAAAATCCACTTCACGCTTCCCAATGCTTTTTACCAGATTCGCCAAATATCCGCTAACTACACTTACGCAGACACGCTATGTCCGGCCTCGCACACCATCAAGTACATTAAGCTCCCAACCGCATTTGCATACGGCACCTTACTCATCCTTTCAACATCACAATCCCTAACCGGCAATCCTTCAACGACAAATTGAAGTGCCCACCCAATGGCATCTTAACCGATTTCCATTGTCAACTCTAAAATTATTTAAAATCTTAGAAACATACCCGGATTGTGACACCTCGAATCTTGCGACTCGATCCCCGATGATCTCCATACCAAGAATCTTCTTTGCTTCCCGAGCTCTTTCATGTCGAACTCCTTTTAAGCAAAGACTTGATAGACCCAATCTCACCTTGCTTTTACAAGCAATCAAAGATATCATCTACATATAACAATAGATAGATATACTCACCGATGCATAACTCTCAGAATACACGCACTGTCAGAATCGCTACGTTTAAACCCATAAAGGATTTCTTTAACAAACATACCTTGTTACCTTGTTCATATCCCTGGTTGTCTCATGTAGATCACTTCTTCAAGATTACCATGTAAAAATGCCGTCTTTACATCAAGCTGCTCCAGCTCATAATCTCTACATGCAGTCAATGCAAGTATAACCCGAATAGATGTGTGTCGAACTACCGACGAAAATTCTTCATTATAGTCAATACCTGCCCTCTGTGTGAATCCACGAGCCACCAACCTCGCCTTGTACCTAGGCTTTTGAACACCTTCAATCCCTTCCTTTATCTTGAACAGCCATTTGCAGCTCACCAGCTTTTGCCCAGCTGGATGAACTACTAACTCATAGGTCTTATTCTTCCTCGTAGAATCCATCTCTTCATCCATAGCAGCTTTCCACTTAGAACTTTCTTCACAAGCAACTGCCTCCTGGTATGTTAATGCTTCATGAGTATCTTCTTCCTCTACTGCAACAAACGCGTAAGCAGCCATATTACTTTCATCCTAGAACCTCAAAGGTTTCGTTCTTGTCCTTGGCTCTCTATCCCGAACCAACTGATAATCTGTGAGATCCGGTGTTTGATCATGATCCTGATCCCCTGCATCTTCATCATCGCCATCTTCCTGATCATCTGTCTGATCTTCTTGATCAGTTGTCTGATCTTCCTCAAGCGAATGATTATTTAACCTTTGCAGTTCCACCTCAACCTGTAATTCCTCAATGCACTTATCTCGTACTGCACTGTAATCCTTCAACGTGTTTTTGTACATGACACTTATCAAGACCACGTCCCCGCTAGTGACTATTTTAGGTGATTCATTATCGCTTATATAGCCTGCACCCTTCACACCCTGGATACCCCAAAAGAACGATTTTACCGCTCTCCTACCGAGCTACCTTGTTTAAGGTGTGAATATGCGACACACCGAAAATCCTTAACATCCCATAATCACTTGATGTCCCGACCACATCTCCATAGGAGTCTTTTTCTCAATCACCGATGATGGTGACCTATTTATAAGATATGCAACCAGACATGTCGCTTCCGCCTGAAGGTCTTGGGCAATCCAGATCGAATTAATAAACAGCAGACCTTATCCATGAGAGTTCTATTCATCTGCTCGCTAACCCATTCTGCTGCGGCGTCCCAAGAATCTGTCAAATGTCTAGCAATCCCACTTTCAAAGGTATAGTCGTTTCAAACTCCCATTCTGTAACTCAAGACCATTATCCGTCCTAAGCTTTTAACCATCCTCCCACCGATTCTCTACTAACCGCTTCCACTCTTTGAACTTTCCAAATGCTTCGTTTTGAACTCGAGAATATAAACCCATACCCTCCGAATAATCATCAACGATAGCTAAGAAATACTTACCTCCCAATGATTCCACCCGAGACGGACCCCATAAGTCCGAATGAACATAGTCTATCACTCCCCGAGTAGTGTGCCTTCCTACACCGAACCGACTTGGTGCGACTTTCCCGAACACAATTCTCACAAAATCAAGCTTTCCTAGACTTTTCTTGCCAAATGACTCCTCGCTTATCCAAAGACTGTTGTCCCGCCTCACCGATATGTCCTACCTTTTGTGCCAAACTCCGCGAGACCGTTTTTTCTTCAACACTAGCATTAACCTCACCTTCCACTGCATGACCATCCAAAGAGTATACACAATTATCCCTTCGGGTTCGTGATAAAATAACCCCGAGCCATTAATCACATTGCTTTTGCCCGAGTGCAATTTTACGGTATATCCCTCTTTTTCAAGAGTTCCTAGCGATATCAAGTTTCTTTTCAATTCAGGAATATACCTGACATTGTGTAACACAAAACTTGACCCATCTTTCAGTTGTACCCTTACCTTGCCAATTCCTCTGATTTTGCACTCCCTGTTATCACCCAACAGTACTCTGCCCCCATCGCATTCCATAAAATCAAACAATAAATCTAACCTGGGTGTCATGTGGTATGAACCTCCTGAATCCATAATCCAGTCCAGCAATGCATCTGCACTCATCACCATCATCACCTCAGAACCACTAGAGCTTGGCTGATCATCTTTCTTGATGAAACCATTTGACTTCTTGCGATTATTCTTCGGACAGTTTCTTCTTAAGTGCTCTTCAGATTGGCAAATATAGCACTTGAGTCTTCCACCTCGAGACTTCGATCTTGACTTTCCCCTAGACTGATGCCAATTCTTGCGATCAGTTCTTCCCCTCACGAATAACCCTTCATCATCATCCCCCTTCGCTTTAGATCTTTTTTTGATTTCCTTTGAATTTAGTGTCGCCATCACATCTTCCAAAGTCAAAGCTTCCCTTCCATAAAGCAAGGTATCCACAAAGTGTTCGTATGATGCTGGTAAAGAAGTGAGTAATAATAAAGCAAGATCTTCATCTTCGAATTTTACCTCAATATTTCCTAAATCAAGAACGATTTTGTTGAACTCATCTATATGCTCGAAATCGACGTCCACCGGCATGTAGAATGTATACAACTTCTTCTTCAGGTACAATTTGTTGGCCAAAGACTTTGTCATGTACAAAGTCTCGAGCTTGTTCCAAACCCCCGCTGCAGTCGTCTCCCGGTAACCTCTCTCAGTACCTTGTTACCCAAACACAAAATCATGGCACTATGAGCTTTCTTGTTTAGCTCACCTTTTGTTGCAGTGTCTATGTCCGCGGGTAACCTCCAGAGCTGCTTCACATCCATGTTGGATTAATAAAGCACGCATCTTGATTCTCCATAACCCGAAATCACCAGTTCCATCAAATTTTTCGATGTCAAACTTGGCTCCCGTCATTCTTTAAACCCTTTATTAATTTGCTAAACCTTGTGAAAAAATATCACAATCACAAAATAATAATGTCCCTTATGCAATACCCTCTTAATTAATACCCTTTTGTTTTCTATAATAAAAAACAAAAAAACAAATATTCCACCTTTTATTTTTAAAATAAAAGTATATCCTTTTGGAAAACTTCACGTGGGTGTGTTCCTTTCTTTATTTGACCAACCAACCACTTGATGTGTTTGCTATTCTTTTTCTTTATTAAAGAGTGAATAAACAATATAAGTCACCTCTTTCTTCTTCCATGTACAACGAACCAGAGAAGAAGACTACGCAAAAGATTACTGTTTCTCCTTCTTCTTCATTTAACACCCGACGAAGAAAAAACCACACCAGAACCGTCGATCTCCGACACACCGCTGCAACCTTCTTGTTGTCGTTAAACCTGGTAGCCCAAACAGAAAAACGACCTTTCTGCTCCTTCCAGAAAACAAACGAAACACCCAAGAAAATCTTCGTGATTGATCCTAGATAACCAGCGAACTTTCGAACCAAAGCTCTTGATACCACTTGTAGTATTCGACAACCTACAACCTGGTTACTAGCACGGATAACTTCGACCAAGAAGACGAAACACCAGCAGTTTACCGATAGAAAAGATAAATGAAATGCACAAGTAAGTTTCCCTAATCAGTTGTTTGATTAGTTATTGAAAGAATGCCTACATAACCCTTCCCCCTCACCTCCTTTTATAGCGATGAGGGGGAAGAAGAACCGACTCTAATACTGTACCGATATCGGCTGTGAGAAAAGAATAATACAGACGTGTTTGGCTTGAGATATCAAACCGACCCAACGACGTGTACGCGTTACACGTTATTGACGCGGTACACGTTATTGACACGGTATTGATATTCTAGAACCTAGACTCTTGTAAGCTAAGATAAAGACTAAATACATAACAGTTGTACACAGTAAATCCAAACCCCTTAGATGAATTCCATCAATCGCTATACGCTCAGGGTCTCTGGTGGTCTTTAGCAACATACTGATGTGATATTAACACCTTTTAAAAATTGACTTTAGTAGATACACTTAAATAAGAATTACAATGACAAATAAGAATTACAATGAGAAATGGGACAAATAAAAATTGACTTTAGTATTTTATGGTTTACACACACAAAAAACCTTTTGAGGGATGTTTGGGATTGCTTATTTCAGAGTACTTATTTGCTTATTCTACCAGGTGGCTTTTTCGTGATTGCTTATATTACCCAATGAACCAAATAAGACGCATTAACAACTCACATTTAGAAGAAGTACAATGCCAAACAAGACAGATGATTAATATTATTATTTTTTATTATTCTTTATTTTTATTTGATATCTTACGCACACAAAATACCCTTTTATGGGGTTGTTTAGATATTTACAGCTTATTCTTATTTGCTCACAAATAAGCGAATAATAACCTTGTACTCAAACACCCTTTTAGAGCTTATAGTGTTTAAATAACACGATAAGCTATATAAACCACCTTAGGTGTTTGTTTTGGCTTAAATAGCCAGCTTATGGCTTATTTGGTTTTGGGCTTATGTTTTATAAGCTCATTTTTTGTGGCTTGTTTTGAAACTTTCCGGCTTATATAAGCTTTTTATAATATAAGAAACTTATATAAGCTTTTTATAACATAAGAAACTTATATAAGCCGAAAAGATTCAAAACAAGCCACAACACTACTAAAATACTGAACAACAACGACGGAAATTAGCGACCGAATTAGTCCATCATAGAAAAATGGTTCATAGTGACGGATTAGCGATAGTCTAGCTACAAAATTGGCCTTGATAAATTAGCGGTAAAGTAGTGGCAAATTAGTGTTGGTCTAATGTCTACTCGAGCTAATGAGTAGTTCACAAGCACGAGCTTATGTGCAGTCCAAGTAGATCCAAGCTTATGGATAACTACAGTCGAGTTCTAGTATAATTAGTATTCTTATTTTTTAGACTTTAAGATAAGTACTTCCTAGTTATATTAGAGTCCTAGATGGATTAGGAAAAGCTGTTTTCTATTCCTATATAAGCAAACCAAACGAGCCAGGTTTGGTTGTACCATCAATATCAGTTTTTGTAAGCAAATACTTTTCTGATTAATTGAAGAGCTTATTCCAGTATTCTTGTGTGTTTGTTTGTTCGGTGTTCCAAGTTTTTCTTTTCTTTAATTCGATCAGTAGGGTCCTTTATTTGGTATCAGAGCCAGGTTGCAAGAAGCCAGTCGACCAAGGGTTTTAGTTATCAAGACTGATCGACCAAGGGTGACAAGGGTTTAAATCCAGGTTGCAAGACTGATCGACCAAGGGTGACAAGGGTTTAATCCAAGTTGCAAGACTGATCGACCAAGGGTTTTTGTTTTTACAACAGCAACTAGTCGATCAACTGAAGGGTTTCAAATCAGTCGATCACCAGGTACAAGGTCGATCACCGCAGGTTCAAGAGGTCGATCAACTGAAGGGTTTCAAGCAGTGGGTCGATCACAGCAGGTTCAAGAGGTCGATAAACCGAAGGGTTACAAGCGCTGGGTCGATCACAAGCAGTGTCCAAGAAGTCGACTAGAGGTTCCAAGCTTAGTCGATCATTGAAGTCTAAAGGGTTCCAAGCTTAGTCGATCACCATAGGGTTTTCAAAAGCAATGACTAAAGGGTTTTCCAAGACAACAAGACGACTAAAGGGTTTCCAAGAAGTCGATAAAGTTTCAAACTTTAACTTGGTTTACTTAGGCAAGAAGTAAAACAAGCGTGTTCTAGGGTCGGAAGATAATCCAACTACACCGGTAACTTACAAAAGGCGCTCAAGAAGGATGGTGCAAGCGAGTCGAGTCAACCACCAATTGAACATTCTAAATTGGCTCTTCAATGTCCAATGTTAACAAGCACGAATTATAACATATGGGCAATAAGAGTTAAAGCGGTATTCGAGTCCATGGAATACTTGATGCACTCGAACTGTGGAAGGAACACAAGTTGTTGCCAAGCAAGATCACATGGCGGTGGCGTTACTCTTCCAGCGATTCCAAAGAACTTGTCTTTCAAGTTTCACAATTCAACACACCCAAAGAAACTGGGAGCTTTGAAGACCGGTATGTGGTGTTGATCGGTTCGAGACGCAAGGTTGCAAACCTTGAGACGGAATTAATCTTTAAAGATGAAAGTCAACGAATCAATCGATGACTTTGCGGCTAGGTTAGGCAAAATTGTAATCAAGTCAATAGCTTGGGAACAATTTATGAAGACAAGAAACTTGTTAAGAAGCTACTTGCATCCGTTCCGGATAGGTATGTTGCAATTGTTGCCTCAATAGAACAATTTGTCGACTTGAATACTATGTCTTTTCAAGAAGCAATTGGAAGGTTGAAATCTTTTGAAGGAAGAATGAAGGGTGTTGACACCACTTCAAGATCAAGGCATGTTGATGTTCTAAGGGTGAAAGATATGATAAGAAAGGTCGAGGAAGGAATTCTCCGTAGCAACGGAAAAGGTCAAAACTTTTCTTCTCAAAACAAATCTCATGATAGTGGTCAAGCTAATAACCACAACCGTAATAACTCCGGAGCAATACGGAGCAAAAGAAGAACAAAAGTCGAGATCTTTCAAAGATTCAATGCTTGGATGTGATGAATATGGTCACTTTGCTTCTAATCGCTCGAACGAAGTGAATGTAGCAAAAGCATGAATCAAACCTTTGCAAACGGAGGATGATGATGACCCGACACTTTTATGATGAAAAGTGTTCAAGAAGTAGTTTTCTTGAATGAAGAAAAGATTATCCCAAACCAATTGAATACTAAGCCAAACGAGGAAGATACTTGGTATTTAGATAATGGAGCAAGTAATCACATGACGGGATCCGAGAATACTTTTCGAGTTGAATGAGAATATCTCCGCAGAGTGAAGTTTGGTGATAACTCCTACATCGAGATAAAAGGAAGGGTTCGATAATCATTGAAGGGAAAACGGGTGAGCAACGGTTAATCACCGAGTCTATTACCTACCCGAGCTAAAAAGCAACATAATTAGTCTTGGGCAAGCTACCAAGGCGGATGTGACATTCAGATGAAAGGTAACCTTCTTACTATGCGCGACTCGGATGGCAAGCTTCTAATGAAGGTTCCTAGAACAAGTAATAGACTTTACAAGATTAAGCTCCAAGTTGGAAGTCCGTGTGTCTCAAAGCAAAGATGGAAGATGATGCTTGGTTATGGCATGCTAGGATGGGTCACATTAATTTCGAGACGATGGAATTAATGGCAAGGAAGGCATGGTTGAAGAGTTGCCAATAATTCATCAAGAGAACAAGTTGTGTGAATCTTGTTTGGTAGGAAGACAAATGCAAGAAAGGTTCGATATGAGTGACTTGGGAAAGTTAAGCTATTATCTTGGCATTGAAGTAAAGCAAGAGGATTCGAGTATCTCAATAAGTCAAGAAAGCTATGCAAAGAAGATCTTGAAAGATGTTGGGATGCATGAAGCGAATTCTACTCAATGTCCATTAGAACCTGGAATGAAGTTAAGCATGGACAAGGAAGGAAAGCCGGTTGATGCAACATTATATAGACGACGAGTTGGTTGTTTAAGGTATTTACTACACACTCGACCTGATTTATCTTATTCGGTTGGTTTGGTTAGTCGTTATATGCAAGAACCAAAAGAATCACATATGGTAGCTGTGAAACAAATACTAAGGTACATCCAAGGTAGTTTGAATTTTGGAGTGCGATATAACCATGAGAAAACCAAGGAGCTAGTGGGGTTTAGTGATAGTAGTTTTGCTATGGATCAAGATGATGGTCGAAGCACAACTGGGCATGTATTTTATCTAGGTAAATCACCTATCACTTGGTGCTCACAAAAGCAAAACACGGTGGCTCTATCGCCTTGTGAAGCCGAGTTCATGGTCGCAACCTCACCAGCGGTCAAGGGATATGGTTACGTGGTTGTTGAGTGAAATAACCGAATGGAAGAAAGAGTGGTGGTCTTATTTGTTGACAACAAATCGGCTATTGCACTTATGAAAATCCGGTCTTTCACGGAGAAGCAAGCATATAAACACACGTTATCATTTTATCCGAGAATGTGTTGAAAGAGGCCAAGTACAAGTTGAGTTTGTAAGATGTGAGTTACAACGTGCTGATATTCTGACGAAAGCTCACGCAAGGATTAAGTTCAAGGAAATGCAAGAGTTACTCGGAGTTGAAGACCTCCTTATCTCGAGTCAGAAATTAGGGGGGTGATTGTTGGTCTAATGTCTACTCGAGCTAATGAGTAGTTCACAAGCACGAGCTTATGTGCAGTCCAAGTAGATCCAAGCTTATGGATAACTACAGTCGAGTTCTAGTATAATTAGTATTCTTATTTTTTAGACTTTAAGATAAGTACTTCCAAGCTTATGGATAACTACAGTCGAGTTCAAATCAAAAGATTTTCACTGTTTCTTGTGATACGCATTTTGTATTTTGCTATAAAAGAAGCAAAGCGAAAGGCTTCTATGGGCTGATGTCATCTCTGGTTAACAGATTGCTAAGTGGATGCACGAAACAAAGATTAAGGAGGACACTACAAAGCCTATCATATATTGCTCAACTACTGCGAATGAAAGGGTAATTTTAAACTTATGTGTCGAGTTATACGATGGGTTGTGCTAGGCTAGCTTAGGCGGCTCAATTTTATTCTTTGTGATTTGGGTTGGCTTAATTTGTGAACCTAATGAGCTAAGTTGAATATAAGCTAGGCTTAAAAGCTTTATATTTGAGTGTCGATGTACTTGATTTGCTCCTGGAAGTATAAACATGAAGGCACACTAGGTATATAACTATGCTTTTTTTTTTCTCTAATTCCCAATTCGTTTATGTTTTAATTGTTTATGCTTGGCGCTTTAAGCTTCAAACTGTAGATTTTGGATAATACTGTATGCCATGCTTATTCAGCATTCAACTGTAGATAATGTTAATGTATTAACTTTAGGATTGCCTCATCCTTTTATTCACATTCTGAATTTGTGTACACCGCAAATCGCATAATGTGTAATGTTTTGCTACATCTCTTTATTTATCGTAGTTTTGGACAATGATATATAATATTAGTACACTTTATATAATATTCAGTTTCTTAATTAGAAGTCACCAATGGGTAACCATCTCTTGTATAGTAGTTACAAATTACTTTGAGTGAGTTGATGATTTAATTTTGTTTCTATATACAGATATCTTGACATTTACAAAGTACTTGGAGTATCTTTTTACATATAGTAGTTTTCTCTTGGCACATGGCAAGGAGGTCATAGGAGGCGGACACTAACAACATTGACGAAGTGTAGCTTAAAAGGATGCATGCTATGTGCGGTAGTGGATCTCATAACATAAACTTTGCCATGGCGTTATCCATATGATTCATGACTGCTACAAATTTAAGTTAGTAAAGTAATGATTTTTTTTATCTTTGTTTATCTTCGAACGAAGTTGAACTATATGTAAGTCAATTATTTCTTTTATATGTAAGTGATGTATCTTTATGTATCATTTATCATGTCATATATGAAATGAATTGCAGAATAAATAGATTATTCGTTGGTAATTTTTTTTACGACGAGCGATTTTCCCACTATCACTGTTTGTTGCTAATTTTGTTGGTAACATCAGGTAGCAATAAATTAGTGTCTACTTTGTCGTTACTATTAGTGACAGAAAGTTTGTCGCTAAGCCGTCACTTGATGGTCGAATCTAATTTAATTTAGGTAACTTTAAAAAGGATCTAGTGAGGGGCTGGAGACCGACAATTCGTCACTGAAACTATATAATTTTCGTCACTAAAACTGTCGCCAAAATTTTGCGAGGCCCTTTTTTGTGACAAAATATATCCGTCACAAATCCGTCGTTGAAGGGCTTTAGTGACAAAATAACGATGCAAACTTTCGTTGCTGATGCCTGATTTTCTAGTAGTGCAAAAAGTGAGCTTATCAAACGTAAGCCTAAAACCAAATAAGCCATAAGCCGGCTATATAAGCCCAAACCTCATAGCTAGTACTAAAATTTCTTGAATCATATTGGAACAAGTACCTGATTAAAGGACAGACTTGAAGTGATGCTCGGGCTAGATGGACGTTAATGTCTCTATGATTGGGCTAATTGATTTTTGGGGTTAGGCCCAGGGGTTGTTAGTCAAGGGATCGATCAAGTATCTTCCACCGATTTAAACAACAAGGATTGCTTCGGGTCCGCCGCGTTGCGGCGGGGCGTTTTGTATTTTCGGGTACACGAGTTTCGAGCTAAATTTTAATGAAAACAGAGTAACTGTTTTAGAGAAACTATAAAATTTAATTTTGTATAAGACACGACATTTTGATTAGGCATATTTTATTTTCAGGCGTACGCGTTCCGTGTGAATTTTGTAAAGAAAATGATATTCAGTTATATCTATCAGTATACCTGTCTCATCACCGTGATATTAGGCTGTTGTTTTCTAGGTGTCTGTATGATGACTATGTCTGTGTAACAACCGTCGTGGTTTATTGTAATATAAGTGGTAGTTTAGAATGCGAAGAGTATAGTGATACAACTATTCATAGGTTTATTGTTGTTATTTGTGTGGCTGGTGACCACGCGTTTGCTTCAGTTAGAATTAGTCTCATATCTGGAGGCGTTATGTTCAGGGTCCGATGCATTTATACAATGCTGTTATTATCATTTCATGTATATAACGCATTTGGTATGAGCAACAACATATAAAACATGGCAGCCGGTTTTCATACATGCCACCTGCTAACAGCATAGCTTAACATAATAGCAAGCTTTTTAATTTACAACCTACATTATCAGAATTGTGCAGCGTTATAATGCTGCGTACGTTCTGTCGCATGGACATACACGGTGGTTTTTTCTACTATTAAGTTACGGCAAAGGGCATAGAAAAGATAACCGCTAACAGAGCCTGTCGGTAACGACTAAACTATTATACATACTTTTACGTCAACAAAATTATTCCTTCTTTGTCTTTTTCGCACCGCTGGCTCGCTGATCATATGTGTCATCTTTCAGTAGCTGCCTACGAACTGGTGGTCTCGTCTCCTGTACGTCAGGGCCGACCTGTTTGTCTTTGTTTTTTTCCCCTGGAGAAGCTATATCAGGTACTTGCAAGACCTCGGAAGGAGGCGTCGACGGTGGCGTATCCTCGGGCGTTCTTGTACCTGCTGCAACGGCTGTCGATGTTGGTACTTGTAGTGTCTCCGGTGTCGTTGTTGTCACAGGCAACACTTCTGCTAAACCTGGCGTTTCGTTTTCTAGTTCGGCATCCGTCAGCAGGTGCGTTCCACTTTCCATAGCAGCGTCGAGGATAAATACTGGGTTTTCTTTTGTTGATTCCGAAGCATAGTGCAACTGAAACAGATGTGTTGTCCCTTCAAGTGCAGCAAGAGCAGAGGGCAATATGTACGGATCCACATTCTCTTCTTCAGATACTACTTTATTGCATTCAAGTACCATTGAATGTGCTTCGTTGCTAAAACATGTAAGTATCAACGATCCGGTGCTGTCGGAGATGAATATTCTGAAGGAGTAACTGCGAAATAACAAATTCAAAGTCAAAGGATCAATAGTTGTGCAGATTCATCGCCGCGAAAGATGTAATTGCTGTGACAACGCGGCTATTAGCAGGTACTTGTTTTTTTTCCCCTGGATAAGCTATAGCAGGTACTTGCAAGACCTCGGAAGGAGGCATCGACGGTGGCGTATCCTCGGGCATTCTTGTACCTGCTGCAACGGCTGTCGATGTTGGTACTTGTAGTGTCTCCGGTGTCGTTGTTGTCACAGGCAACACTTCTACTAAACCTGGCGTTTCGTTTTCTAGTTCAGCATCCGTCAGCAGGTGCGTTCCACTTTCCATAGCAGTGTCGAGGATAAAGACTGGGTTTTCTTTTGTTGATTCCGAAGCGTAGTGCAGCTGAAACAGATGTGTTGTCCCTTCAAGTGCAGCATGAGCAGAGGGCAATATGTACGGATCCACGTTCTCTTCTTCAGATACTACTTTATTGCATTCCAGTACCATTGAATGTGCTTCGTTTCTAAAACATGTAAGTATCAACGATCCGGTGCTGTCGGATATGAATATTCTGAAGGAGTAACTGCGAAATAACAAATTCAAAGTCAAAGGATCAATAGTTGTGCAGATTCATCGCCGCGAAAGATGTAATTGCTGTGACAACGCGGCTATTAGAAGGTACGAAGTACATACCTGTAATCGTTTGGTTTGTGGGGTTTCGGTGGCGGGCAGTGGCTGTGCGGACGATCGTCGTAGATTTTGTAGCAGCAGGTTTTGCAACGGCGAAAAAACCACGCTCTGTCACCAAGAACACCTGCGACACTGGCAATGACTGTAAACCTTACATTCTGACAAAATGAATAGCTAATTAGTGTGTTTTTCGCTAGTACGATTTTTTTACAATGTTTGAAAGTTACCGTTTGATTGCGCAGGTCTTCTACCAATAGCTGATCTATTATCGTCCTATTTCTAGATTTTTCTGGTTGAATATCATCGTATCTCTGTGACCGAACGTTTTGTATAACCGGCGGAGCCAATAAGTCATTGTACCTGGAAACAGATATCGCAAAAGAGTGGGACTTTTAAGAAGAAAGGAACTGGCTAATACACTGGGAATCGCAATAATGGCCGCTGATGTATATGCATTTTACTGTATTAATTGCATACGTGCTTAGATGTGGTGCAGTTGTTGTTCACGATGAGAAACTTACATGCTTAGTATGTATTCGGTTTATGGAATCGCCAGGTTTTGTATAACCGGCGGAGCCAATAAGTCATTGTACCTGGAAACAGATATCGCAAAAGAGTGGGACTTTTAAGAAGAAAGGAACTGGCTAATACATTGGGAATCGCAATAATGGCCGCTGATGTATACGCATTTTACTGTATTAATTGCATACGTGCTTAGATGTGGTGCAGTTGTTGTTCACGATGAGAAACTTACATGCTTAGTATGTATTCGGTTTCTGGAATCGCCGGGTTCATATAGTAGTAAGTTGCGACAGTACTGGACAGCTGCAGACCTGTGTTTATGAAAACGGTAATTGAAATAGGTTGCAGGTAATTCATATGTGAACGAACAGTTAGAAGCAACGAATACCTCCGTATGTCTTGACCAAGCAGGAAGTAACAGCCATGACAGTTGGCTTTGGCTCTTTGTCGTAAGAGTCCGTGTCAAAGTCTCGAGCCTTTTCATTCCATAAAGTAAAACGAACTGTGTTACCTCTGCGACCGCGAACAGGTATTAGTATGGAAGCCAGTAACAATGCCATTAAAGAAGTATTAGCTAATTTAACGTACTCTAAGTTGCGGAGGACGATATCTCTCCATACAACTGGTCTCTGGTTCCCGGCACCTGGTTGGCGAAGGTCACCCACATGGAGGACGCAAGCTATGTAATCTGCAAATACGGACGTTATGTTAAAAATGGATAGTGACAGGAAATAAACAATGCAACTTAGGCGTACCTGTCAAAATAATGTCATTTCGATCTGCTCGCATAGGTAGTTCATTAAACGACGCAAAATTGAAGTAATGTTCTGGAAAAGGGGCCTCTAAGAATGGCTGCACATCAGTTAGTTTCCCTAGCATGAGCACGAAATTTTTTGGAAGAATCTGCATCCATTTCCTAGCATCCATTAATCCGAATCCAGTTATAGTGTACGCGTTGCCCATTTGAAGAACGTTTTCAAAACGGTTCCGTTCTTTTGGTTCAACGTTTGCTTGTATCGCTCCTCCCTGCAAGGTACGGAGAAAACAAATGTAAGCAGTTAGTATGTCAAAGCATGCGTCCGAGTAACTTCTGTCATGTAATGTTACCGCTTGATCAAGCAATATGAAAGTCAAAATGGGCGGTTTTGCACCGCGAGCAAAAGTGACAGTCCATTTACGATAGACTTTAACTCGAACAGCCTTCCATATATCGGATGGTTTGATATTTGAGACGGGAACAATTTCTAGATCTGCAACATGCCTTTTGCCAGCATACTTTGCCGCTGCAACTAACTGTTGGCTAGTGGACATGTCCCTGCACAAATACCAATACGTGGCGGCGTTAAGCACAGAAAATATATGGGTAAATGTAATGGTGAAGGAGCCTGCATTGGAATCATGTCAGATAGCAAAAGACAACATATCAAGCAGATTACGGTGACCGACGATAAGAGACAGTGCAATGCTTATTCACCTTAAGATGCAAAAGTATATTGCTAGTACATACGAAGAGGCGCATTGCTGCTACCTGCGGCATCTGATATAATAAGTCACGGAATGCCTGCCTGTCGACCTAGGTCCGGATATAAAGACGCACGAAAAGGCTGTGGAAGTGCACGGTATTGGACCTGTAAGGCAATAACTGCGTATCTTTTTTTTATAAACCTGCGCATATAAGTGTAAGAGAGGGGCAGAACTAAAGCAACTATATGGGACAATGCACATGCCAGTGGAACTAAAGTACGGGAAGTCTTATAAAAGCAAGTCAGTTTACATAAAATATGCAGCCTAAAAAATTTGCTAATATACATGTAATGGCCTAACAACTCTAAAAGGCAAAAGAACTATCGTTTGTCTATGTACTTTGTATGCAACTCCCAGCTGAAAATAATAAGCAAAAGCCACGGATAAGTAAGCGCAGTGACTGGTAGACTACTACGATGCACAAAAATTGCAAGAAAACACGTAACAGTATCCGAGATTGCTATGAAAAAAACCTCGTTTCTGACAATATTTTGTAGGAAATATGTGTACACGATATTTTTCATCGTATTAGAAGGTCTGTCCGGTTGATTGGTTGCTAGAATCCGTAAGCCTGCAGGGGACGTGGCTCTTGAAAGGGCAACATACAATTGGCCGTGCCCAAATATTGGCTCGGGTAAGTAAACGCCTATTTTATTTAAGGACTGGCCCTGGCTTTTGTTAATGGTCATCGCATAACAAACTTTAATCGGAAACTGTTTACGTTTGAATATAAACGGTAGTTGCTTGTCTCTGTTGAACAACATTATCCGTGGAATAAACACTTTCTGTAACATTCGGGTGCCAGTAATAATTATTGCTTCCAGGACCTTCGCAAGCATCTGTGTTATGATCATCCTCGTTCCATTGCATAGACCTCCTGCTGGGTTAAGATTGCGTAACAGCATAACAGGCGCTCCTTTTTTCAGCTGAAGGTTATGTGGCGGGATACCAGCAAATGATAGTGTATTAAGATACTCCAGTGGATACAACAACTCTGTGGCACCGCCATCGTTCCTGCGCGGTATGGCTTCGTCGGTGCTGGCGTAGGTATGGGCAACACCGGCTAGCGTATGCAAAATAGCCGAATTTATAGAATCTGCAGTGTCATTCTTAGGACAGACAATAGCTCTCTCTTGCAAGGTTTCCGTTTTTGGTGTCTGCAATACGTTATCGTCGTAGATAAAGTCAATGAATTCTTGTCTGGCATTTTCTGAGTCAGGGATACGATACATGTCAGGTATATGAAACCACGAAGCATTTTCTGGATCCCCGTCGTCTTCTTCTCCAATGACACCGTCACCTATATCGAGCAACCATTGAGAGAACACTGTTATATCTTCGACCAGCTGTACGGCCGACTGTGCAGCAGCCAACCTCATATTTTTCGTTAAGCGATGGACTTTGAAGTAGTTCCAGAGATAAGACTGTGTAATGCAAGAGGATATGATTTGTTGTTTCGTGGCTCGTTTCTTGACCGGTAACGTCTGCCTGAAGTCGCCGCCGAGAACCACTGTTTTGCCGCCAAACACCCGTGACAGAGCGTCTAGAAGATCTCGCAACGTCCTGTCAAGAGCCTCGAAACACCTTCGATCACTCATAGGGGCCTCGTCCCAAATAACAACATCAGTTTCTATAAGTAGCTTCGCCAGGTCAGTATGTTTCTTTATAGTACAAATTGATTCATTTGTAACATCGAGAGGAAGCTTGAATCGGGAATGGGCCGTGCGACCGAATGGTAACAGAAGCGAGGCGATTCCCGAAGAAGCAACTGCAAGAACAATCTTCCGTTGTGCCCTTAGTGCATATATTATGCTTTTCTAAACGAAGGTCTTTCCTGTTCCTCCATGGCCATATGTTAGTACTGTAGAGTTCGTTTGGTATGTCTTTCCTGCTTTTGTGTCACCGATACTGCTCAACACTACAGTACGCCTTGACAACGTATTGTTGAAATAGTCTGCCACCCCGCATCAGCAAAGTATACTGCTGAAACCGTTCGTGAAGTTGATATGCATAGTACATTATAATAGAGAATTTCTTATCTTCGTCAACCGTTTGAGTACTGGTGTTCCATAAACGAAGACCAATGTGGAAACCGTCCTCACCATATATAAGAAGCAGCGGAAACTGCAACGACATGTACGACGGATGCAGTTTGTTGACCCTCTCAGCGAAACCGGCACGTCTGTGAATAACAACATGAAACTCAGTACCGGTATCGGGGCCACCTTCATAAATAATCGCACCTATTGAATCGCCAGCCGGCAATTCATGCTGCCTTGAACCCGTCACTGCAAACAGCCTGATCTTGAATTCTGGAACATCTGTTGTTCGGAGCAGGTCCCGTGCTGTTCTAAAAATGTGAACTAATTCATTGTGCTCGTCTAACAGATGAATGAGCTCCTGCACAATAGCCGGATCCAGTGTTCGGCCCCCGGCTCCAAAATGCTGCAACCGGTTTTCAACTTCGTTGTCTGTGTCAAAGATGTACAGCTGCAAGAATCGAGGGTCGCAATTATCAGGCGGGCAAAGGCCGCCAATCCAGTGGTAAATCTGGCCCGAAACTTTGAACACGTATGGTCCCCGGCCCCTGTTGACTGACTCGTCAATGTTAGCCCCCAAAGAAGTCATCGCGAACATCGAGTTATAAGCCCGTATGTTGTCCATAAAATGAGGAACTGTAAACAGCCGTTTCAAGCGGAGAGGATATTCAGGTTGACGCCGTAAAACCACCCTGCCACTCATACAACACCGGTGATATTCCGGAAACTGAACCCCTCCATGTTTCAGCCGTTCTTCAAACCAAAACAACGCTCCGCAATGAGAGCAAACTCTGTTACACCGGCTGATGAATGCTTATTCACTCATCGTTTTTACCGACCTAAGACCTCAAAAATGACCAAAAACACCCAAATATGATCAAAATATGTTAAAATTATCCTCGGAGTGTGTTTTGTGTCTTACAGGTACAAAAAGATTGAAAACAGTGCGAAAACGGGCAAAAACGAGCCGAAATCATAAAAGTGCTGAAACAGACGGAGCCGGGAGTGGATTTTCTACATTTTGGATCCTAGGACACATTTTTAGAGTGAGTTTGGGAAAACCGTCTTAAAACCTTCCTGAAACACAAAATTACCAAATTACCCTCTCCCAAAACCCAAAATGACCAATCTACCCTTTTAACCCAAAACCCATTTTCATCATTTGTGACCTTCCCCTTCCATCACAAAATAAATAAAACGACCCAACAATTTTTTCCCTCCAACTCTTCTTTTTCCCCCATTTCTGCTTTCCCAGAAACCCAAAACATCACCCTCCTCTTTTACCCACTCTACCCAATTCCCAATCCCACTAATCCCTTCCCCAATGCAAAGTCACAAGTTACCATTGCCACTGTGGCAGTCCCAAGCTTACAAAACACCCCATGGACGGCTCTGATTATCTCCAGTATTGTACCTAATTCTTGGATGGTTTAGATCATTTCAAAGAAAGCACAAGTTGGAGCTGTGGCTGTTTTGCCTCACAGAACAAGCACACCAAGAAGATTTGAAGACCTAGGACCCTTAGTATAAATTAAGAGCTTGTAGCCATTGTATAAGGCACCCTAGTCTTAGTTTTAAATTCAGTTTTTAGTCTTTTTAAATTCCAATAGTAGTTTTTTTAATTAATGAAAAAGTCCCTTTTTATCAATTCCGTCTCAATAGTGTTTGATTACCCTTTGTTAATTCTTGTTGTGTTACAAGGTTCTGTTTAGATTGCTATTTCAGTTTAATAAGAGGAAAAACCAAATTCAGTTTTTTTTAAGCAGTTTTATACCCTTAAAGGGGTGTTTGTTTGAAGCCTTTAATTGGTCAAAATCTATGTTTTTGCCCATTTGACTTATCAAGTCAAAGTTCTTTTATCAAGTGTAGATTAGTGTAGGAGGGTGGGCAAAGATTTCATAAGATTTGTACAAGCTTAGTTAGAATCAAAAAGTGTTTTTCTGTCTTTTTGCACTCGTAGGACTTAAATTGAATCTTTTTCACTTTCGGGGCTCCGTGCGTTTCCGGTTTTTTTCGCGTTTTTGCATTTTAGCACCCCTAGGATGTAGTTTAGTATTGTTTTATTGTTCCTTAGGCTTAGTAGTAGTTTATTTAGTGTTTACATTGTTTTATGTGCTTTATTTTCATTCTCGTTCTTTAATTTGTAGAATAACGAAATCAAAACCCAAATTTGTTAAACCAATTCAAGTCCTAATCACGAAACTCAACGATTCCGTCAATTTCACACCTCGTTGGGACACGACCCGGGGAAATCACTTTCCCGGTATCACTTTTATCACATTCGTGAGATTTGGCACGTTAACCCTTTTCCTAAAAGGTTGATTTGTCGGATTTCACGATTAATTTGATATATTGATATTGTGTTTATTTCACCACACTCACAACAACAAAATCACCGGCCTCAAGAAACATACGTCGACGGTGGACCTGAAAAAAAATGCGGAATGAGGAGAAAACAATAAACAACATATACGGTAACAATACAACCACACTGCAGCTGTTAGACATGAGTAATACTAATACCTCGAGCGTTTATCGGCGGCACATCCGAACCTGCCGGCGTGCGGCGTTCTCTTGCCCGTGGCCCTGCAAAAAAAAAAAACAGAGAATAAGAACATGACGGAGGCAAGTGAACAGACTAACACAATAGTAAAAGCAAGAGCATTTAAGAACCGACAAATCGATAATCAAAAACATAAGACACATTACGACGCGGTCAAGGCTTGGTTTCGGAGAGCGGCGGTACGGCACACACAATATGAGAGTTTGAACCTGCGACCGCCGGATAGGCTTGAGTGGTACAGGCAGCTGAAGTGCTAGCAGAAGAAGCTACGATTGTTGATCAGGAAAAATTAGAAACAAAAGAAAGACGATAAAAGCGTGGTCATACGTATCAGCAAAGCAAAAGAATGGCCCCAGACACATAAAGCCGAGAAGTACCTGTGACCGTATCTAGTGCGATGGTATAAGAGGTGGGCGGCGTAGCAGCCGGTTGGCACGACTGAATGTTAACAGGAAAGGGGACGATAGGAGAAGTGATAGGACCACCTGCGATGAAAATGTCAAAAGGTATATCCGAAAGTAAGAGAAAAGACAAACATGAAAGATGAACGGTCTAAAAATCTGAAATGAAAGACATACCCGGCGTTGCAAAAGAAGGGTGACAGCCAGAGGAAGACGCCTCTTGCGAGGACACACCACCGAGCATACTAAAAGAAGAATCTGGTACCGGACATTCCTGATGACGGTCAGCGATAACGTCAAAAGAAACATGAACAGATGAACTCGCGGCACCTGCGATGGTAAAAGCAATAGCTAAATATAAGGAAGCCTAAAAACCAATAGAACAGGCTAAAGTAACAAAAAAAAAAACCAATAGAAAGTTAGGAATACCGACCTTGTGCATCAGAATGGGGCTCGCAATAAGCAAAAGACATTCACAATCGCTACAAAGAACAACGTCCGAGAAAAAATGAAAACATAAAAGAATGACACACGGACGTAAAAATAAAGGTACACATCCAACAACAACCGTGACATTCATTCGGCCCAAGGACGCGGTGGTAAACACGATAACCATCCAAAAGACCGCCGACCGTCACCCCGGCAAGAGCACACAAACCTGCAGACACACAGTCGAATACAAACGTCACAAACGCCGGAGGACCATAAACATAAGAATGGCAAAGACAAAAGCAACTAACCATCAGAAGGCATTGTCGGCGCATCATCCACTTTCTCCTTACCATTTCCAACATAATCACTCGATTCCGGCAATCGTCGAGCACGATTAACATCTGTCTCGCAAAAAGACCCAGGTTCACTAATGACCAGCCCAACCGTCATCCTCATAGGCGTTGCCCCAACACCATCCCAAACATTATCAGGAACCCAAGCGTCATCCACATCCATAAAATCCCCAAATCGGTCTCCTTCATTAATAACACAATTCGATGCAGAACCCAAACCCATCAAAAAAGAATGACCCACACTCAAAGCATCCAGAGCAGGCCTAACCGAGCAATCACTAACGGCAGCAGGATTACCACTAACTGGCTCATCCTCCTGCAACCTATAACCACTACTATTCCTACGCACGGCCTTACTCTTAATTTTCATAGCCGAGAACCCACCCTAAGACAATAAAACAGCAATATCCCAAACAATCTCCACAGCCTACGTTAACATACCAAAAAGAGAATCTCCTAGACACGGCAAGGAGGGCAACCAACAAACAAAATGAAAGCAAGCAACAAAAACAAAAAACATACGCAAACACAGATCACAAAAAAAGTAACAACAAAAGCCAATAATTGAAATATTGATTACCTACGGCAGAGAATAACCTACGATGAAAAAGAGATCCTGGAGATGAAGGTCGGCACAGCAGATTGGAACGGAAAAGAGACAGTATAAAGAACGTATACCAAACCGACGACACGTAGACAAATATAAGCAACACCGGTAATACTGGCTTAGAAAAAGGCCGCTGAAAATAGCAAACGAACTAAAGGAATAGGCAAAAAAAAAACGGCCCATAAACCGTGTAGCCCTAAACGACGTCAGTGGCCGCCGTTTTGTGTTCCCCTTTTATATATCTAGTAATATTCCTAAACAAAATAATACAACTATTATGTTTTCTAGATATACTATACTAGCTTCATAGCCCGCCCGAATGGGCGGGCTAGCTTCATGAGTTTACATGGCTATAATGAATAAAAACTATGTGAGAAATCATATATAATTCCAACTTACGATTATTGATTCAAGAAAAAAACTCAAATAATATGATATATAAAACATTGTAGCAAAGCCATGATAGTGTAAAGAGAAGTTTACAGGTATGGACTTAAAAATGTGCTAATGGTGATCCGTGCCCATCTTTTTCTTTATTGTTTCAAGCCTCTTCAAAATCTCCAAGAATGATGGTCTCTAGTTCATATATGCATCATTGATTTTTCCAAATGTGTACCATTGGTGCGTCGTCACAAAATCATACTTCGTCTTCATTATAAACCTGGAAAATTATGCATTCGAGATTAATAGAGTAAGAATAAATCTAAACCTAAGTACACACATTTTTTTGATAATCTGTTTAAAAGGTACAAAGTATGATGTAGACTTAAAGAACATAAAAGCACACAACCAAACACCAACCAAGCTGCTTTGTTTTGGCAGCAAAAGACAGCAACCAAACTGCCCATTTTTAGAGTACAATGAAAACCAAACAACCCAATTTTTACAGCTAAAATAGGAACCATAAAGCCCCTGCTTTGACAACTAAAACAACAACTAAACAGCCCCTGTTTTGACAACGAAAACGGTACCAAACATGACGTTTTGACGAGAAAAAAAAACATTCCTTGCTTTGACAGCAAAAACATCGACCAAACACTCCGTTTTGACAGCAAACAAACACTCCATGTTTTGACAGCAAAAATAACAACCAAATATCTCGTACCATATTAAACCAATTTGACCCATTTCCTTTTTAACAATTTAACGAACTTTACCCATATAAAACATAACTTAGAGTCGACTCAACATGACTTCAAAAGTGAAATAAAAAATCAATGTCCATAATTTCGCTACCTGATTACCATATTACACCAATCTGACCCATTTCCTTTTAAACAAAAACAAAACAAGAAAGTTCATCGCTACCCTATCAAGAAAGTCCAAAGACACTAAAGGCGCGAGTATAATAGGATTTAAAATGATTAAAAATTATTTTCATTCATCTTCCGTCTAATTTTCTAAAGTAAAGTTTATAGACAATCGCTAAAAGCCCATTTTACTTTTAATGAATAGTGCATTCGTTATTAAATGCATTAACCAATCGGTTTCTCCATAAGCTAAACCTACACATACGTAATGGTCACACACTAACACCCGCACATGTTATAACATAATTTCGCTCGATATCCTAAAGCATTTTTTTGGAGATAAACTAAACTGACCCAATTCATTTTGACAATTAGAAACTTACTGGAGATAAAGGAGTAGCAACTGGTGAAAACCGGCCATATGCACCCTGGCCGTCAAACCCATAAGCATGGTCAAATAACATGGACTAATTATCACCGTACATAGGCTACATCAAGTCACAAAAAAGCAAAGAAAAATCATTAGTTTGAAAGTAAAGGGTACATTATCTCGTTATGTCTAATAGATATGTAAGTATGCAAACACACAGAGGCACAATTTGCAAGTTATTAGCGTAAACTATAAAGAAGCTTATCCTATGAAAATGTGAACTAAAGCGGTCTAAAACTTAGATTAATGAACATTTAAACAGAAATAAGTCGCTCCCTAAAAGAAATAAGCGCCTATGCTATCCTAAAAGCATCAAGAACTAAGGCAATCTAAGTGGCAAAGGAATACTCAAGAGTTCAATAAGCTATTTAAAAGCCTATAAGAAACATCAAAATAAGCAAATCAAGATCAATGCAATCCTAAAGCTACCGGGGAATCTGAAATGAGCCTAAGGGATGATAAGCTAAAAGTCTAAGCTAAACTGTTCTGTTCTTGTGCTGCAACAGCTGCAGAAGTGCTCCAATGGATATTTTCAAGCTCAAAAATAAGCTAACAAATTAAAGCTAGAGATCTGGAAAAGCACAAACAGATTAAGCTGGTATGACAAGTGACCCACAAAGCTAAAAATCTATACTACATTATAAAGCATTTGGGACTTTCTATTAAAGGAAGTCTTAAAATTTTAAGACCAAAAACATTACTATAAAAGGAAAAGTAGAAAATGAATGTAAAATCTGAAAATTTAAGTCTCATTAAAACCATATGTAACCGCCCTCCAATAATGATACATTTTAGTGGAATTGTTTATAAGAAAAGCTCACTATAGTTAAACCACCAATTTAATGCTAAAATTATAAAAATTAAATTGTTTACCACTTACACTATGAATAATTTAGACTATCTACTTTTGAAAAACATTTATCTACTACTTTATAATAAGGAAGTTTAAAATAAAAACATTTGCTCGCCACAAAAATAGTTATCGGGTACCCACCGCCGCATTGCGCGGGTACCCTTCTAGTAAACTAAAAAGAAGCTAAAATGGGCCTGCAGGAAGCCTGTAAATATGGCAGATCAGGCTGCAGACGTAAGAATGCGTAAATTTATCCGCTGAAAAGAAACTCTAAATGCGTAATTGAAGTCAACTTGTGAAACTTAAAATGAACATGAACCGTAAACTAAATTAACCTTGATTTTGATGCTTGAGTATACTTCAATGAAAATTGGTACTATATATATAGCCGACAAATACCGCAAGATATTAAAAGTGACATTTTAGTCATTGCAATTGATTGCCATCAAACAAAAAGCAAGAAAGTCCTGCCCTATCAATATAATAGGCAAAACCTTTATATCACCAATGGCGGAACCTTTTTCCAAACACTTGCAAAGAAAATACCGGTGGCCCAAATAATGAATTAGCCATTAATATTAATCCATCAATACGAAAAGTCAGAAAAAACTTACCCATCAGATGTTGTGGTGTGTAGCGTTACTTCTTCCATGAGGTATGTGAAAATCCAACAACCTAAAAGACACAAACATGTTGGATAATTATTCATATTAGGCTAATTAGGTCGTAATTAAAGTACTGAAAATTCAAAAACCAAAAACAAAAAGCCTCACTATATCCTAAAATCCCCATCCGCATAACCTCGTATCCTACAAAACACCAAAAACCAAAAATTAATTAATCCAAACAATAATCTGTAGACATAATAAAAAAAGGTCATGGTGGAAGAAATTGACATTTTATGAGGTTCGTTCATTCGCAACAAACCAACGAAACCACCATGCCCAGGTTAACGAAACCGCTACATAGTTAAAGAGAGAAATAAACTTTTTGTGTGTTTTTATTGAGAGAATGAGATGTTTCCGAGGTTGTCTATGTCTTGAGGTAGTAACATATTCGGTGGGGAAGACTGAGGAGGAAACACGCGTACATAATGTGTTTAAGATGCAACATCTGTACGTGTACCTCACAAATTTTTACAACGGTTACCTCAACCCCATATAAGATTACATCTTGGGCCGAATCATAAACGTTATTGGACTAAAGGCAGCAAATATAATAAGATTTAAAAATGATTAAAAAACATCACCGAAATTTGGGATTAGTATAGATATAGAATGGCCGTATAATAGAACTTGGGCCACTTTCCGGTCTGCCTATTTTTGTTTCAAAATAATACAACAACAAATGGGAATGTTTACAATTAATAGATGGTGTGTGTTCACGACATGTGTGAATGATATGAATGTAAAAAGTACGGACGAGTAACCAACCTGTTCACACTCACCAATGCCTCCAACCATTTGAGTCGTATCATAGCCAGCATGTTCCTGTACTCTGAAAGACATATAACAAACTGAAAATATATAATTGTGAATAACAATTCCTGAATAACGACTTGCAAACACAAGAATTATATACTTTAGTAATAGTAACTATTACTGCAATTAACTGCATAACTAATCAATAAACCTAACAAATCATATAATCAATCAAGCATATTAAAACGGTAACAAACAGTCAAAAACTATTTACAGCATAAACTAATTAAACAGACCTTTAAACTGATCAAAAAACCTTATAAATCATATAAACAACAGATCATACAGTAAAAACCTTATAAATCATATAAACAACCATTTCATCAAGGTCATAAAAATAACTCAATCCAAATTCATCAAAGTCATATAAAATCGGTAATATCTAGACTATGAAATTCATTTAACCATTTTATCGAACACATGATATACGTTTATTTTAATTAGTAAATTGAAAAAACGCCTACCATTAAAAAATAATTATAGCAACCTATTTTGAAATTTCATAACAACAATCATAGAATTAAAAAAAATCAAAAAAAAATCATCGATCCAGTAAGTTGCGCTTATTAATTCCTAGCCTTTAATAAAAGATTGACCACAAATAAGCCAAAAAGTTAAAGAAATGCATACCTTCAATAGTTTGACGAATCGTCATTGTGAATCAAAGGTGATTTGAAGATTAAGGTTTGTTGGTTGACTTGAATATCATGAGCTATGATCGATATAAATTTTTAGGAAATGCGTGTGAAAGTGATTCGGTTACAAAGTGTTAATATGGAAATGTCGAGTGAGATTTGAGTTTTGATATCATGAGATAAGTGAAGATGGTTACTGATTAGGATTGATATGATTTAGGAAATGACGAATTAAATGGGGGAGGTTTTGATAATGGTTGACTGACATTGAATCTTAAAATTTAAAAGATGGAGATGCTATAAAGAACTAATATTACTTTGAAAGAAGAAGATTAAGCAACAAAATGTGGATTGACTCAATGGTTGAGGTCTTTGGCTTTGAACCTATAAACCCATGTTTGAATCTTGCTTGCTACAAATTCTTTTTTTATTATGTAACCGGATGTAGTGCCATGGTGGCATTTCCACCTCATCAAAAGATGTACCATGTCAACATTAAAATGCATAGTAAGCATTAGTGATGTGGCATGTGTAGTCTCATATATATATGTACTAGTTGCTTAACCCGCCCAATGGGCGGGCTACTTTCATAATATTCGTTAGTAAAAACAGTTTAGTGACATAGAGAGTTGTGACCAATGAATTTAAAAAGAAAGTGAATAACTTAAAATATTAAAAATTTGCTTGAACAAATGTATGAAGATCAAAAATGAAAATAAAAACAACGATAGTTTCAAATTCTACGTAGAACTTCTTTATAAACTACGTTTGTTGTTTTGTTGCATTCTGCACATGTATTACCAATCTTACCTCCGGATATTATTTTTGCTTCTATTATATTCACTCCCATCCTAAGGACCCGCGCCTAGCGGTAGCGGTGTCTAGTTTTCAATACAATTTCGGTGGCGAATGATGTTCTTCAGACAAACTCTATTTATAGCGTTAGGGAATTATTTTTGAAGAATTGTTACTACCAAACGCCCCTATGTTTTGGATTTGACATTTGCGGTCCCTCCCGGTATAAAACCCCAAAACACACACATAAACACACTTTTACACACACATTGTTCTCTCATCTCTCTAAAATTTCGTGACCGAAACCTCCACCGCCGTCTTCTCCGGCCAATATTCGCCACCGTCACCGGAAATTACACCACCTATACCAAATGATAGATCGTCGAAAGGAGATCATTTTGACATAGGGTACGCGTGGTGAAAACCACCGACGCGCCTAGATCTACATTTTAAGTTTTAGATTATAAATACCCCATTTTAATCCTCATTCCTTCATACTAAGTTTTCACCTATATTTCTCTTATCACACTTCAAAATGCCGCATATTATTACCATTGTTGCACTCGTGTATGTTGTAATATCTGCTATCTATTTAGCCAATGTCACAGATGAAGATTACGAATTCTTGGGCGTGGTCTTAGTGATTCTTGTATCACTCGTGGTCCTAGCCATCGACGTGGATATAATATGGAGGTAATAGCATTATGTTAGGAATGTTGAAATAATTTTTTTTTGTTTAATTTGTGTTATCGTGTAATCGTATGCGTTAGCATTTTTTGTTTAATGTTGTATTTGTTTATGTAATCTGGGCCGATGCACGTTTTAATCTAAATATGGGTTGTGTTTTATAGTTTTACTAACGGGTTGAAGCCCAATTTTTGTTATAAAAAAGGAAGCGTTTAATATTGTTTATAGATTTTTCAAGATTCTTATATATAGAGTTATGTCTCTGGTTATTTCATTCACCATGATTAATAACTAATTTATATTTTTTATACAGAATAATCAAGATACTGCATCCAGTCATGATTCTCGCTCTCATAGGTGTAGTGGTGTTTTTCATTAGCTTGGCAAATCAACCAATTGGCGATGCCATGCCTTATTTGGTGATTTTTGTAACATTAGCACTACCGATGCTTATTATATCATTATGTATTAATATTCATGGATTCTAATGTAATGAAAATTTACGTTATCTCAAAACTGATGTAATGTTTATTTTCAGTTTCCTTAAACTTTTTTATATGTTGTTTGATAGATGTTGCCAGCTATCCCTCTTCTAGAAAAAGATTAAAACGCGTGAATCCTTTAGCTTTTCCTTTTTTCGACTTTTAGCAGCATTATTGTTGCTTTATCTTTGTGCTTGTAATAATGGAGGGTCCTACCCATGTGAGTATGTCTAATGCTGCTGGTGTTGTTACTACTATCTCAGCTCAATTCACGTGTTACGTAGACCATTTACGGAAACTACTTAATTTCATTTTAAACATAAGAATTTGGTGACCGGTTGATCAAAGGATTCAAAATAAAAAATGTGTTAATTTGTACAAATCGGATTTCTCGAGATATTGTTACAAAAGCAAGGATATTATTATAAAATGTGTTATCAAAAATGGGACATTACTGACACCTCAAAACCTTGTAGGCGTGTATATTCCTACACAATATTTGTTCATTTTCCTCTTCTTTGTTTTCCCATGGTTGACTATATTGGTATCCGCTTTTACGCATACGGTGAATTTTTTAAAGCAACGAAAATAATGATTTCAAATTAAAGTTGTTCTATTCCATTTTATTTATAACAAAGTTTACATAATAAACTTCATGACAAACTTTCACAATAAACTCAATAACAAAATTAACACTATAAACTTTATATCAATATTTACACTATAAAATTAATAAGAAATCTACCCAAAACTTTATAACAATGTTTAGAATATAAACTTACTACAAATTTACAATCTAAACTTTATTTTAAAAATAAAGCATATTATTTCCAGCCAGAGATGCGACGCCGGCTACTTTTCCGGTGAGAGTAGTGACGACTGTTCCGGCAAGAGTGGCGCTGCAAAAATAAATGTTAGATTTACAAATAAAATTAATAGATCTACCAAAAAAATATATAGATCCATAAAAAAAACTCTAAATCTACAAATAAAATCACCATATCTAAAAAAAATAAAAACTTATGAATCTTTAAAAAATTAAATAAATACTGAATTTTTAAAAAAACATTTAAAAAAAATAATTAGATCTACTTTTACTTTTACTTTTACTTTTATTTTTCAAATATTCTTCCAAGACCACAATCATCATCAATAGGATTCCAAAATTTCAAAATTTCATTAACAAAATAGGATTCCATCATTACTCACCATTTCAAATTAAAAAAAAAAAAAAAAAAAAAAACCTTTTCCTTTCCAAACTAAAAGAGTTTCCACATTCAAGGTTAAAGATTTCAAAGTTTGACTTCCAACTTCTACATGTTTCGCTGAAATAATGTCACCCTTCAATTTTATATGTGTTATTTCAACTTTTGATTCCTTTTCTTAAAAATAAACATTAAATATATATAGATGTAACATAAAGGGGTTTTTCTTTTCTTTAAAAAAAATATATTTAAAAAAATACCTTGAATGAACATTCTTTGATGTGATAGCAACGTAACTCTACAAAATAAATATATTGATGTATAAAAAATACTTCAAAACGAAAAAAACAAACCTCAAAATATGAAAAACTTTGACTTGGTGGTTCTTGTTGGTGGTGGCGGCGTAAACTCCGGACTCGGATCCAGTAAAAAACATTAAATATATATAGATCTAACATAAAGGGTTTTATTTTCTTAAAAAAAAAAAAAAAAAAAAAAACCCTTAAATGAACCTTCTTTGATGTGGTGCGTTTCAGTGATGGTGGTGTCGTCGTGGGGTTTCTAGCAGCTCGATGGGGGTTTCGTGGGGTTTCTAGCAGCTCGATGGGGGTTGGATTTGGTGGTGGTGAGTAGTTGCAATTTTGGTTATTGTGGTGTGGGTAATATGAGAGGAGGGAAGGAGGAAGTGGTGTTTTTT
>CM040239.1:11913640-11985790 GCA_022545495.1 Chrysanthemum lavandulifolium | reverse complement strand
AACAGAATATGAATGTGTATTGATTGTTATATTTTACAGAGGAGGCTAATAGCCTTATTTATACAATAAAAGTAATGCTTAAATATGGAAAAAGGTCATATAGTGGAAACAATGGTTAGGTGTTTCCATTATACTTAATCATGGAGTGTGAGTGGGTTAATCATAGAGTATGAGTGGGTTTTTAGTTGGAAGGGAAATGGTGATCAATTATTCTGATCCCAAATCCTTTTCTTTATTCTAACATAAAGTTCCAGCAACAACCTTAGGAGCTTCAGCAGAAACAATAAAATAGTGGTGACCAAAATTTTGTTGACCTCACGTAAGCCTTCAGCAGCAACAGCGGAGAGAAAAAAAATGACTACACGTCTGATCTCATGTGATAGACCTCTACACTTTGAAACCCACGTGATAACCCAATAGACCAAAACAAATTAATGATCCACACCGTAACAATCATACATCACCCCACATTGAATTTCAGCAGAAATGAATAAAATTACTGTCAGCCAATCAGGTTACACTTTTCCCCACGTCAACCAATCAAAACCCTCGTGGGTTACGAACATAATCAAAGTTAATTCGTTTTTAATGAATAAAAACAAACAAACCCACGTGACCAAGTAGCAACTTTGACCAATTAAAATTCGAGCCCCATGTCAGATCATAGAACTAATTCGTGACCACCCAACAATATTCAACCAATCGGATTACTAATATCTTTTATACCCACTTGTGTATCACGACAAGTCAAATTAAATAATGATAGTAACAAAACAAATATTCACTCCACGTGAATATCACCCAATAAACAAACTAATCTCAAGACCAAAAGTTAGATGTGGGACCAGATCGAATAACTATCATATAAAGAACCAAATAAATGAAACCATTATAAACCGTTCATGCCCACTGTATCATACATCCTACCCCACGTTCAAATTAATATTCAATTGAGTCAAAAAAGATTCCAAAACCTTTTATATTAGCATCCTCCAATCAGATGAAACAAAATCAATTTCAACGTGGGCCTTTTATTCAAAACGAGAGATCATGTACAATGAATTGCCCCATGTACAAAATATTCCCGCGTGATCACACAAATCGAAGGTTAATATTTATAAAGACCATCAACCAATTAAATGAAATCTTGTATATCAATGAATATCAGTGTCATGTGAAGTCACCAATATTAATACGAGAATTAACAAACACGTGAACCAATTGAAATTATTGATACCTCAAAGATGGATATGACCTTCTTCAAACTTGCTTTTCGTTCATCAGATTCTTACCAACGGAACCTCCTTTAGTCTGCCTCCTCTTTTACACAACTGCTGCAATACCCCGATTAGGGTATGAACTCTAATTACTCAAAAACCTCATAAACCCAGATTTTTCGTATGATGTCTCCTGCAAAGAGTGTCTGCAGCAGTTTTCTAGCCCTTATAACTTTCTGTCAGAGGCTCAGATCAACGATCCCTCCGGTGGAAACCTTTCTTGATATACCAAGAACTTCCAGTCCAAATTTTATGCCGATCCAACGGTTAACGAAAAATATATGACTGTTTCAAAGCAGTGCTGTAGTATCCTTACGGAACTTTTTCAGCAGACTTCTACAGGTTATAACTTTTGATTGAGAGCTCTAATTGACAATCCCTCCGGTGAAACGATAGATTACTATCCAAAGATGCACCAGAAAAAATTGTAGCTCGATCCAACGGTTCAAGAAAAAGTTATCGCTGTTTAAAACAGCCTAGCAGAAACAATACGAAAACTATTATCAACTTCGAATATTGTATCTTTTCTTCGAAAAACTTTGTAAACTCTAGATCGAGAGCCACCCGCTTTGATACCAATTGTGAAATCCAAGATCCGGACTCAACTAGAGTGTATAATAACAATGATTGAATATGCACAGCTGAATAATAAGAACACAATCAAAGTTACCAACAAGGTTTTTCTAATAGAACTATGATCCTCTATGAATCTTTATTACACTCTCTAAAGAGGTTTTGAATGCTTTTCTCAAAAGTCTCTTCCTAATACAGAGGACCTAAGTTCCTTTTATACACAAGGAACACTAATCCCTATCTTGGGAAATGAACAAGCATGCAAATAAATATATGTAAAACCCATACACATGCCCATGCTAACCTTGGGCAGTACAATATAAGCCCATGCTAATCTATAAATAATACAGTGCATGCATATTCTACTCTGCTTCACTATATCAACAGAATCACGGCTTCACTACTTTAGCCGAAATATGTCTTCAGACGATACTAACACTGCTTCAGCAGAATCCGTACTTCACTACTTCAGCAGATTTTCAGCAGATTCCACGGCTTCACTACTTCAGCAGACTTATATCTTCAGCACTATTGTCAGCAGAATTCCTACTTTGTACGTTTATATTACTTCAGCAGAAACTCTTCTTCAGCAGAATCCATTGTTTCTCGTTCAGCAGAATCACGGTTTCACAGAATTCCCAACATATATACATTTATTTAACCTAGATATTGATTATTAATAGGGTTTTATCGAATAAGTTGCACGTCGCTACTTGTTTACACGTATAAATTGTTTATTATGTGCGCATTGTTTTTAGTAGTTTATTTTTATTTGTTACTTGTTTGTTTATTATGTTAGACGCTTTTAAGCAAAGGGTAATTTTGAATAGAAAAATAATAATGGACTAAACAATGGTGAAATTTGATTTGTTTTGGAAGAGTTAAGTTTTCAATAGTTTAATTGATTGGTGACTTTGGTACATATGGTCCGAACGGCTCACCCACTAGAATAAACTATAAAGGGTTAATAAAGAAGTGCGCACGGTCACAATCGAAGGATGTATTAGGTTATGCTGCGCTTACATGGTCCTCTCGCTCGTAAGTTTGAATGGAGCTACTTAGTAAGCCATAAAATATACAAGCTCATCTTAAGGCTAATTAGTTTTAATTCCATGCGCCACTTCGGTTGTAATTATCCAAACACTAAGTGTTTACACTTATGCAAAAGTACGGTATAATGGAAGATAATTAACACTAAATTCCTTGATTGGTGAACCCAATACCTCAATCAAAACTTTGATAATTTGATCTTTATGAATTGGTAATAAAAAGTTTTTTATTAAAATTATGCTACAAGATGAATGCATGACATATTTGTACATATTTGGTTTGACCACATAAAATCAAAACTAGTACCCTTTTAAATTAAGAATATGTCATCTAATTAAAAGGAACACTTGAAGTTGCAATTTCCGTCATGACAGTACTTGGCTAGATTGTGATGGAGAGGTAAATCTATATGTAAAGTCACACCTTATATGGACATATTTGCGTTCTTAAGTTAGATACTTAAGTTGAGTAGGAAGTGAGACACGGACTCAATGGCATAAGATGGGATGAAACATGTTTATATTTGCAATAGCGTTGGAAAATATAAATCCCATAATGATCTAGGAGTTGGAAATTGTTTGCCAATTAATGTTCGACAGACACCTTATTATATGCGTTCGCTAGCTGATCAACCGATGTAATGAACCTATGATAATTTGGATCCTAGTTTTCCGAGAAAATTATATGGTTATATGTTTATATTACCGCTGGGTATATTTTATTTTCTTGAAAAATTGTATTATCGAAAATACAAATACTTGAACTTTTTTCGTAGAAATGGCTCAAAATAACGATAACACTAACATCGACTAAGTTCTCGCTCAAAAGTTTTTGATCGAGAAAGTTGATCGGCTCTAAGACTTTCAATGATTGGCACCGCTTTGAGAATTGTCTCAGAGTTGCCGACCGATTGAAATATCTTTATGAACCTTGCCCTGAACAACCAACTGGTCCCGATACTACTCAAGCTCAAATTGATGCTTGGCAACTTGAGTATAAGCGTCATAATGATGTGGCTTGTCTTATGTTGGGAACAATGGAATCTGCTCTTCAAAAGCAGTTCGAACATTATTTCCCATTTAATATGCTCAATGAACTTCGGACTATGTTTGAGAAACCAACCGTCGAGATTTATGACTTGACCGACGCTACACACCAGAGGGCAAGGTGAGGAAACCCGTGAGTGCTCATG
Organism: Chrysanthemum lavandulifolium; assembly: GCA_022545495.1. Taxonomy (NCBI): domain Eukaryota; kingdom Viridiplantae; phylum Streptophyta; class Magnoliopsida; order Asterales; family Asteraceae; genus Chrysanthemum; species Chrysanthemum lavandulifolium. Next base: position 11,981,698 of record CM040239.1, on the reverse strand, counting down.
TGCCGAAATGAAAGGTTACATGGACCAGCTCAAAGCACTTGGCAAAACTTATGATGATGACATGGTCGTGAATCGATTAATAGATCCCTTAACAAGGATTTTAATGGTTTTGTCGAAATTTCAATATGTAATCTGCGTGGGAAGACGACATCGACCTACACACATTACTTATTGATTATGAGAAAGGGTTGCCTCAAAAGGTTCCTACCGCCTGTACTTGCTATTCGTGGTGGAAGGATTAATAAGCCAAAACCAAATAATGCGAACAACAAGAAGGGAAGGGTGGTAAGGTTGACAAAGGCAAACAGTGATGGCCTATCAACCTCAACCCAAGAAGAACCCTACTCCTAGGAAGGATAATCCTAAAAGGATCAAGCATGCCACCACCGTAAGAGCGTTGGGCATTGGAAGAGAAACTGTTTCTATCTTGATGAATTGCGGCAAATAAAATGAAGTATGAAGGGTCCATGGCGCCGTATTTGTGTAATTTATTTGTCATTGAATTATTTACTCTAAATCATAATAATTCTCGGTATATGATACGGGATGTGGTATTCACATTTGTAATACATTGCGGGGTTTAGAGTGAAGAGGAAGCTTGCCTATGGGGAGCAATATCTGCACGTGGGAAATGGCGCACATGCAATTGCTGAAGCCATAGGAACGTTTAGTTTAGTATTGCCTTCGGCTTAGTATCGTTATTAAACAATTGTCATTACGCACCTTCTATAATTAGAGGTGTTGTTTCCTTTCGCTTTGTTGGATGATGGTTTTACTCATACTATTTCACGTAATGGAATTGATGTTTCTTTAAATGGTGTATTTTATTTTAAAGAAATTATCGTGAATGTTGTGTTTGAAATTGATGTGATTGAAATGAATCTAACAATAATAATAATTCAATGTTTAGCATTAACAAGAAGATAAAGTTAGACTTGAATTCTTCTTATCTTTGGCATTGTAGACTTGCTCATATAGGCAAGGCTCGCATGCATAAGTCGCAACAAGAAGGGCTTTTGCAAAATATCAATGATGAATCATTTGATAAATGTGAGTCATGCATATCCGGGAAGATGACTAAGAAACCTTTTCATAGCAATATGGAGAGATCTTCCGATCTACTTGGTCTTATTCATACCGATGTGTGTGGACCACTTAGACATGTGTCAAAGAGAGGTGCTAGCTACTTTTAACCTTTACCGATGATTTCACCGTTATGGTTATGTTTATTTACTTAAGCATAAACATGAGGTGTTTGAAACATTCAAGGTTTTCAAAGTCAAGTAGAACCGCAATTGGGAAAGAAGATTAAAGCTCTTCGATTCGATAGAGGAGGCGAGTATCTAAGCCAAGAGTTTAAAGATTACTTAATGAGAATGGAATTGTCCGAATCTCACTTCTCCATATACTCCACAACAAAATCGTATCCGAGAGAAGAAATCGTACATTGTTGGACATGATACGATCTATGTTTAATCTTACCACTCTACCTTTATCCTTTTGGGATTATGCTTTGGAATCACCTGTCGATTCTAAATATGGTTCCTACAAAGAAGGTTGATAAGACACCATATGAAATATGGCATGTGAAAGCTCCTAACCCGCCTTATTTAAAGGTCCTGGGGTTGCAGGCGATGTTAGACGTGACTCGGCAGATAAACTCCAACAAAGATCTCAGAAGTGTATCTTCGTAGGATACCCTAAGGAAACTATGGGTTACTACTTTACTATCCAACCGAAAATAAAGTAATTGTTGCTAGGTATAGAGATTTTCTTGAAAGAGATCTCGATCTCAAGAATTGAGTGGGAGAGTTTATGATCGGGAGGATGATCAAGAAGATGCATTACCTTCGAAAACACTAACGCATTTCCGGTAGAACCCGATAGTCCGGGTCCTCCACCGAAGTTGAAGTGATTCCGCTCAGAGATCCGTAAGGAATACTCTGCACCGAACGTCTATGTCTTAACGTAGAGGTTGAGGAAACTATGTTAGAGATCTTGGAGAGCCTACTAGTTATAAAGTCGCCATGGCAAGTCCCGACAAGGCAAATGGCAGTTGCAATGAATGGGAAAATGCAATCCATGAGAGAAAATGAAGTCCTGGTAGAGGTTGACTTACCTCCAAACGCCACGGTGGTTGGAAGTAAAGTGGTTCTATAAGATTAAGACCGACATGGATGGCAATGTACACGCCTATAAAGCTCGCCTAGTTGCGCAGGTTTTACTCAAACTTATGGCATTGATTATGAGGAGACCTTTCTCCTCGTAGCGGACATTAGAACTATTAGAATTCTCATAGCTATAGCAACATACTATGACTATGAGATATGGCAAATGGATGTCAAAACCGCTTCTTAAATGGTCGCTAGATGAAGACATCTATATGAAGCAACCCGAGGGGTTCGTGAATCCACAATTTCCAAACCGTGTATGCAAACTTCAAAGGTCCATTTATGGATTGAAGCAAGCATCAAGGCAATCGAATAAGAGATTTGATGAAGAAATCAAAAGGTATGGATTTATTCAAAATCTTGATGAGCCATGTGTATATCACAAAGTTAGTGGGAGTAATGTAATTTTCCTAATTCTTTATGTCAATGACATATTAATTATGGAAAAGACATTCCGAGTTTGCAAAATGTTAAGGCATATCTTGGGAAGTGTTTTTCCATGAAGGATTTAGGAGAAGTTTATATATTCGGGAATCAAGATCTACCGAGATAGGTCAAAGCGTTAATTGGTTTAAGTCAAAGTGCTTACATTGATAAAATATCAAGAGATTCAATATGCAAAATTCCAAGAAAGGATATTTGCCGATGGAAGTAAAGCATGGCTTATGTAGCGATATGTGTGCTTCAACACCGAGGTGGCACGATGCGTAAAGTTCCTTATGCTTCGCTGTAGGATCTATTATGTATGATGAGATGCACAAGGCCGATGTGGCTCGCTCAAAACATGACAATCGATATCAACAGAATCCGGTGAACTTCACTGGATTGTCATAAACATATTCAAGTATCTTAGGAATACGAAAGATATGTTTTTAGTGTATGGAGGAAATCCGCATACGTAACTTGGTGTTAAGGTGTTACCGTGATGCGCCCTGGCAGGTGATAAAGATGCTACAAGTCTCGTGACGGGTTATGTCTTTGTCATCAATGGAGGAGTATTGACCGGAAGAGCAAGAAGCGTAGTACGATTGTGATGTCTACGACGTAAGTTTAATACATAGTCGCCTTAAGTCGTGAATGGAGGTCGTTTGGATTAGGAAATTCATTTCGTGGCTTGGTGTTATGCCTTCAATTGAATCGCCTATTGATATGTATTGTGACAATTTTGTCGCAATCATATTTGCCAATGAACCCGGAGTCATGAAGGGCACGGACATTTTCTACGAAAGTATCACTATGTTCGGGAACAAGTCCGGGAAGGTGAAATAAATCAACCGAAAGTTCACATGATGATAACTTAGTCGATCCGCTCACTAAGGCTTTAGCTAAAGACAAGCTTGTAGGACTTGCCAATGGAATTGGACTTCGCTTAGCTAAAAGTTTCATGCATAACTCGTGATTAGTATTTGGATAAAGGATTTTGTAAAACATTTATTATTTTCAATGAAATAAAGTTCGATTATGTTTATTTTCATTTATAATATTGTTGTCCTATATTTGCATGTTTAATCCGTGAATAACTAAGTTATTCTAAATGTCCGTTGTCGATTAATGATATGGGAGTATCATTAAAACTAAGACAAATCGAGAGATGTGGTAGAATATACTTGAAAGTATATTGATGAGAATGCATACCAATTTCGGATGATATTCAATGAATTGAATATAGGACTTATCCCAATTACATAATTTACTTTGTGGATATTGTTATAAGTAAATTATGAATAGTTATCCTCGCACTTGAGATACCGATAAGTGTCATGAGGTAGTGCATTTCGTAAAGCAACTTAACGCTATATGTAACCGGTAGTTATAAGGGTTGTTTTCGTAAATGTTACAAAGTTAATGGGTTATTCTTGTAGTCAAGATAGAATTTGTTCCTTCAAATTTATTTTGAGTTTAATCTTGTTGGGGCCCTCGTAGGGTTGACAAGATGTTTGTGCAACGCACCCAAATCTCCCTAAATATGTTTAGATGATTCGGTAATCTTGGTCAATCACTTTCAAACGAGAAATGATTAGTTTTATAAAGAATGACTTAATTCCATATCTTTATTTAACGTGGTATTAGAAACAAAGGATAATAATAATGAGAAATCATTAAAAGGTTTTCCGTGAGCCTTGCTCGAGTTGTACTAGAGGCATCAAGTGTTGCTAGACGCTAACCGAATGTGATCACTCTATTAAGATATATCCAAGTGGGAGTTGTTGGTTTTATGGATATAAATTAGTAGACGTGAGTTAGGATCGAACTCGAGACTATGGGATTGCACACTTTACGTATGAGAATTTAAAGTTAATAATTAAATATAAATGTTATATTTATTTATTTATTAAACGAAATAACTAACATACGTTAAGTAATTAATGTAATGGACTAACGGTCGTTAAATGTTTATGGAAAAGGATCAAATTGCAAAGTTGGGAAGGTTCCGAATCCCTTTGAGGGACTCCAAACCGATCGCCATAGGGACAAAACAAGGAAAGAAAACCAACTTGTTCACCAAGTTTGCTTGGGTATATAAACAAGGCTAGGGTTTTATTTTTCCATCTCTTGTGCTCATTAGCTAAACCCTAAAATCGGTTTTGTGTGTGTTTTGTCTACAAACCGATCGGCCACCTCAAGGGTGTCGATCCATTCTTTTTCCACAAACAAAGTTATTTGTTTTATAAAAACTAGCATTACTTTAATTCAGTTTAGTACGTGTGTACAAGAACATCGTAATAACATACTTTTGTTATTATCTTAGATTGAATTACAAAACGGTAAGGGGTAATTCACATAATCCTAACTAAATCAAATTAGGGTTCATCCGTTGCTAGTTTGTGGATTTGATTCTTGTTCGGCTAGAATCAAGAAAATGTACGCATATTCTTTTATGTTAATTAATTGTTCATTAATAAATCCTATACGCTTCCGCATAATTACTTTGATGTTTTGTGATTATTTATTTGAATGTCTTGATACATAATTCCAACATTTCTTGTGTTCCGGCATCTATAATGATAGCATATTGATCTTTAATAAAGCTCAATAAGATCAAACGTTTTTAGGCTAAAATCATGCTTACGATGGCCCGAAACTCTAAGTATTGACCTCGCTGACCTATATTAAGAAACTCTAGATGCTTATCGAGTACAAACAACCATATTCTCCTTTTCACTACAGCTCCTGATAATACGACCAGAACTGCAAGGAAGACATGGCTATAAATTAGTCAATCTCTAGCATACATTGAAGCTTAACTTCAATTTTCTGTTACGCATTCACATAAGTTCAAACGCATTTGATAATACTCGTAAAAGTTAAGACACCTAACATTAGCATCAACATTTCTACTTTACACATACACAACCTTTACCTTATTTGAACGAAACACAATCATCATCATCGTCAGTATCCCAATACGGTGGCAATGTTGAAGCAACTCCATTCTCCACCTGCTCAGATAACCACCATTCTGCCAACGCCTCACTAGACCGCCTATTCGACATTCCATCCAATGATCTTCCAATCCCCGAATCCTCACTCGAACTCCCGCCATTTGTCGCTATAAAAGCTTTTTCATAATTCCAGTATTGCTACCTTTAAAAAACCATGATGCTACTTTTAAATGATACAAAAGAGCTATACTAACATATTAACGGCTTGACGCTATAAAAGCTTTTTCACAATGTACTAGTATTGCAAGCCCCTTGTTGGGCAAATGATAATAACACCACTTCCATTTCGAGGAACAAAGTGAAGCTGATATAACAGCTCAAATGTTGGTAAAAAAAGGCTAATATTTTACCCGTTCTTACGTTTTCATACATTTTTATCCGTTTTATATGTTTGCGTCTGTTTTTATACGTTTTTTTTTATCCATTTTATACGTTTTTATATGTTTTCGTACGTTTTTATCTGTTTTAATACGTATTTATTCATTTTATACGTTTTTTACGGTTTTATACGTCTTTTAACGTTTTTATACGTTTTATTACTTATAAAAATTGGCAAAAACATATAAAAATGGATAAAAACATAAAAAAGCATATAAAAATAGAGGAAAACATATAAAAATATATGAAAATGTATAAAAAGGACAAAAACGTATGAAAACGTACAAAACGGAAAAATAACGTATGAAAACATAGAAAAATGGATAAAGGCATAAAAACGTATTGAAACGGACGAAAACGTATAAAAACGGACGCAAATGTATAAAAAAGATAAAAACGCATGAAACGTATAAATATGGAAAAAAAACATATGAAAACGTAAGAAAAACAAATTAGAATGTTTGAAAACGTATAAAAACGGACGAAATATTTAAAAACGTATGAAAACATAAACAACGGACGAAAATGTATTAAATGGATTAAATAAACATAAGATAACGGATAAAAACGTCAGAATAATGTATAAAAACGGACGAAAACGTATAAAACGGACGAAAATGTGTTAAAGGGACGAAAAAATATAACGTGAAAAAGAAAACATATTTTTGAGTTAATTACAAACGATCGTTAGTCAAAAGGACTAACGGTGCAAAGAGATGACTCTAACACGTATGATAATGAAACAAAATTTGAAAGTTGGATGGGTATTGTGGTAGTATTTTGGGTTCGTATATGATATGTAAATAAATGATAAAGTACGTTACTATTACATACCAACTTTAAATTTTCAACTTTTGTGTAGTTACATATATAAAATGACTATTTTACTACGAATCGAATAAAATCTAACCAAAACCTTTTAATTAGTGTATGATTTGAGTTAAAACCAAACCAAAATATTTAATCAGTATTTAGTTTGATTTATGGTTTAGCAAAATTGTAATCAAGCCGAACAGAATAACCCGAATATTTTCATAAGAAGATTTTAAATTATATCTCTATCCATTTTTTTTTAACTAATTATGCTAAAATCCTAAAATATCGTTTGAACTCAACAATCTTATAATCAAGTTTTGATAATTTAGTTGCTCCCTGTATATTTTAGATGAATATAACCTTTATAAGTTATCAGAAAACACACTCACCCACTTTATACCTCAGCGCTAATTTTCTCTCACTCCCTCTCACTTTTCACCCACATTGGTCACATCACACTTTCAAAAAATAAATAAATAAAAAAAAAAAATAAAAAAAAAAAATCTTATTTCTTTTTTTTAGAACAACAATTTTTCACACTTATCCACATATCTCACTTTTCACAATATATCTCACTTATTGTGTCTTTTTTGGCCTCATTCACGCGTCACACAAACACCCATTGGGCTCACGAGTGAAAACCACCCCTCATGATTGGTCATTCGTGACCAATAAGGGCAATCTAAATGAGTATTTGGTATAACCTTTAATTGTCAAAGAGTTAACAAACGGGTATACGTAGTCAACCCGACCCGTTTGACCCGTACTTTTAGATGACTCAACTAGACCTATGCATCTTTAGACCCAAACTTATCTAGACCCGTGACTTAGTCTCACCCGATCCACCGATTTTGCCACTTATGGTATATTTAAATGCTTGATTAACCTTTTTTTTTTTTTTTTTTTTTTTTTTTTTGGCATAAGTTAAAGTGCTTATTAACTACTTAATACATTATGTACAAAATTATATTTGAATTTGGTTTTCTTAGTTTTAACTCAAACTAATTCTAATCTAGTGTTTGACTTGGTTTTATATGTTTAAAATTGATCTGATTTGGTTTTAGTTTGCTTTTACCAATTTTCAAAACAGGTGAAAATGAATCATGCAACCCAAAACCTAAGAACCAAATCAATGAAACCCGCAAAGCTTTGTTTTTGTAGGTTACTTATTGAAATTTTTCTAGCCGCTTTAAAATGACAAAATTAGTCGTACTCAAAATTGTTATAAATTCTATTTGAATTTGGTTTTCCTTGTTTTAATCTCTGTTGTAAAAATATGCCCAGGTGGCCGATTAATCCTCGCATAATCGCTGATCGCTTTGTAAACGCCTTGATTTATCATAATCGGCCTATCTAATCGGTTTGGTCAAGATCGCTTAAAAATTGGTCAACAAACCGATTAATCGGACAAAATCTGTCTAATCGGATTAATCGGACAAAATCGCTTAAAAATTGGTCAGCAAAATCGCTTAAGAATTGGTCAACAAACCGATTAATCGGTCAAAGATCGCTTAAAAATAATCAACAAATCGAGTAATATCTATGTTTGACTTTAAACTTTGAAGAATTATGTATTATGTTTATATTAGAACATTTAAAATATTTGAACTTTAATGCACTATGCTTATTTCATATATATAATATAATATAATATCTAAAATTAAAATTTTGAACATAAAAGTTCCAATCCGATTAATCCTCGATTAATCCCCGCCTAACCGATTAATCGCTAGGCCCTACCCGACCGCCTCACTAGCGCCTAGCGATTTTTACAACCTTGGTTTTAATTAAAACAAAATCGAATTTTAATTTGGTGTTTGACTTGGTTTTAAATGTTTTACAAATGGTCTTATTTGGTTTTAGTTTTGCTTTTGCTAATTTCCAAACATATGAACACAAATCATGCAAACCAAAACTCCATAACCAACCGATGAAACCTACTGTGGGTTTTTTAGGTTACTTCTTTAAAGTTTGTCTAGCCGCTATAAAACGACAAAACTAACCGTACTTAAAATTGTTTTTTGAAAAAAATGTTCAAAGAGAATGGTTTATGGAAATAGTTATTGTTATTATTATTTTTTTCTTTTATATTTGCGAGGTTTTAGCTAATTTTATTAATTTTTTATAAAATTAAATATTTAATTTTTGTATATTTATGGAATTCTAGGCAATACTTTAACGACACATTAGTAACAATTTGTTTTAGTTTCTATTCTTTTGGTTCGATTTGGTTTTCAGACATTGTGAGTAATACCTTAACTGTAAATTGTTAAATACTGATACCTCTTATATGGAGAAGAGAGTCGAAGTGACGCTTGAGCCAGGACGTTAATGTCTCTAGATTGGGCTAAAGGATTTTTGGGCTTACGCTCGCGGGTGGTTGGTCAAAGGCTCAAGATATCTTCTACCGATTTAGAGTTTTAGACTAATACCTAAACAAAATAATACAGTAACTATTATATTTTCAAGATATATCAAATTTAAATTCATCATGTATATCTTCACCTTCCATGTATTAGAAACCAATAATATCACTATAAATATACGCAAAAACCTACGTACGTTATTAATATTCTTTTCTAAACCTTTGTTATCGAAACCTAATAAACCAAAGAGATCGACAATGGAGGTACATGTTCTACATGACGTCATATTCAACCACATACTACCAAGAGTTCCACACAAAACTGTTGGTCGTTTCAAGTGTGTTTCGAAAGGATGGCACTCATTACTTAAAGACTATACAAACAACCCTAAACTTCTGGTCCTGTCTAAAACTGAAACATCATTCGAGTTTACCACTATCGACTGTGAAGCGCCACCGAGTGATAAGGATTTAACTCCCACACGCCGCCCTTTACCACCATTCGAAGGCATCACTCCTCGTAATATTTGTATACTAGCGTCTTATCATGGATTGGTATGTCTAGGCATACAAGAGATGGATCTTAGTGTATACTCCCATCTAATCTTATGGAATCCTTTGACCAATGAATATAAGAGGTTGTCCAAATCAAATTCTCACATGGAATGCAACAATATCGAGTATCTATCAACTTTTGGATTGTATTACAGCTCTTGTGAAGACGACTACAAGCTTCTATTTGTTAAAAAAATTTACAATCTTTACATATACTCGTTGAAATCCGACTCATGGAAAAAAGTAGACGTCCCTCAACATACAAGTGGAATTTGTCATGGATATCGGAGTGGAGTTACTTATTTGAATGAAAATATATACGTCTTAGAACAAATCGGAATTGGACGGTTAAGTTCAATTATAAGGTTTGACACAAAAACTGAACGGTGGTTATCAAAGATAAAAACTCCCTCTGTGTTTGATTATGCAGATAGCTGGGGTAATTATTTTGCCACTGTTATGGTTATAAGTGATTGCGTTCATTTTTGTTTTAAGTATGACACACATAAGACAAGTTGTGATAGTGGTATTGGATGGATTGAGACCTATGTTGTGGAAGTTGGATGAATATGGGAATATGAAAGAAGTGGCAACTTATCAACTAAGGCAGCATGATAATTGTACGAAAGTATAGGCAACACAAGATGAACAATAGAACCTTTATTCAGATCTAAGCTGCAATAGTCAGCTTAGATTAATAGTATCCAAATGTTACAAGATTAGATTAATGTTAATGAGACAATAATCATGTAAATGTAAAGACAAGACAAGATCAGTTAAATGATCTGAAAGAAGAGAAGAGAGTGATACAAAAGACTGCACACTCAAGTGTGTGTAACCCTAGATTAAGGGACTTATTAAATAGGAGATTAAGTTTCACTAAGACCCCTCTAACGGCTATAAATGACTCATCGCCAGAAACGATGAAAGCTTCAGAAATGAACATCTTGGAACTTTAAATCTTTTATCCTTTGTCCAAGTTTAACCCCAGTAATTAATCACGCAATGAGCCATAACTTGAAAGCCATTAGCAATTGATAGAATGATATGTTTGCCACAGATTAACACCCCAAAATTTAACATTCCCCTTAATCTCGATGAGCAAACATATCAAACAATATCAATTTTTCACACAAAAATTTATGTCGATAGAGCAGGAGGTTCTTTGTGAGTATGTCTCAGTTTGGCTTGAAGAGCCAATCTTTTAGCATTTATAACACCTCTAGCAACTTTTTCCCCGATGAAGTGAACATCAATTTCAAAGTGTTTTGATCTTTCATAGAAAGCATGGGGTTGTGAGAAGTTGTAAAGCGATTTGTTATCACAAAAAGATTAATGGAAGATTGATATCAACTTTAGATCTTTTAGGATTTTTGAATCAAATGATTTCACAGCAGCAGAGACATAGATCTATACTCGCTACGTGGAAGATTTTGAAAGAGTGTTTTGTTTTTACTTTTCCATGAGATTAAACAATCATTAAAGAAAACACAATAACATGTGATGATTTTACGGTTTTCTTGCATTTGGCCCAATCAAGATCACTATATCCTTCAAGATAATTTTGAGTTGCTAAAATTGTACCTTAGACCTTTCCGGAGCTCCTTTTAGATATCTCGAACATTGAGGCACATTCCGGATGAGATTTTAAGGAGAATGCATATATTGTGCCGACAATGAGCGAGTATGAGATGTCGGGTCTAGTATGGGTGAGATAGATAAGTTTCCCAAGTAACTTCGATAACAGTGTTGTTGACAAGCAAGGGTCATCAAGGTGGGAATGTATGGAAGCATGAGTTGGGTTCCATAGGAGTGGACACAGTTTGCGCCAAGAAGACCAAATTCTTTGAGGAGTTCAAGATAAGATTTTCTTTGGGAAAGACAAATGTCATTCCAGCTTTTAAAACCTCAATGCCAAGAAAATATTTTAGATTTCCCAAGTCTTTGATATGAAATTTGGATTTTAGAAACTATTTAAAAGATTTATCTCATCAATACAGGTTCCAAGAAGAACAATATCATCCACATAAACAAGTGAGCAATAAACTTGTTATTCTCTTTTGGTGAACAAAGAGTGATCATTAATGATTGAACAAAGTTATTTTCTTTTAAAACACCGACAAGTTTTTCATTCCATTTCGGGAGCTTGTTTTAGGCCATATAGAGACTTGACAAGTTTACAAACTTTATTTTTATTGTTCTCACATGAGAACCCTTTGGGGATGGTCATATAGATATCCTCATCAAGATCTCGCATACAAGAAAGCATTGTTAAGATCAAGTTGAAAAGAGGCCATTTGTTTTTACAACTAAGGCAATAAGACATCTAACGATGAGACATTTTCACAACAGGGAAAAAGTTTCATCATAGTCTATTCCTTCCCTTTGGTTATAACCTTTAACAACTAATCTATCCTTGTATCTATCAACTTCACCATTGGCTTTATATTTGATTTTAAATATCCATTTGTAGCCAATAGGAGTTCTATTAGGAGGTAGATCAGTTATATCCCAAACATGGTTTTCATTTAAGGCCTCAATTTCAGAGTTCATAGCATCAACCCAATTACTATCAAGGATAGCTTATTCATAACATGTAGGTTCAATACTTTTTTTTAAGACTAGATGCAAATCGGAATTATCTTTGTTAAGATTAGAGTAATTAACAACCTTTTCAACACCATATTTGACTTTTCCTTCTACAATAAATTCGTTAAGATTATCGGGCAACTTAGAGACTCGGTTGACCTTCTAACAATGAGTGGTCGGCAAGCCTCTTTCTTGTTCAGCAGAATCGGTGTAGTATCGCAGAATCGGAAGATGCATTATCGGGATGTGATTCATGTGATATGGTGCCCTCGTGGTGTGTATTATCATCTATAGATGTTGCAACCGGTTTGTCAATCCTAGTAGGATGACTTACCACCGTGCCATCATCATAGGATGTCACTCTCCTTCATCATTGGGACTTATTTGTGAGTCAAAGAAATTTTTGTGATTTAAATCTTTTGGTACAAAAGTTTCAACAAAAGGTTTTGACAAAGTATTTTCATTTTGAAGGAAAAACAGTTTCATAAAATTTGACATCTCTGGAGTAAAAGATATTTTTGTTTCTAGGCTCAAGAGTTTATAGCCTTTCTTCTCATTTGAGTAACCAATAAGGACACTTTTTTCGGACCTACTACCAAATTTATCAGAGATGTTGAGAATGGTGGCATAGCATAAGCGACCAAAGACTCTAAGGAGAGAGAGAAGGGTCATGCCCATACACAAGGAAGAAAGGGACTTGCCGATGTAATCAAGAGGGTAACTGTTTATGACATAGGCAGCAGTTAGAACACATTCTGCACTAAAGATTTAGAGGTAATTCCCTCAAACATAAGGGATCTAGCTACATTAAGGAGATGCATATGTTTTTTTCTAATATCATTTTGTTGTGGTGTATAAACACAAGAGGTTTGATGTAAAATTCCTTTTCATGAAAAAATGTTGAAGTTTATTATTGACAAATTATGTCCCATTATCACTTCTAAAATCTTGACATTGTGTTCAAATTGATTTGATAGCATATGAGTAAAGTTAACAATGGAAACATAAACATCATCCTTCCCTTTAAGCATATAAACCCACACTGCCCTGGAATAGTCATCAACAACTGTTAAAAAATATTTGTATCCATCTCTGCTAGTGACTTTATATGGTCCCCAAACATCAAGATAGACAAGTTGACCAATTTTAGTTGATTTATGTTCACTTGTAGGAATGGTTCCCGGTTTGTTTAGCTTTATTACAAGTGTCACAGAGATAATCGGTTTAGATGTACTATCAAATTTAAGAGTGGGTTTAAGATGTGAAGGACTTGGTCGTAGGATGACCAAGTCTTTGATGCCAAAGATTTTTAGAAACATGACAAACAGATATGTAGTTATTAGAAATAATCTTACATGTAGAATCAATATCAAACATATATAACCCATTGTATTGTTTACCAATCCCCACAATCTTTTTTGATGTAAACTCAGATATAGCAATTAGATTCATTAAACCCAACAAACATCTTATTGTCTCTAGCAATTTTATGAACAAACAAGTTGACTAACATTGTACTCGGGAACAACAAGTACATCAAAAGAGTTAGGTCATTATTGACCTTTAAATCACCAATTTTAGTAATTAAGGCCGAGTACCGTTGGGATGTCCAACAGTTAAGCCAAGATTTGAAATGTTAACAACATTGATTAGAAAGTTTTCACACACAATCATGTGCCGATTTGCACCGTAGTCAACAATCCAACCAAGACCGATGTTTCGGATAAAGATTTTGTGTTGTTGTTGAAAAATTTGTTAAAGTTTACATTAAACTTGACATCGCCATTAAAGAAGGTTCACGAAAATTTTTACCCGCTAAGTTGGCATTAGCAGATGACACATTGTTGTCAAAGAATTTTCCACCATCGACGTTTTTTGCAAAGAAAGGTCGTAGCATTGGGTTTAGCGAGCTATTCCCGGATGAAACATTTCGTGAGATTCTTCCGAGACAACGAAAAGCGCTTTGACATTAGGTAAAGGATCTCGGTTAAAATATTGCTTCGATGGGGAGATAGAAGTCATCAAGACCCATAAGAAATTGCATTAACTTGATTAGGCGATTATGTTTTTCAAAATGTTTTGCAACCTCACAAGTGCAGGGAGGCAAGTCGATCATACAATCAAATTATTTCCATAAAGAGTTAAGGTTGTTATAATAATTAGCAAGCGATGACCCACTTTGACTAAGAGAGTTTATATTTTATGCAAATTAAAGATAGTGAACCATCAACCTTATCATAGGTATCTTTAAGATCATTCCACATTTCATAAGCGGTTTAGCATATATAGCACCAAAGAAATAGTTCGTATGAGAGAATTAAGAATCCAAGTAACCACAACAGAGTTACAAGTATCCCATTGATTAGCAAGACTAGGTTCGAATCATCTCTTATGCAAGTACCATCAATAAACCCTAACTTATTATGGTTCCTTAAAGCAAAAGTCATGGCCATATTCCATATTTTATAATTTTCAGTTCCAGTGAGTTTAATAGAAATAATGGGAGTACCATTGGTATTGTTAGGATGCAAATACAAAGCATCTCCAAAGGATAAACTTTTCTCAGTGGAAGAGCGACCAATATTATCATCACCAATAGCCATAATTCAAGCAATAAGACAGACAAATATAATAGACAAAATAGACAAAGAAATAAGACCTTGAATTTAAGAAACAACAAGCACCAAGCCTGTGGACTAGGGTAAACCAGAAGCAGGTATTCGCATCACTCAAGGTGGCGATCAAGATGTTAGTTTACCCGTTGCACCCACAAAGACTTAAGTCATCGTATGTTTGAAGAAAGGATAAGACTTAGACTTACAGAGAAATATGCAATGAAGAACAAGTCACAATTACCCTAGATTCACTTAGGCTAGGGCTAATTGTAAGTAGAAGATAACCAGTGATTACGCCAGTAGCAATAACCCCAAACCACCAATTTGTTGCCGAAGAGAATCAATGAGCCTGAAGCTCTGATACCATGTACGAAAGTATAGGCAACACAAGATGAACAATAGAACCTTTATTCAGATCTAAGCTGCAATAGTCAGCTTAGATTAATAGTATCCAAATGTTACAAGATTAGATTAATGTTAATGAGACAATAATCATGTAAATGTAAAGACAAGACAAGATCAGTGAAATGATCTGAAAGAAGAGAAGAGAGTGATACAAAAGACTGCACACTCAAGTGTGTGTAACCCTAGATTAAGGGACTTATTAAATAGGAGATTAAGTTTCACTAAGACCCCTCTAACGGCTATAAATGACTCATCAGCAGAAACGATGAAAGCTTCAGCAGAAATGAACATCTTGGAACTTTAAATCTTTTATCCTTTGTCCAAGTTTAACCCCTGTAATTAATCCTGCAATGAGCCATAACTTGAAAGCCATTAGCAATTGATAGAATGATATGTTTGCCACAGATTAACACCCCAAAATTTAACGATAATAATCATATTTGTCGCTATCTGATTCCATTCCACTTAATGAAGAACGGAAACTGGTTCATGAGGAAGAATGATTATAATCGTATTCTTAATGATCGCTGTTACAAACCTGGAATTTATAGAGTGGATCTCAAAAATAGGAGGCACATCAAAGACAAAGGCAAAGAAGAAGGCAACATCTATGACGACTGTGAGTATGCGGAAGTTAGAGTGGATGATAAGAATAATAATATAGTCGATGTAGAAGGTAGATACATTGAAACGTTTGTGTCACCCAATCGATACATGAAGTATCCATCAGCATCATAATTTTATTTTAACATTGATTATTTATCTTTCTGTTTCCTTGTAGACAGAAATATAACAAATTTATCAGTTGGTAATTAACTGTGTTTAATTGGGTATGGTTAAATTTTAGTTATTTGGTACAATTTTATGTATGTATAATGTATGCCTAATACATTACCAATATCATTCAAGTGTAACATTGAGCGTTAAACGTCGTATAAGAATATAACTGCAAACACTCATAAAATTAAGATCGTTGAAACGAAATGGTCTTTAGGATAAGTCCATGCTTTTTTAAATGATTAGATAAACAACTAACTGCTGATTTCATCTCAAATAAGCACCATGGATACATAATTTTAAACACTTTCAATACTGTTAAACTGAAGTATATAAAGCATGATAAGCAAACAAACAATACTATAAATCCCCCTGCAACCCCCTTTTCTGTTTTTCTCGTCCCTTTTTGCAAAAGTCCTGTCATCCCTTTTCGGTTTTTCCCGTTGAACGACTCGTGGGGCCCAGCTCTGTGTCATCCCAAAGTTACAGTCTTTGTTGTCCCAAATTTTTTTGTGACAAGAATTAAATGACTACCAGAATGGGACGAGATGTCGTGCCTTTTTTGGCTTGGGACGACGTTCTTTACAAAATTGGGACGAGATTGTAGTCCCAAAGTGCAGATTTTTTTGTAGTGCCTCCCTCTCCCAAAAAAAAAAGAAAAAGTTTTTGGTGCCACGCATGAATTCCTCCAATCATAGTTGGGTCGGGGTCTCTAGATGGCCTGAGCAACATACCTCAAGACAAAACCCGTGGTCAATAATACAATAATGCGCAACAGATTCAAGGCAACGGGACAATCATATGACCACATGTTATAATCTTGGGGAAGATTTCGTAAAAGTTTGAATAGGAAGCTGATGTAAAGAAGTAGTAAATCGGTCTTAAAGTTTAATTTGTTATATTGAAACTTTAGTTGTATTAACATTAGATATATAAGATAGTGTCCAATAAGGTTATTTAATTTCCTAAATTCTCGACATGCGTAAAATTATTATCACAAAGAACATATAATCAAATAAATAGTATTGTTCGTCAAAATTTTGAATACATGGTACTCATCGATGCAACTCACGGATTCCTGTTAGGTTTTATGAGTAAGTATTCAATATATATCTTTGTGACTGATTCTATTTACTTTATGGAATTTCACCTGATGCTCACTGAAATAAGAGTTGCATATTTATCAAATAAATGGAAGGACTATCCAAAAAATCAGCTAAAACTATGTGTTCATCAAACTTCTTCAACTCTAACCTCATCATATTGGCAATCGTTCTGCTGAAAACATAAGTTTAGAAAAGTATTCCAAACAAATACTGTAACTTAAATTATACCAATGGCGGCTCCGTTGGTGATACCACACATTAAATAGAAATTGCATAACTTTGCTAAGTTATGATAATATGTAACTAAAAATGACAGTAATACTTATTTGAGACATGCAAATTGACTAATTTATATTATCAATCAAATTTAAGTACCATCTCTTAAACACTTCCATTAATACGATCAACACATCCGTTGATCGAATATTTATGTTACAAATAACGATTAGAGAAACGGAAACTTAATCAAAATTTGGAATTAAAATTATTGCTTCTCATCTCCATCCCAACTGGATTTCATCTTAGGACCCTCAGGCCCTTCTTCACCAAATAACTCATCAGGAAGCTTATTCAAAACTTTTAAGGCGAGTTTTCTGACCAAGCGTGGCAAATACTGTACGGCTTTCATGACTTCTGCAGTAGTGTCATAGCTAACTTTAGGACCCCATCTACCTGTATAATCCAACCAGTATGGCGGCATACTATTGTTGTAAGTAGCAGAAACCTGATAGCTCTTTGCTGCAATATCCAACACGTTACCGCCTGTCTCAGTGTCATCCCTAAGACCAAACCCCCAATGGAAGAATGATTTTCTTGGATAAGTCGTGGTGAATGCGTCCATTAGCATTTGTTTGTCATCTGAGTCAAGTTCTCCTGCCCAATGCGTGTGCTTACTTGGAGCATTGTAATGTGAATGACCATGTAAGGATGCATATACCACTGGCCGTGTTCCATTAATAAACTCAAATTCACTAGCATCAACCCATACACCTTTGGCATGTTGAGATAGAAAGATCTGAGTTAATTTCCCACTATAGTTTTCGATCCTTAATGTAATATGTTCCCAGTCACCAACATGTTCCCCTAACTTTCCTAAGGTAATGGTGAAAGGTCCTAGCTGAAACTTCGCTCCGCCATTAAAAGGATAATACAACCATATGGCTAGATCAGTAAACGTGCCCCCTAGTGCGGATTTCACATGTATATAAGCACTTGCATCGGGCAAAGACCCTTTCTTCACTCTATCTTTTTCAGACTCATCAGATGGGAGATCTAGAAATGCATCATCCACTGAACCCTTATTCGGAAGGTTCTCACCATTATTGAGCACAGGCGATGGATCTTTGCCAAGTTGGTATAGCTTTGCCCCATTTTCAAAAAACCATTGCACAGATGAAGGGAATAATTCTTCATTAGGGTGAAAATAGACTAAAGGAGCATAAGCATCTATCATAGCTTGAATTTGCTGAGGATTAGGTTGAGCCGAAGAAGTACTATCGCTCTTGACCATCTTTAAACATGCTAACTTGTGCCTATTCGAGCCACTTAATGCCAAAAATGTACCTGTAGGAACACTTAGTCCACTAGTACTTCTTGGCTTTGTGGTATACAGATTTATGTTACTTGAACCCCATATCCTTTCGTCCACTTGAGTTAAGTCTGTTAAGTCGGATCGAACACACATGACCTTGTGAAGTGAGGGTTTTTTTGGTGAAGTTGTGACAATGTGGCCAATGGCTTTATAGCCAACAGGCGCTATTGGGAGCCAAATATAACCATCTACATTTTGTCCGATATCTAAACCTTTACTAGTCCAAATAAGAGTGTAGTCTATGGGACTCTTTAGGGCACTATCAAATAGGTTGCTTGTAGTGTCTTTAGCCGTAAGGACGACTGAAATCTTGGCCTTATAATTGCTAAGTTTGCAAAAGTGGCCAAGCAAATGGAAGCCTCTTGGAATGTTAGTTGGCTCATAAAATGATGCACCAAGACCATTTGGTCCGCCATTCCTTGTTTCCCAAATTTTCTTGAAAAACTTAGCTTTAAACACCTCTAATCCGCCAAGATCAATTTTCCCAACTGCAAATTCTCCACCTGGGCACACAGAAGGTTGAGATTTATTAAGTTAATGTTTTTAAACTAATTATTAGGAGTTGATGCACATTACAAAAATGAATTTAATTGTCTTAAAAGCTTGCACATTAGACCAAAATCATAGGTATTTATTATTTAACAGAAGTATAAATCAAGAAGTAAGCTATTCAAATCTTTTAACAAGTGATATTCACCGGGTATCAACCCATTACCCCAAAAATCTTTTAACAAGTGATTATATATTACAACACGAATAACCATGCATTGCGAATCTTTTAATAAGTGATTATGCGTTACTACACGAATAATCATGTATAGCAACGGTGTATAATGACAAATAATTATATTTGCAAACATGTGGTTCTCGTGTGATTCTTGATGCAAGAGTTAAGGGTTTAATTTTTGGTCATTGCGAGAAAAAAAATATATGAGTTAAAAACGAAAAATTATAAAAGTTTAACTAATAAACCATGTAACTTAAAAAAAGCAAAAACAAACTATATGACATCAATATGAGAAGAAGATTGGCAAGGAAATTGGTTACCTTGAGGATATACAGGAGGTGGAACATGACGCTCAAATGATATAACCTCGGTATCGTATCCCACATTGTCATTATGTTCCAGTACGGTTGAGAACTCAGTATACGGACGATAAGCACTACAAACAATCTGAAATATCAAAATTGTTTGAAGTATATGAAAAAAGAACCTAACTGGAACAATAGACGACATGTTTTGATAAATTATAAATGACTACAACTTGTTTGAAGGAGTTGTGATGAATGAGCATAGTGTCAAGACTTGGTGTATATATAGGTGAGAGTGCTAGAACCTCTAAGAGTAAAAGATTTTTTTGTGCCAAATGTAAGACAAAGAAAAGATTTGCTTGTTGTGTAACAAAATAACAATCCGTTCATTTACAAAATAATGCACAAAAATAACGATGGTATAGCACAATCTTATATTTAAGACCATGACACCATTGTTTTAGTTCGTTCTTAGAAATCATACATTTCTTGGGTATACATTCAATCTAGCTAGTTTACATTTGTGGCATTAGTTAGTTAAATTATGTCTTTGTTTTACATCTAAACTATCCCATTCATCTCAAAATTATAGTGAATTTTTTAAAATAATATCTCAAAATAATTGTCCACATTTATTTTAACGAATAAAAAAAGACTTTAGTTGTTGAATATTCTATTTAATTTGTTGAAAAATGTAGTAGTCTCATTTTTATTAAACTGTGATTTTGTTTCATGATAATAGTTTTGAGACGGAGAGAGTAATTGGTTTGTATTATCATCTGTAAATCTCATGACAATACTTTTGAGACGGATGGAGTAATAAATTTATTGCATCGTTGTATATCGCATAACTGATAAGTTTCGTAAGTAAGATCTTACTAATAGTTGGCTAGCTTTTTTTTTTTTTTTTTGGTAATGGGTTTCCGGTAAATGTATTACTCCAAAAACGTAAGTACAAAGGATATGGGTGAAGTCCCATATCTCACTGTTACATAGGCAAAAAGCTACATAACAAGACACTTCATATCATTTAAACAAGAAAACAAACCACTCCTCATTAGGTTACATAAGACACCTACCAAAACAAAATCACTATTTACGAGTTGAAGCTTGATATCATACATATCATAATGCCTCGTAAATCGTAGACCGATCCGTATAGTCATCATAGTAATCTTCAAGATCGTGTATAAAAGCTTCCATCGTTATGGTTTATGAAAGTGTATAAAAAATGATAGTAAAGATGTGTTTCATGCTTTATGTGGAATGAAAAAATCTCACATCTTGAATCTTTTCTAAATTTTCTAAATTTACCGCATTTGCACTTTATGAGATTTTTATAAAACTTTAACATGTTTATACATAATAATCAAGAAAGGTCTATAACAAAGGTATGTAAATATTTAATTATGTAATGGATTGGGTTAGGGAGGAACCGCTTTATGTAACAAAGGTATGTAAATATTTACCCGAGTAGGAATTGCTTTTTTGTAGAAAAAAAAAAAACTCAATGCACTAATAAATTACGCTAATAAAAAACAAAAACAAATTAAATTTTTTAAGCACTTACAACAATTTACGTTTTAATTAATAATTCACAACTAAATCATAAACTCAAATAAAAAAAATATTTCTATAGTTTCACTTGTTTACATTTTTAACAAAACAATAATGCATAATAATTTGGAAAATAAAATAAAATAACTTAAAATTTTGTCCAACAAAATACTAAGACTGTTTATAGTTTCATAGTTTGTTTCTCTTTGTCTCTTCCCGTTAATTTCTCTGTTTGTTCTTTCATATCTTTTACATTCCCATCGTCTTTAATAAGAACTTCTCATCCCAATTAATTTACGTTATCGACTTTCTCACCCAATCTTAAATGCAAATCAAAGCTTCCACAATCGACATCGACAAGCGAGTTCTATAAGGGTCTAGTACACGTCTACTCGTACTAAACGCCGCTTCGGATGCCACGGTTGATGATAGTTGTTTATGTGACTTTCTCACCCAAACTTTAGTTGTATTAACATTAGATATTTGAGATAGTGTCCGATAAAGCTATTTTCTAAAATTCTCGACATGCGTAAAATTAACATATAATTGAATAAATAGTATTGTTCGTCAAAAAATTTAAATACATGGTACTCATCGATGCGACGCACGGATACCCTGCTAGGTTTTATAAATAAGTATTCAATATTTATCTTTGTAACTGATTCTATATACTTTATGGAATTTCATCTGATACTCACTGAAAAAAAGTTACATATTTATCAAATAAATGGAAGAAATATCCAAAAAATTAGCTAAAACTATGTGTTCATCAAACTTCTTTAACTCTAACCTCCGTGGGTTAGGTTTATTTTTCATTTTTCATTTTTCTTTTTTTTTTAGAATTATGCTTGTCGGTAGTGTGATTTCAGGGATTGAAGTTTGCTCGTGGATGCTTATGAGAAGGCACGACTCTTTTTCATGGGCCTTCTTTCTCTTTGGAGCAAATTTCAGGGAAGTTCTCGCTCTAATTCTACTTTTCTCTTCACCTTTATTTAACGCTTAGTACAAAAGGGACTTTGTATAATTCAAGTGGGGGGACGGGAGTAGAATTGTCTCTTGAACTTTATTTTACCCTCGTTTTTCTAGTATATTTTGAAAAATTATGCCATTTTTAAAATTTTGACATGTTTTTCTTAACCTAACTAGATTAGACCTTAGCCGAACACATACAACCCTTGATATTATATGGTGAGATTAGCCTTATCCGTTTCCTAAATTTTATCCCAAATCCACTTAATTATGAGTGTGCCGGTAGCTTGTAAACTTTAGAACTTGACCTTAGCATCATTTCGAGACCATAGACGAGGTATGATGAGTTAGCTCGATGTATTTAGACTTTTCAGTTTAAGAAGGCAGTATTATAGGATTATCACCCAAATAGCCTACCATTGTGTGTCTATCTATTAGTCACCTCGATTCTTGACCCCCATGTGAAACCCTTTTGTTGCACTCATCTTTATGCAAGATACCCCTAGATATACCCATCTGAGTCATTCCTTTCATTTTGTTAACCCAATATATTGTTTCGTTACACCTATACACCTTAGCTTACCCTGTAGTCTTTATTTGTGATTGGGAAGTCATCAATTGCCTAAGTTCAAGGTTCAAGTGGAAAGGTTCGGGAATCACACTTTCGTCGACGACATATTCTTAAAGATCATTGAAGACCCCCCGAATTCCCATTGTTCATCTCAAGTGGGGGGATGTTGCGTTTAGTTGTTATGTTTATGCAAAAAAATAATAATAAAATAAAAAAGATGTGATTTGAAAACTTATATTTTGATAACATATAAAGGATGTTGCGTTTAGTTGTTATGTTTATTCTAGCATAAGGGATTTGTAAACTTATATTTTCCTGGTAATGGGAGATATCTTTTTAGGAATCTATCTAATAAGGTCTACTTGAGGGCAAGTAGAGTTCAAGTGGGGGATATTTGATAACATAAAATAATCATGAATATTAAGTGTCAATTTCCCCCGATAATGCTCGTATTTCATATCATTTATATGGATTTACGCTTGTTTTCCTATGTTTTACACTTTCAGGTAAATTACGAGCATTGGAGCTAAAGAGACGCGGAATTGGAGAGATAATTTAAGATTTATCATAGTATGCTCACTTTGAAGAAGTTACGGCGTAACTCCTCTCTCACATTACGCCGTAACTAAAGCGTGGCTCAGAAAACCAACTCATCAGAAGATTATGGCGTAACTCTTTCCAAGATTACGACGTAACCATATTAGGTCAAAAGAGGATACGCGCCGCTGATAATTACGCCGTAACTCATGCAACAACTACGGCGTAACCAAGGTTTATTGAAGATACGGCGTAACCCCTTCCAGATATCATGCCGTAACCAGCAGATCTAGTGCAAATTACGAAGAATTACATGTTACGCGTAACTCTTTTATTAGTTACGCCGTAACCAAGATCTGGCCTATAAATACCCCACGGTTTCCAAAGATTTCAAAGCATCCCATTTCACACACAACAATCGAGAACGTGAGAAGAAGCCGAGGCAGATCTAGAGGAGCATACGGAGCTATCTCCAAGGGAGAAATCACTCCCCACGATAAGCATTAGCTTTTATCTTTTTTACTTTCGATTCATGTATTTCGTAACATTAAATATTGAATTGATTTGTATGGTTAATATGAGCGGCTAAGCACCTATTGGTGCTGGCCTAGTTATGATTCATTAATTGTTTTATTTGTGTTTATATTGCTTCTGTATAATTATTTCTAAGTGTATGCATGCGTAGTTTATTGGTAGCCACCCTTGTTTCGGTAGTTTTGAATGGCGGTAGAAGCCAATTGCTTAGAAGATATGACCAACTGACCCTAAGTGAGCGAACTGAGACGGGAAGTGTAAGATATGACCAACTGAAGACCCTTTCTACTTATGCGATTTGACCAACTGATCACCTACCATTTGGATGAACTTAAGAATTAGGGGGTGAGTGTCTAAGATGCTAGCGCCCGGGCACTCACTATTATAAGTCTAGCATGTAGCGGAACTTAATGACTTGGCTTAGGGACCGTGAACAATCGGACTTATGAGGGACACCGACTTCTCCAGTGGTGGCTCTTTGTCGATAGGTTAAGACGAACTCCGACCAAATGTTGTCCTCTCAACCCACCACCTCCTCTATTGATCACATCCTCTCGCCTTATTTGCTTTAGTAGTTAATTAATTAATTCCCTATAGAAATCATATTAAAATCTGTGACACCTAGACTTAGTATAAATCCACACACATAGCTCTTGGGACGACCTCGATTTTACCGAATACTACACTACACACAACCGGGTACACTGCCCGTTAGTGCATTAGGGTTGACCATAGGTATAACGAGACTTATAAATATTAAAACCTGATCAGTAAAACCTGCATCACCTCTCAAGAAGCGCTTTTCTTTATTTACGAGTCTTGTAGCTAGACTCGAAGTAATACCACTACGTGACTTCATTATCATCATCTTCCTCATGATGTTTCTTGTAGGATCTTTCCGGCATAGTTATGCCCGATTATGTGTTTATCACGCTTCTAATCTCCTAATTAAATCTCCTTATCTTTGTATTCTCTAATCTTCTCCTTCCATTCAACAATTTTTCTCCTAAAAGACTAGTGTGAACTTGTGAGTCATGATCAACCTTCTCTTCTCCTTAAGCTTCTTACGATGTCTTGGAACTATAGGTATCCTAACCTTGCTTTTACCACTTCTAAGTATCATAATATCCTCACCACATTTGATTGTTGCTTGGTGGTGGCTAAGAAAGGTGTTCCAAGAATGAGAGGCATGTGTTCATCTTCCTCAATATCCATAATTGCAATATCCACCGGATAGATGCTATTTGCAACTTCAATCAACACATCCTCCGTTATTCCTAAAGGGTAAACATATGAATGATTGGCTAAGGAAAGTCTAAGATTAGTTTTGGTTTTTTTCTCCTTAGTCAATTTATTGTAGATTGATAATGGCATTATACTTACATGAGATCATTGGTCGGCTAAGGCCTTTACATCTTCTAATTTACCAATGCTACACGGTACTATGAAGTTCCCACAAATCTCCTGTTTCTTAGCTACTTGCTTCTTTAGAATTGCCTCGTACAAAGGTCCCATAGGCATAGTATCATATTCATTCTCCTTTATTTCACCTAAAAAGGTCTTCCTAAGAGCATCAATGTACCTAAAATTGTTCACTAGGTTAACAATGGTTTTCATATTAACTTCATGTTTAAGGTAGTGCCCTACAGTCTTAGGTTTATCTAATTCCTTAGCTTTGCCATTACCATTATTCTTACTATTCATGTTACCCTCTTTTGCCCCCTTATCCTTAATATCAACTACTTCCTCCTTAACACTACTTTGTTTTGTGGTATCCTTATCATGAACAATGGAGATGGTGTTTACATACATAGTGGGGGTAGTGTGGTCATCTCTTCTTACTAACACCATCTCGGGAAATTTCATCTTACTGTATTCATTCACTAAGTTCATCATCTCCATCATCTTCTCCTGTATTTCTTATGTTTGTCTATAAACTTCCTCCTTGAATTTTGCTAACCTCTCCGAATGAGCCGCCCTATATTCTCTCATTGGGTTTTAAAGCTAGGTGAAAGCGGTTGCGGTGAAGAATAGCAAAAGTGTTTTAGGGAATCGGGGGCGCGACTGGCAATTCAAAAAAGGGTGTTCAGTCACCGGTTGAGGCAGCTAGGTTGACCGGTGGTCGAGGAGTTGAAGAGATCTGTTCGGGCACTTTCCTTTGTCGTTCAACTAAATAATCAACCCGTATTTCAAGAGCACAAAGTTGCTCTTCAGAGATGTTAGAAGAACTACGAGGTAAAGATATTGCCTTAACTGTGTTATCAGGAGTCTCATGAGAATCATTCTATTTTTCATAGGAATGATAGGCGAGCTCTTCTATGACATCCCATGATTCTTTCGCATTGAGTTCACTGAGTCTGCCACCGGCCGCTTGGTCGGTGGCTCGCCTTGTGGGGAAATTGACATGATCATAGAATATTTGGACTTGGAGCCAAAGATCAATGCCATGGTGAGGGACTTTGTGAAGTAAGTTCTTGAATAGAGTCCAAGCCTCATAAACGCTTAGTGAGATCATCCCAACTTAAGATGGATCTCGCGGGAAGACACTCAAGCCAATTACTTGCTTGGTCCTATATAGAGAATTGGAAGAGACGCAATCGCGTTATCTCCCGAGTGGCAGTCTCAAGGTCAATTAAGTCAACAATTCTTAGGAAATCCTTGAGATGCTAATTTGGATCTTCGGAACAAAGTCCAAGGAATGCACATCCGTTTTGCACCAACCGGATGGTGTCGGATCGCAGGGCCGTAGTTTGAGCTAGACGGGGAAGCTCAATGGTATTCCTATTACCTTGATGGCTCACTCTAGAGTATTCACCAAGAGTACAGCCTCTTGGGGGTCTTGTGGGGTGGATTTTGTGGGGTAGTTGATGTTGTGGTGGATTGTTGTTAACGGGTGGATTGTCACCGTCCATAATTAAAAGTGACAAGGTTACGAACAAAAACATGAAGAAGGAGGATAGACTAAGAGAAAGCTAATTAAAAGAAAAAAGCTCACTTGATAGGAATCAAACGAGTGAACCTAATCGAGATAAAAAACGAACTAGCTATTCTATTCCCCGGCAGCGGCGCCAAAAACTTGATGCGTGGTTCGGGGCCGAAAGACTTCCTTTTCCGCGAGAAAGCTTTACAACCCACTAGGGTAATAGATATGTTAGTCGAGATGTATGACGAAAAGGCAAGGTGAATTTTTTTTATATAATGAAAAATTGTGGCTTATTAAACTTTTGAGACTAAATATAAATAATATAGATTCTCGAGGGTGGTATTGGTATTTTCATGAAGTAAATGGTTTAATTATCTTTCATGGTTTCAAAGTTGGAAGAAAAATTGATTTGGGTTAGTGGGCTCCCAAATAAGATGGGATTCTTACGAGATATTTGGCCAATTCAGTTATATATCAACCCTACGTATCAATGACAAGATAGAAGTACGCACATAAACCCTAGTAACCAAAGAGAACGACAGTAGAAGGGGCGGATCAAGGGTTTAAATCTAAGATTGGGTCAACCTTTCGATAGCCAAAAAGGTAACATCCTTATTTGTTATGAATTAACCTTGCATGATTCATGATAATAGATTCGTCGAGTATACGGTGTCTTTAACAAAACATGTCTAGTCAGTTTTAAATGCACGTGAGATTTGGACTATTAAACTTGTATCGTCTACATGGTTCGGTTTCGCACATGTAGATAAACTCTTCATGGATTAAAGTCTATATATGTAGCAGGTATGTTTAATATTATGTTATTACCTACAATGTCAACCTGGTCATTGGCTTATAGATAGTTATATACATGATGGTGGGATAGTAAACAGTAGAAACAATGAAGAAGGTAGTGCCTTGGGGTTTTTGTGGTTAGTAACATACTGCTACTCTATCAGTTAAGGAACACGGAGCCCATTATTACACTTTGTTGATAGATGAATAAATGGTCGATAAGTGGACGATTCAAGTTTTGATATGATAAAAATTAGAACAATTTAATATGAAGATAGTAGATGATTAATTATGCTGAGAGTTATTCAAAAGGAAATAGTGCAGTGTTTAGCATGTTGCTTTAGTGCTCTACATATTTCAAACTAATAGTACACTATAAGCAATATTGTTTTAACTGGTTCTATATCTTGAGATAAATATCTTAGGCCAAAGCGGTGAAGTGGTAATATAAATGTTTAAGTAAAATGACTTGAGTTTTAAATAAGAATTACATAATGCTTATGAATATTTGGTAATCAAAACACATACATACGTGCATGGCCATGTTATCATTTATTACTGTATAGTTAATACATTGATTTAAATTTCGCATAATATTGAGTCTTTAAACGTCTGAGCATCGGTTTCTTATGGATAAATTTATAAAACATGTACCAGAATACTCTTGACCAATCTAATAGCGAGTTGTGGTTATAATATGATAGATAAAGTATTTTGTTGAAATGTAGGAAACCTATTTGGGAAAAGAGTGAAAATGATCGTTATCAGGTGAGTTTTCATGTGCTTTTAAATTGGGTTGCACTTTTATTCAAAGTACTATCATGCGACTTGTTTAAATGATCGTTATTATTTGCTACATGTTTTGAGTGTTTGATAATATGTGAAAGTTGAGTAAATTGTTTTACACGTTGAAATATATAAATGTTGAATTGTGAATCGTAAAATTTGAGTAGTTGAAACCGTTGAACTGAACAGAAATATGAATCGTTGGAACCGTTGAACCGAACGGGTAAAAATATGAATTGTTGGAACAGATGAGCTGCTTAAAAATCAAGATATTATTGGAGACCGAGTAAGAGTAGACGCTTCCGCTGATATAAGGTAAATAAGAGGGTTTAGCGCTCCAAAAAGTCAGAGTGTCAGTTGGCATCAGAGCCAAAGGTTTAAGTGAATTAGGTTTTAGGAACCTAGTCTTAAACTTAGATTAAGTATTTAAGTTTCGAAAACATTTGATATTTAGTGCCTTCTAGGCTCATTAAAGATAAGGAGTAATAGTTGTATAATGATATGAATTAGATGCCTTTATATAGAAAGATACCCAAATTGAAATGTTTAATATATATATAGTAATTGTTAAATGCGTTGGCCTCTTTAATGTCTTATCGACTTCAATTAATATGGGAGAGAGAAATGGAAGGAAAGGGTGGAGGTGGTTCCAAGCTAAATCTAGGAAAGAACCAAGATGTGCCTGTTACCAAAGGGGAACTTAGTAACGAGATTATAAGGATTATGTCAGAACACATGCCCACTATTCTGGCTCAAAGTCAAGAAAATTTTAGGAAGGCAGAAGAAGCTAGAAAAGTTGCAGAAGAGGCTGAGAAGAAGAAAAAGGCAAATGAAGATGCTGAGAGGAGAAGAAAAGTAATGGAAGATAAGAGAGCTGCATAGGAGCAAGAAAGGAAAAGAAAGGTTGAACAAGACAGGAAAAACGCAGAAGATGCTGAGAGACTAAGAAATGAAGAAGCCCAGAGAGACGGATGTAGCTACCAGTCCTTCTTAAACTGCAAACCGACCGAATTTCATGGAGATAGCGACCCTATGATTGTCACCAACTAGTTAAAGGAGATAGAGGAAATCTTTGAAATAAGTGAATGCTCACGTGGACAAAGGGTGAAATATGCATCCCATTTGCTTAAAGGAGAAGCGAGACATTGGTGGAATATGATCAAGATCGCTCGTGGTAATAAAGCTGTGAGTGCTATGAAACGAGAACAATTTGAAGAGTTGGTCATGGAAAATTATTGTCCCCAAGGATTGATGGATAAGCTTGAGGAGGAATTCTTGAAACTACAGCAGAATGATATGACAATCTTGAAATACACGGCAAAGTTTAATGAAAAAAGCAAGATTTGTGAAATACCAAGTAGCTACCGAGGAAAGAAGAATCAAACGGTACATATATGGTTTACAGAGCTGGGATCAGGGGTCCAGTTCAACATGCAGGACCCTCTAATTTTCAAGAAGCTGTGGAACTTGCCTTGATGGTTGAGAAAGAGAATAATCGTCAACTAGAAGAAGGAGGAGGAGATAAGAAAAGAAAGAGAGAGAATCGTGATGATGACATAAAAATAATCAAAATAACTGGTGAGAAAATGGAGAATGCAAGTGAGTATAAACCATGTACTATATGCAAAAAGACACACAGGGGGAAATGTTGGCATGAGGATTGTCGTAATTGTGGGAAGCCGGGACATGCAACAAAGGATCAGAAGTCGATTGGGTTTGTTTCAGATAAGAAACGGGACACAAGATTGCTTATTGTCCTGAATGGAAGCCTCTTGATCCCCAAGAGAAAATCGGATATATATTGGCAACCGAGTGGAGTACAAAGATACTCAACCACTGAAGACAAAGGGAAGGGTTTTTCAACTTACTGCTGAGAATGCTCGAGACACTCCGCATAAGAAATGAGATAATAAAGAAGCATGTGATGTCTAGTAGTACCTTTTCAATTATTTTATGATTATTCATTTTGATGTGTTCGAATTATTATGTTTGGTTTATTTTTGATGAAACCTTCACTTCTATGCTTGTTGCAAACATTTTTGATAATATTTGAACTTTTAGTTGCATAATAAAGCTTAGAATATTGAATAAGCAAGATGTTAGGACCAGTTACCCAAGCCTTCTTTAGGTAAATTTTGAGGACAAATTCTTTTTTTAGAGAGGGAGAATTGTAATACCCGAAATTTCTTTTTTATATAATGAAAAGTTGTGGCTTATTAAACTTTTGCTACTAAATATAAATTATATAGATTCTTGAGGGTGGTATTGGTATTTTCATGAAGTAAATGGGTTAATTTTCTTTCATGGTTTCAAACTTGGAAGACAAATAGATTTGGCTTAGTGGGCTCCCAAATAAGATGGGATTCTTACGAGATTTCTGGCCAATTCAGTTATATATCAACCCTACGTATCAATGACAAGATAGAACATAAACCCTAGTAACCAAAGAGAACGACAGTAGAAGGGGCGGATCAAGGGTTTAAATCTAAGATTGGGTCAACCTTTCGATAGCCAAAAAGGTAACATCCTTATTTGTTATGAATTAACCTTGCATGATTCATGATAATAGATTCGTCGAGTATACGGTGTCTTTAACAAAACATGTCTAGTCAGTTTTAAATGCACGTGAGATTTGGACTGTTAAACTTGTATCGTCTACATGGTTCGGTTTCGCACATGTAGATAAACTCTTCATGGATTAAAGTCTATATATGTAGCAAGTATGTTTAATATTATGTTATTACCTACAATGTAAACCCTGTCATTGGCTTATAAATAGTTATACATGATGGTGGGATAGTAAACAGTAGAAACAATGAAGAAGGTAGTGCCTTGGGGTTTATGTGGTTAGTAACATACTGCTACTCTATTAGTTAAGGAACATGGAGCCCATTGTTACACTTTGTTGATAAATGAATAAATGGTCGATAAGTGGACGATTCAAGTTTTGACTTGATAAAATTAGAACAATTTACTATGAAGATAGTAGATGATTAATTATGTTGAGAGTTATTCAAAAGGAAATAGTGCAGCGCTTAGCATGTTACTTTAGTGCTCTACATATTTCAAACTAATAGTACACCATAAGCAATATTTTTTAACTCGGTTCTATATCTTTGAGATAAATATCTTAGGCCAAAGTGGTGAAGTGGTAATATAAATGTTTAAGTAAAATGACTTGAGTTTTATATAGGAATTATATAATGCTTATGAATATTTGGTAATCAAAACACATAAAAACATGCATGGCCATGTTATCATTTATAATTGTATGGTTAATACATTGATTTAAATTTTGGATAATATTGAGTCTTTAAACGTCTGAGCATCGGTTTGTGGTTATAATATGATAGATAAAGTATTTTGTATGGATAAATTTATAAAACATGTACCAGACTACTCTTGACCAATCTAATAGTGAGTTGTGGTTATAATATGATAGATAAAGTATTTTGTTGAACTGTAGGAAACCTATTTGGGAAAAGAGTGAAAGCTATTTCAGTTGAGTTTTCATGTGCTTTTAAATTGGGTTGCACTTTTATTCGAAGTACTATCATGCGACTTGTCAAAATGATCGTTATTATTTGCTATGTGTTTTGAGTGTTTGATAATATGTGAAAGTTGAGTAAATTGTTTTACATGTTGAAATATATAAATGTTGAATTGTAAATCGTAAAATTTGAATAGTTGAAACCATTGAACTGAACAGAAATATGAATCGTTGGAACCGTTGAACTGAACGGGTAAAATTTTGAATTGTTGGAACCGTTGAACCGAACGGGTAAAAATGTGAATTGTTGGATCCGTTGAACCGAACGGGTAAAAATTTGAATTGTTGGAACCGTTGAACCGAACTGATAAAAATATGAATCGTTGGAATCGTTGATTTGAAAGAAAATATATGAATAATTGGTATATATTATATCGTAATATAAGTTGAATTATTGGTTTATGATATGAGTTGTTGGTATTTGAATTGAATGTGAATAAGTTGTAACTGAATAGCATTTATATGATATTTGAATAAATTGCATGATCATTTTACAAGTTCGTTATTATTGAAAAGTGTTTGATTTTATATAATGGTTTTGTACATGAAAACCATGAATTCTCACTAGGCCTTTGGCTAACCTAAAACTCTTTTAAAAATTTTACAACCCATATGAGTTGTTTAGGAATCAAGATATTATTTGAGACCGAGTAAGAGTAGACGCTTTCGCTGATATAAGGTAAATAAGAGGGTTTAGCACTCCGAAAAGTAGGGGTGTTAAGAAGGAGTGGGGGTTGTCTTTTACCAATTAAACTAATTACCAAAATAAATTAAAACTAATTAACTAATTAATTAAACTAAAGCTGTGGATTGTAGGAAGAGTTATTATGATAATTAAGAGTGTGTTTACTTATACTTACTTACTCCTTAATTATCTTATATTGGTCGGTTAATTTGTCACATCCTTGTTTAATTGGTGCGTTGCATTCCATGTTTTAGTCATAGGGCCGTGCCAAATTCCCTAATTATATGAGTGTATAAGTCTCCTCTAGAGCGTCCGGGATCGTCAAGTACTGAGTTATCTTCCTCGAATATCCTAGTATCTATCACGGGCAACTCATGCAAGAAATACAAAGGGAGCCTACTAGTGCACTCTAGGGCTAATAATCTCTATTTAAGAATTTCAAGCTCGCAACAATGAAAGAAGAAGCCAGTTTTCCTTAATTTAGCGTGACAATCAATTAAACAAGAGACAACCTTGTGGAAAACTAGAAAGGGGTTGAATAGTTTTGCCGATTTTAAGTTAGTTTCAAAAACTTTAGATTCGTTAATATGTGAGATCTTATGGATGTAGAGAAAGTATAGATCTAATGATAAAGCAAGTAAATAAAGTAAAGCGAAGGAAAGAAAAGACACAACCGATGTATAGTGGTTCGCACAAGGATACCTTCCTTGCCCTACTCCACCCCCGAGTCACCTACTCGAGAGTTCAAGTACTATGTCAACAAACTCCTTCACTTGGCGGAGAAACCTTCACAACGTTGCTTACTCTTTTCCCGGACAAATCTAGATACCGAGTCCGTAGTACGGTGGACCAAACCAACACGACTATTACACAACAAATATGTGAAATATCAAATACAAGATCTTTTCTACGTAAATCTTATGGAGTGACAAATCAATCAAGGACCCTTGCTTGGATGACTTGTAGAATGCTCGTGATCTCGCCTTAGAAGGACCTATATGAGGATCACAATAGAAAGAGAAGAATAACTCTCTTGATCAAGTGATCTATATGTTAGAAGAGAATGAGAGTGTTTGAGACATTTAGTAAGAAGAGGGTGAGTTAGAATGAAGAAATGGCTCTCATTTATAGGCAAAATCTTCCACTGCTCCGGATCCCACGGATCCCTTCCACTTGGGATCCATCTAGTGTAATTCTAGGGATCCGTGGAACGCTCCTCTTTGCCCATGGGTTTTTTGGTTATAGGTCATGGGTTATGGGTTGGTCCATGGTTTTTCTTTAGATTTAATGTATCTAAGTATACATTGTATCTAGCCAACTTGGGTATGGGTTAAGATCCATGGGTTATGGTTTTTACCCATCCTAATAAACTATTACAACAAATGCTTAATTACTACATTTTTGTATTTAAATTGCTATATGTAAATGCTTTACAAAAATAACATGTATCCTTATAATTATACTTAAGATAACATTATATTTGTTATCAACAAAACACAAAGAGATCGCAAAATATTAATAAACGTTTTTACGGTTTATTTGTATTAACAATCTCCCCCTTTTTGTTGATGACAAAACATAATGTTATGATGAGTAAAACTTAAGAATAGATGTGAGTTTTGAAAGCCCCTAAGTTTTACTTCTTCTTCCCCTTTTTGTCGAAACAAAAAGTTAACCCTTGGAAGAAATAAACATAAAAGTGTGGAAAAATTAGTCCACGTATCGTTAACTCCCCCTTGACGGTAGCTCCCCCTAGTTTGGGGCGTCAAGTGAAGAAAAAATAAAAATCCTACAAAAAGAAAGGTTAGTAATATGCTTAAATATTCTTGTGATTGCCGAGAATCAAGATTGGGAGCCAAGGTATATAAACAAGGCCTTGTAATAAAAGAACAAATTGTAGTGGTATTCATGCCACTTACAAGCATGTAAAAATAAGATCAAGACTTGTTCTTGAAAATGACTTCAAAAGAAAAAGTACTAAAAATAGAAAATAGTAGTAGTGATTCCTTCCATGCTTGCATAAGGTTATGGATGGAGGTTTGAATGAGTAATGGTATTGATGCGATCAAGGATGAGGTTGAGTATGAATCGCATTTCTTCCCTAATTTCTATTGCAATTTCCTAGTGGATTGGCAATGTTCACAATGTAGGTGATGTGGGTAATGAGTACGGAAATCTTCCGGTTTGTTTTGATTTGTGAGTCATGGAAGTTGTGGTGGAAAAATAGGAAAATACGGATCAAAGTCCGAATGATTGGAAGTGGTGGTGGAAAAGAACCTAGATGTTCTTGCAGTTTAATGGGAGCTAAAGGTGGTGATGTTTCAAGATCATTGAATATTGTGTTTGGAGAAGTTGGAGGTGTCAAAAAGGCTAATTCTTTTTGCTTTTGTTGTTGAGATCTTGTTGGAGTCGTAAGGAGTTCCAAAAGAGTGATTTTAGGTGGTG
Organism: Chrysanthemum lavandulifolium; assembly: GCA_022545495.1. Lineage (NCBI taxonomy): Eukaryota > Viridiplantae > Streptophyta > Magnoliopsida > Asterales > Asteraceae > Chrysanthemum > Chrysanthemum lavandulifolium. The sequence goes on along the minus strand of CM040239.1, from coordinate 11,946,503 downwards.
AATGATTTGGTGATGAAGTTGGTGTACTCGTTGGTGATGAGGGAGGTGGAGGTACAAAGGTTTGAGTTTCATGGATGTGATTGTTTGTACTAGCTGATTCATCTAAAGGGTTTGTGGATGACATGGTGTATTGTGTTTGTGAGGATGAGATGGATTATGCAAGCACTTTGGGAGTTCTATATATAGAAAAACAAAGAATTGTAATGAATGCTTGACCCAAAATGTGGATTAAAATCTAATGATTAGATATGAATTTAAGGCATGTGATCATGAGAACACAAGCATTAAAGAGCATACTCCCAAAATAAAACAAATATGGATTTTTCATCCAAAGTGAGAAAAATATAAGGTAAAACAGTCGTCTCACGGATCCCACGGATCCTTCCTCGAGGGATCCGTCCGACATGAAGGCTGGGATCCGCTGGTCGGTGATTCAGCAAAGACAAAATTTTCCTTTTGGAAACATTTTTGCCTAGTGTGTGCCTATATGCAAACTATTTGGAGTTACGGTTATCTCGACCCAAAAAAATAAAAAATAAACTAGAAGTAGAAAAGCATCCTATTGAGATAACCCGAAAACACATATTTAGTACATAAGTACGTAATTTAGTGTTATCAATGCTCCTAATTCATTGTTGCTTAAATGAATGTACCCGAAAACACACATTAGTTATGTGTCCCCTTTAGCATTCAAAAGACATGAGATGCAATGAAAACGGGTTTTTACTTTGTATTAATAATGAAAAAGCGATTTCTCCTACACGTGAGAAATTGCTTTGAAAAGAGGTTTTCTTTGAAAATGTGTATGTAGTTATTTGTTTGTAGCTTTTAAGAAAAAAAAATAAGAAAGCTATAAGTGAAAAACTTATCTTGGGTTTTAAAAATTCCCGTATTGTTTGTGAGTTGTGTAGGAAATAGAAATCCTAGACTCAGAAAGAAGAAGGCTAGTGTTTACATACCTTGTAGAGTCAAATAATTTACGACGTTTGTTCCATTAGACCAAGACCAAGACGAAGTAGGTTGAATTGTTCCCGCTTCAACGGTTTGATAAGGACGTCGGCTATGTTGTCTTCGGATGCTACCTTCTCAATAGAGATGTTCCCCTTTTGAACATTGTCTCTTAGGAAGTGATGACGAATCTCTATATGCTTTATGCGAGAATGCAATACCGGATTCTTGCTTAAGTCGATGGCACCTTTGTTGTCACTTAGGATGGCTATGTCGCTTAGATGAATGTCGAGTCGACTAACGCTTGTTTCATCCATAGTGCTTGTTGGCATGCTTTGCACGGCGGAGACGCACTCGGCTTCGTTGTTGATATTGCTAGTCCGCTTATTTCTTAGAAAACCAAGATGTTTAACAACATCCCATGAAAGTACATACCCCACTTGTACTTTTTCTATCAACGTAATCACCGCATGGTCGAATCGCATATACAATTGTTTCTACTCCGTGCCCTTAGGATATCATAATCCTAATTGTGTTGTACCCTTAATGTATCTAAATATCCTTTTACGGCTTCTAGGTGTGATGTTTTAGGGTCTTCTTGAAACCTAGCACATAAGCAAACACTAAACATGATATCCGGCCTACTTGCCGTGAGGTAGAGAAGACTACCTATCATGCCACAATATTTAGTATTATCTACGGATTCGCCGTCTTCATCTTGTGTGAGTTTGGTGTCGGATGACATTGGTGTCCTAATTGGTTTCGACTCTTCTAGACCGAATTTCTTTAACATCTCCTTTATGTATTTAGATTGATTAAAGAAGATACCATCTTCTACTTGTTTGATTTATATACCAAGAAAGAAACTAAGTTCTCCCATCATACTCATCTCGAACTCGTCATGCATGATTTTAGAGAAATCATCACACATGTCTTGACAAGTGGATCCGAATATAATATCATCTACATATATTTGCACTATGATTATATGTGACTCTTTTCTTAGTAAAAGTGTGTTGTCAACTAACCCCATGGTATAGTTGTGTTTAATTAAAATGACTTGAGTCTATCATACCAAGCTTTTGGAGCTTGTTTAAGACCATAAAGGGCTTTCTTTAATTTATACACGTGTTTGGGTTTTTCAAAATCGATGAAGCCAGGAGATTGAGCTACATATACTTCTTCAGTAATGAAACCATTTAGAAAAGCGCTTTTGACATCCATTTGATAAAGCTTTAGATCATTAGCAAAAGCATACGCAAGAAGTATTCTTATATACTCTAATCTAGCCACAGGGGCATAGGTCTCATCAAAGTCTATTCCTTCTTGTTGGTTATACCCTTGGGCAACGAGTCTAGCCTTGTTCCTAGACACTACTCCATTTGCATCTAATTTGTTTTATAAACCCATTTGGTTCCTATTATGGTTTGATTACTAGGTGGAGGACAAGTGTCCAAACATCATTAAAACAAATTGATTTAGTTCTTCTTGCATAGCCATTACCTAACTCTCATCTTTTATGGCTTCTTGTGTATTCTTAGGTTCTAAGGTTGAAACGAAACAAAACAAGCTACTTTGGTTTTGAACTTGAGACCTTAATGTTCGCTCGCTTAGCTTTCCTATGACTTTATCTACGGGGTGATCTTTGGACTCTTTAATGTTTATTATTTCATCATTTAAAGGTTCTTCTTCTTCGTTTATCTTTTTCTTTATTACTATAGCTTCACTTTCTATAATCTCGTCATCGTCAAGAGGTGGAGAGGTTTTGGGTGAACTTTCATCAAAATTTATATTTAATGACTCTTCTACCTTCATTGTTTCTTTGTTTAATATGACGTAAGCTTTGCTATTTGGCGAGTAACCTAGAAAGATACCTTCGGTTGATTTAGGATCAAATTTTGTAAGGTAATCTTTAGTGTTAAGAATAAAACATTTGCTTCCAAAGACTCTAAAGTGATTTAACATAGGCTTTTTGCCTCGGAGTAACTCATATGGAGTTTTACCTAAGATTGGTCTAATTAAGACTTGATTGAGTATGTACGTTGAAGTATCAACGACATTACACCAAAATTTTTGAGGTATTGATTGTTCATTAAGCATGGTTCGACTCATTTCTTGTAGGGTTCTATTCTTTCTTTCTACTACCCCATTCGATTGTGGAGTGCGTGGAGCCGAGAAGTTGTGAGTAATACCATTAGCGTCACAAAAGGCTCCAAATTGCACTTCATTATCGAATTCCCTACCATGATCCGTCCTAATGGACACTATAGGACTTCCTAGTTGTCTTTGGATCTTTTTGCTTAATATTTCAAAATAATTAAAGGTTTTCGTTTTGTTCTTTAAAAATTTTGTCTATGTATACCTAGAGTAATCATCCAATATGACCAAAGTGTAGTAGTTGCCTCCATAACTTTGGATAGCGGATGGACCAAATAAATCCATATGTAGTAATTCTAGACACCTAGTTTTAGACACCATGTTTTTAGCTTTATGACTAGAATGAGCTTGTTTTCCTACATTACAAGCATCACAAAAGTGATGTTCATATTTTAACTTAGGTAGATCTCTTACTAGATATTTGGATGATAGCGATCAAGAAGTCGATATTGGCATGACCCAATCTTCGATGCCATAAGGTCAAGTATCATCCATAGATGTAAGACAAAGTTTGTCTTGAGGTTCATTACCAATTTTAATGACATAGACTCCATGTTTCCTAATTCCTCTTCCTATGGTTATGTCATTTTTTAGTATCTTACTACCGGTTTCGGTAAAAAGTACATTGCACTTTTTATCACATATTTGTCCTATACTTAAGAGGTTAAATTTTAGATTTTCTACGTGACATACATCGTTAATGGTTAGAGATTTGTTAGAAATCGTACCTTTACCGATGATTCTACTTTTGCTATTTCCAAACACCACATTACCTCCATTTACGGATTCATATGTGGAGAATAGATCCCCATTGCCGGTCATGTGCCTCGTGCACCCGCTATCCTTGACCCATTCATCAGGGTCTAGGTCGACCTTTAAGCACACCTAAAACAATAATAAACTCAAAAGTTGGTCCCCATTTGTTCATGGGTCCATTAGTGTTAAACATTCCATTCATGTTAGACATGTATAGATAAGGTGAGTATGCATTCCATGGAGCAAAGTTTTGAAAAGGAAAACCATTTTGCATATATGGGTTCCATCCCATTTGATGATTACTTTTCGGTAAATGTTATTAGGTCTCCTAAATGAATTAGGTTTTGAAAAGATCAAAACCAAACAACCCGATAACCAAACGGATAAACATCCCTAATTAATTTATAGTGATAGTTTGAATTCATAAGGAGTTACAAGTATCTTCTCTATCACACTATCCCCACAACTCTTCTTCAACCTTTCTTTGCAATCTTTCAATAATATCATATTTTACCCAATTTCATTATCAATGGCGCACCATCACCACAAAACCATTTGGCTAAGCGTGTTATTGATGACCTAATTGAGTTTAGCGGGGTGACATACCTCGTCATTTGCCATGAGACAAATTTCCGTCCTCCTCGTCGCTCATTCCCCACGTGCGCTCACGAGGCCACCACGGTAAAGAATGAGATTGCGATTTTAATGCTTTAATTCTTGAGATGGTAGCTATTGGAGATGGGGATGAATATTTTGACACATTGATGGATCTTAGGCATGACATGGAGGCTACGAGGACTAAGTCATAGGGTTGAATGATCTCATTACTCAGTCGAGGAGGATATCGAGACCAAGGAAGAACAAATTAAGTCGATGAATGGTTGAAGGGTTGCTCGCTATGTAAAGGGATGGTTTCTTTTGCTATAATGTCTAATGTCTTGGTTTAATATTATGGTTTGTAGATATATTAACGATGAAACATGTATGGATCTTTTGATGGTTTATCCAATGGAATGGAATGGGTCATGCCGCTAGTTTGTTTCATCTTTTTAATGTTGTTTTGCATTTAGGAATTAGTTGTGGTGTTTAAGTTCATATCTGTAGAATGTATTATTGTAGGTTTGAGGTTGATCCAAACTCTGCTCAATGTTGAGCCATGGATATGCGGTTCATAAGTGCTTTGCTTAGGTTGTTAATTTTTAGGTTGTTGTCAATTTTAGGGTGTTTTTGTTGTTGTTTTGCTTTAAGTTAATTGCATTTACATGATTTCTTGATTTTTTACCGTTGAGGATGTTAGAGCTTATTTAAGTGCTTATAAATAGGTTATTTATAGGCTTAAAGTAAGGTATCGTGGTCGTTTGTTGTGTCGTGATCCTTGGTTGATTTGATTATTTTGTGCTTACTTGTTTATATGGGATTGCTTATTAGTTATAGTTGCTTAATTAGTTGCTTTAATTCCATTTTTATTTTGTTTCTTCATTTGTATGCCATGTGGTGAGATTTTAGTGTAGTCGCAGCTTATATGTGCTTTGATACAATGTTGGTTTGGTTATATGGGTGTTTGGGACCTGGTAAGAACCATTTCTTTCATGGGTGTGTTGGTTTCAAAATACACCAAAAATGAAATATTTAAATTTATATTATCAATTTGGAGCCACATTTTAAAATTATGAAATTTGGAGCCAAATTTCACCAAAATTTTTAAAAGTACTTAGGAATTTATGGTTTCTTTATTTGAAAAATCGCCCATAATGAGCCCTAATTTTACTCCAATAAATCGATTCAACCAAAACAACCGAACTTCAATTTTTACACCATTATTTACCAATTAAGTTTACTAATTTTCTTTAACACATTACTTCGACGAATCATGGCAACTCAAACCAATTGTCGTGATGATTTGGTTTATTCGATCGTGAAAATGATAACGATTGGATATGAATGAGGCTTATTCGTATGAGGGTGAGGATCTCGAAACAACCATTCAAATGCGAATGTTGTTAAGAGGGCATAACTAGGTTAGCTAAGTTTCGCAGGATTATGGAAAACCGACGAATAAAGGTCGATGTAACCTTCGATGCATCGAATAGATATCGTGAAAAACAGGCATTGTTTTGAGTTTTTGGGTGATTTGGTTCGTGAGCATATAGGTGTCGGATTCTATCCGGAGGAAGGTTGATTCGCACAAGAGATAAAATGGGACGAGATCGTGACACATATACTTTTTTAACTAGTCGTGCTTACGTCGTGAGGTACAAGGTGTTAATAAGTTTATCTCGCATTTACATTATGTGCAACTAATTAACAACATTGTGTTAATCTTTGCAAATGATATTTTGATGTTGGCTTGACCGTCCGAAGTCGATAATGAATCGTCTTGGTCAACTTCTAAGGAATTTTCAAGGAAATTGACCGAAAACTACATATTGCCCAACCAAAATACCCTTTCAAAACTTAATGAAGTCCCGCCAAGTATAGTGCAATTATAAAAGTCAAGATTGGGTAAATTTTGTAAACTACACGCCACCGAGGAATACAAGGTGTTAATTATTCATTTTATTCAAGTTCAAATATCATCACATTTGATGTTTCCATATATATTAGTTGTATACTATCGCATTACTACATCTAAACACCTTTTTATTTTGTGTTGCAAGGTGAAATCACCGCATCTAAAGTGGCGCTGCCCAAGTCTCGTTTATCAAAGATAGAATGGGACGAGGTGGATACCGTGTGATGGATAAAATGGTAACATTAAACATTAAACATTTGCATTTAATAGCATCATACTTTCGCTTATATTGGTTTATCTTACAAGTGTATGTATTTGATGTTTATAAGATCGAGAATAAAGAAATTCAACAGATGAAGAACCACCGTGGTACGCTGTGGTTGAAGGAAGGGTGAATAAAGACGGAGAATTTCACGATGATGATATCGTAACAGTTGAACAAAAATTGTAAGTTTGACTCATTTTATGATTATGTTTATTGTTAGTTATAAGTTAATACCGATAGTGTATTAGTTAAACCGATAGTGTATTAGTTAAGCTGTACCGTTAGTTATTAATTAATTAGTTATAAGTTAATCTCTGTTATTTATAATTTGATATTGGTAGAATTAAATAACCTATTTCCCATATTGTGTGTGCGAAGAGACGGAGGAGAAGATCAAACAAGGAACCTTGAAGCTTGATCATGGCACTAATGCCATGACATTTGTATTAGGTAAGGAAAAGGGAGGATATGCGAGAGGAGTGGGAGGTGGAGTAACCTACAAGAGGTATTTTGATTCGCCGAATCGAATCGACAAGCATCCGATGAAAGAGTGGTGTTACTTCAAAGTGAACTTGATGATGAGAGGCGCCAACGCCAAGAAAAGAGGCGGATACTGATTTGATGAAACAATTGGTCTGCAAAGGGGCATTGCAATCAACTTCAACTCCATTGATGTAAACGGAAGTAAGACATAAGAAAGTAACATTCCATCTTTTTTACCCTTTTAAATATATGCGGTCTTCTTAAACAATTTATATTTCGAGTGTCTCCGTGAACATTAATCTTTTAAATAGCGGTCTTGATGAGGATGCCGAACACGTGTTCTTCGGACGGAGAAAGTTATGCAGCATTAAGAAGTCTAATGGACTTGCAACTTTGAAAAGGAAATTCAAATAAGTGTAAGTAATAAATCACCCCTTGGGATTTTGAATTCTACATACATTATTTATTTACCGTATTATACATATAGGAAATCATAAATCTGTCGCACCTAAGAAATCGACTAGATCAAAAGGAAAGGATTCTTCACGCCAACTTTTGGATCACAAGAACGAGTCTCCATTAACAGACTACCACAAGTATGTATGTAAACATTTTCATATGTTCTTTAGTTTAATTAAAATTAATTATCGATACATATATACATGCAACAAATTATCTTTTAGGTAATTAAGTGCATCGTGGCACTTAAAGAAATCAACTATTATTGCGGAGGGTACCGTACAAAACCGATGGAAAACAAATGCTTCATAATGCACCACTCCCAAAGGATTGCTACAGAGTATCTATTGAAAATCTTTAGTGGATGCAGTGCATACCGGATGTAGGAAGTAACGGTCTCAAAACAAATAAGGATGCAAGAGGTGGTTTTATGCATGGCCAAAGGATCAAGTGGTTTCATGAAAAGGTACATAGATGCATGTGTTTTATAAACCTACATATATCATTCTTCATATTTAATTCAAGGTGTTTGATACCCTGGCTTTTGTTTCCTGCTGTAACACCACCAAGTACCATAAACCGATTGGTAAGAACGTAATCGCACCTAAATTAAATACTAAGCGCCCATACGGTTGTTTGACGATCTTCCTTTCTTCTAAAGAACTTTTAAAGTCCCTTACCGCCATAGCGTACTCCTCGTCTTCACTACTCGAAGAGGAGTTCTCTTCATCGCTTGAAGCCTTTTTGGCTTTAAGAGCAAGAGATTTGTGTTTCTCTTTTACCTTTGAGGCTTCGAAGTCTTTAGCAAGGACAAGCTCGTAGACTTTCAAATTGCCTATGAGTTCATCAAGGGTGAGGATTGTCAAATCTTTTGACTCTTCGATCGCCGTCACCTTGGATCTCCACTTCGATAAAAGTGCCCTTAGATATCTCCTAACATGGTTACGGCTAGAAAAAGATTCATCAAGTGCTTGTAAAGATGTAATAATAGTATTAAAATTAGCAAATGAATGATCTATAGTTTCCTTATCCGATATTGAAAATTGTTCATATTGTTGAACAAATAAATCAATTTTATTATTTTTAACTTGTTGATTACCTTGATGAGTTACAACTAAAGAATTCCAAATTTCTTTAGAGGTTTTAAGCATAGAAATTCTTTCAATTCCTTTTCGGTAAAGCATTATACAAAACCATTTTAGCTTCACTATTTTTAGAAAGCTTTTTCTTCATTTTATCATTTAGTTTATCATGAGGTATGTTAACTAAATTTCCTTTATCATCATTTAAGGTAGCCTCAAAATCTCCTTCAACAATAATGTACCAAAGATCAATATCTTTAGACTTCACATATGTTTCGAATCTATTTTTCCGATATATAAATCAATTAGTTTCAAGTAGTGGTGGTCGTTGCATAGATTGCCTTTCCTTATAATTTTCAGAACCCATAGTGATCGAAAAGTTTTTAAAATACAATTTTACTTTAAAACTTTTATAAACTTAGCTCTTGATGCCAATTGTGGAAAACTAGAAGGGGGGGTTGAATAGTTTTGCCGATTTTAAGTTAGTTTCAAAAACTTCAGATTTGTTAATATGTGATATCTTATGGATGTAGAGAAAGTATAGATCTAATGATAAAGCAAGTAAATAAAGTAAAGCGAATGGAAAGAAAAGACACAACCGATGTATAGTGGTTCGGCTACAAGGACACCTTCCTTGCCCTACTCCACTCCCCGAGTCACCTACTCGAGAGTTCAAGTACTATGTCAACAAACTCCTTCACTTGGCTGAGAAGCCTTCACAACGTTGCTTACTCTTTTTCCGGTACAAAGCTAGATACCGAGTCCGCAGCACGGTGGACCAAACCAACACGACTATTAGACAACAAATATGTGAAATATCAAATACAAGATCTTTTCTACGTAAATCTTATGGAGTGACAAATCAATCAAGGACCCTTGCTTGGATGACTTGTAGAATGCTCGTGATCTCGCCTTAGAGAAGGACCTATATGAGGATCACAATAGAAAGAAAGAAGAACAACTCTCTAGATCAAGTGATCTATATGTTAAAAGAGAATGAGAGTGTTTGAGAGATTTAGTAAGAAGATGGGTGAGTTAGAATGAAGAAATGGCTCTCATTTATAGGCAAAATCTTCCACTGTTCCCGGATCCCACGGATCCCTTCCACTGGGATCCGTCTAGTGTAATCCTAGGGATCCGTGGAACGCTCCTCTTGCCCATGGGTTTTTAGTTATGGGTCATGGGTTATGGGTTGGTCCATGGGTTTTCTTTAGATTCAATGTATCTAAGTATACATTGTATCTAGCCAACTTGGGTATGGGTTAAGATCCATGGGTTATGGTTTTTACCCATCCTAATAAACTATTACAACAAATGCTTAATTACTACATTTTTGTATTTAAATGACTATATGTAAATGCTTTACAAAAATAACATGTATCCTTATAATTATACTTAAGATAACATTATATTTGTTATCAACAAAACACAAAGAGATCGCAAAATATTAATAAACGTTTTTACGGTTTATTTGTATTAACAAACCTAATAATAATTAACAACTAGGATTCATTAGATCTAAGCAAACACTATAAAGATCTAGCTACGCATGATAGAGATGCAAGAACACAAGCAAACAATGATAGAAGAATTAAACATAATCAAATAATTGATAGATAGTTATCTCGAATTAATAATGAGGGGTAAAGACCCCTAAGAACTGTCCAAGACGGACTAAAATCGTTTTAGGGTTTGCTCGCTAAAGTAGCCCTTCAAAATTACACACAAAATAAAGAAAATTTGATGTCTATATATAGTTTTACAACTGCGACAGCGTCGCCTTTTGCTGGTGACATTGTCTGATCGCCGCCATTAGGGTTTTGTCTTTGCTAAGTCATCATCGGGACGACGTCACGTTGTAGCTTGTGACGTCTTCTGGGTTGATAGTGGACGCCGTCTTATGAAAGAACTGGTCGTCTGGTGTAGAAAGTAAGCGTGACGGGCATATTGAAATGCAAGTGACGCCGTCACTTGTTAGGGTCTCAAAGTGAATTGAGTTGTTGCTTGAGCGAATTTGAGTCCATCATATAGGCGACGGTGTCGCCCTTGAGTTTTAGACGCCGTCATGTGGTCTGGTTTCACCATATTTTCTTGACTTAGCCGTTTTCTTCATATTTTCGTCCCTTTTCGTCTAAATATGCTTTATTCCAGCATTTTGCTTCCAAATAACCTAAAATGTGAAAAGGAACGATTTTAAGCAGTAACGGATATAAAATATAACGATTTAGGGCTTAAATGACCCTCTAAAAATGTATGTTTTAAATTCTTATCAGTAGCAATTACAATAAGTAAAGAATAGGATTTAGAGCAATCCTACGAGCCTCCAATCAACCGGTACACGTTCTAACCACGCTAGAGAATTGCTCCAACACTTCTGGGTTGTACTTGGATTCGTCCTCTGTGAATGGTCGGGTGAAAAGGGTCTTTTGAGTTTAGAGATGGTGTAAGGGAGAGTTTTCTATCTTGTTGTATGTAAATTCAAGCCAAATGGCCTTATTTATGCTTGTAAATGGACCTTGGCCATTAAATGAGAAACTTGGGCACAAAGTGTCATAAAAATGACAAAGAATGAAATTATAGAAGGGACATGATCGGACTTGGTGGTTTATGGCACTTAAAAATACACTTTAATGCAATTTTCTAACTCAGATTGTGCCAGCTGCACACGGTTGGCAAACTCAACTCGCGGTTGGGAAATAGGTTTGGGATAGAATGTTTTCAACCTGCGGTTGGGATTCTCAACCCGCGGTTGGCGCGAACCTCAGGTTGGCAACTAAACATGTGTGCTAGCTCTCAACCTCAGGTTGGCGACGGAACATGTGTGCCAGACTTAAACCTTGGGTTAGTGATGTGTGCCAACTTTTTCTTTTCTTAATAAGCTTCGTTCGTTACACGATCTTGATTTCTCTTTTCTTCTAATCAAATTTTGATCCTGTCTTAATTTATAGTCAGGACCAATTATCACTTGAGTCTTTATCTTTTTTGGTCTTCCCGAGGTCTTCGTTAAGGAAGGAATCTTCCTTTATGCATATACTTGATTTGTCGACTTTTCTTTGTCTTTTTCGTTATTTTCTTTGATTTAGTTGTACTTGAACCTACATCTTTTATATCTTTTAAGCTTAAAAGGTTCATAAACACAACAAAATAATATGCACAAACATATGAATAACGCGACTAAAATATGTACAAATTGAGCATTATCAAATTCTCACACACTTAAATTTTGCTTGGCCTCAAGCAAATTTAAAAAAAGAAAAATTAAAATAAATACCTAAATGACAAAATGAAAAGAAAAAATGTGACTTTTTTTAAAATATCGAGAAATATTTTTGGTTTATATATATCCGCTTGACAAAATAAAAGATTGTTCAAACGAAATGGTTTTATATACAATTGACATATACCAGACTTTTGAAATGATTAGATAAACAACCAACTGCTTAGAGACGGAATAAATTTTACGTATGACCATTAAATTTTCAAGTCTAATATACTAGCTAGTTACAATGTATACTCATTAGAGACGGAATAAATTTGAAAAACAAGTTCCAATTAACATTTTATGAATTAACATTCACACTTTATGAAAATAAAATTAACACTTTTTGTTGCAATACGAGAAGACAATGCACCAACTATTTAGTGCAATAAGGAGATTTTAAGATAAACTCAATATAGATTTGAAGTTCAACAAAAAACAAGTGACTATGGATTCATTTTTACTAAATAATCTTAGGATTTTGAAGTGTGTCTCTCTCACACACACATATATATACATATATATGAAATTTTTAGTAATTATTAATTTATAGTTTTGCTGGGACTAATATATATACATTGGGGTTTCAAAAAATTATTATCTTATTATTTTATCGATTGGGTCCAATCAGTCTTGGTCCCAAGTTGGGACCGGACAAATTATTAATTTTATCGAGGTTATTAATTTATCGAGTATTAATTTATAGAGGTTTTACTGTACATCCAATTGACATATACCAGACTTTTGAAATGATTAGATAAACAACCAACTGCTTATTTCATCTCAAATAAGCACCATGGATACGCAATTTCAAAGACTGTCAAAACTGTTAATTAATGATCTGAGTTATAAAGCATGTCCCTCTTTCCAAATAAAAGAAGCAAATCCGTGGTCATGAATACAATATTGCGCAACAGATTCAAGGAAACAGGACAATCATATGACCACAAGTTATAGTCTTGGGGAATATTTAGTAAAAGTTTGAATGGGCAGATGATGTATAAGAATATATGCTACGAAGGATGGGACGAATAATCAGTTTCTTAATATTCTTGACATGCGTAAAATTATTATCACAAAGAACATATAATCGAATAAATAGTAATGTTCGTCAAAAAATTTAAATACATGGTACTCATCGATACAAAGCTCGGATACCCTGCTAGGTTCTATAAATAAGTATTCAATATTTATCTTTGTGAATTGTGACTGATTCTATTTACTTTATGGAATTTCATCTGATGCTCACCGAAAAAAGAGTTACATATTTATCAAATAAATGGAAGAACTATCCAAAAAAATCAGCTAAAATTATGTGTTCATCAAACTTCTTCAACTCTAACCTCATCGTATTGGCAATCGTTTCTGCTGAAAACATAAGTTTAGAAAAGCATTCCAAACAAATAAATGTAAACGAATATTGTAACTTACATTATACCAATGGCGGCTCCGTTGGTGATAACCCACATTAAATAGAAATTGCATAACTTTGCTAAGTTATGATAATATGTAACTAAAAATGACAGTAATACTTATTTGAGACAAGCAAATTGACTAATTTATAATATCAATCAAATTTAAGTACCGTCTCTTAAACACTTCCATTAATACGATCAACACATCCGTTGATCGAATTTTTATGTAATAAATAACGATTAGAGAAACCGAACAACTTAATCAAAATTTGGAATTTAAATTATTGCTTCTCATCTCCATCCCAACTGGATTTCATCTTAGGACCCTCAGGCCCTTCTTCACCAAATAACTCATCAGGGAGCTTATTCAAAACTTTTAAGGCGAGTTTTCTGACCAAGCGTGGCAAATACTGTACGGCTTTCATGACTTCTGCAGTAGTGTCATAGCTAACTTTAGGACCCCATCTACCTGTATAATCCAACCAGTATGGCGGCATATTATTGTTGTAAGAAGCAGAAACCTGATAGCTCTTTGCTGCAATATCCAACACGTTACCGCCTGTGTCAGTGTCATCCCTAAGACCAAACCCCCAATGGAAAAATGATTTTCTTGGATAAGTCGTGGTGAATGCGTCCATTAGCATTTGTTTGTCATCTGAGTCAAGTTCTCCTGCCCAATGCGTGTGCTTACTTGGAGCATTGTAATGTGAATGACCATGTAAGGAGGCATATACCACTGGCCGTGTTCCATTAATAAACTCAAATTCACTAGCATCAACCCAAACTCCTTTGGCATGTTGAGATAGAAAGATCTGAGTTAATTTCCCACTATAGTTTTCGATCCTTAATGTAATATGTTCCCAGTCTCCAACATGTTCCCCTAACTTTCCTAAGGGAATGGTGAAAGGTCCTAGCTGAAACTTGGCTCCGCCATTAAAAGGATAATACAACCATATGGCTAGATCAGTAAACGTGCCCCCTAGTGCGGATTTCACATGTATATAAGCACTTGCATCGGGCAAAGACCCTTTCTTCACCCTATCTTTTTCAGACTCATCAGATGGGAGATCTAGAAATGCATCATCCACTGAACCCTTGTTCGGAAGGTTCTCACCATTATTGAGCACAGGCGATGGATCTTTGCCAAGTTGGTATAGCTTTGCCCCATTTTCAAAAAACCATTGCACAGATGAAGGGAATAATTCTTCATTAGGGTGAAAATAGACTAAAGGAGCATAAGCATCTATCATAGCTTGAATTTGCTGAGGATTAGGTTGAGCAGAAGAAGTACTATCGCTCTTGACCATCTTTAAACACGCTAACTTGTGCCTATTCGAGCCACTTAATGCCAAAAATGTACCTGTAGGAACACTTAGTCCACTAGTACTTCTTGGCTTTGTGGTATACAGATTTATGTTACTTGAACCCCATATCCTTTCGCCCACTTGAGTTGAGTCTGTTAAGTCGGATCGAACACACATGACCTTGTGAAGTGAGGGTTTTTTTGGTGAAGTTGTGACAATGTGGCCAATGGCTTTATAGCCAACAGGCGCTATTGGGAGCCAAATATAACCATCTACATTTTGTCCGATATCTAAACCTTTACTAGTCCAAATAAGAGTGTAGTCTATGGGACTCTTTAGGGCACTATCAAATAGGTTGCTTGTAGTGTCTTTAGCCGTAAGGACGACTGAAATCTTGGCCTTATAATTGCTAAGTTTGCAAAAGTGGCCAAGCAAATGGAAGCCTCTTGGAATGTTAGTTGGCTCATAAATGATGCACCAAGACCATTTGGTCCGCCATTCCTTGTTTCCCAAATTTTCTTGAAAACTTAGCTTTAAACACCTCTAATCCGCCAAGATCAATTTTCCCAACTGCAAATTCTCCACCTGGGCACACAGAAGGTTGAGATTTATTAAGTTAATGTTTTTAAACTAATTATTAGGAGTTGATGCACATTACAAAAATGAATTTAATTGTCTTAAAAGCTTGCACATTAGACCAAAATCATAGGTATTTATTATTTAACAGAAGTATAAATCAAGAAGTAAGCTATTCAAATCTTTTAACAAGTGATATTCACCGTGTATCAACCCATTACCCAAAAAACCTTTAACAAGTGATTATATATTACTACACGAATAACCATGCATTGCAAATCTTTTAATAAGTTATTATGCATTAATACACGAATAATCGTGCATAACTACGGTGTATAATGACAAATAATTATATTTGCAAACATGAGGTTCTGGTGTGATTCTTGATGCAAGAGTTAAGGGTTAATTTTTGGTCATTGCGAGAAAAAAATATATGAGTTAAAAACGAAAAATTATAAAAGTTTTACTAATAAACCATGTAACTTAAAAAAGCAAAAACAAACTATATGACATCAATATGAGAAGAAGATTGGCAGGGAAATTGGTTACCTTGAGGATATACAGGAGGTGGAACATGACGCTCAAATGATATAACCTCGGTATCGTATCCCACATTGTCATTATGTTCCAGCACGGTTGAGAACTCAGTATACGGACGATAAGCACTACAAACAATCTGAAATATTAAAATTGTTTGAAGTATATGAAAAAAGAACCTAACTGGAACAATAGACGACATGTTTTGATAAATTATAAATGACTACAACTTCTTTGAAGGAGTAGTGATGAATGAGCATAATGTCAAGACTTGGTGTATATATAGGTGAGAGTGCTAGAACCTCTAAGAGTAAAAGATTTTTTTGTGCCAAATGTAAGACAAAGAAAAGATTTGTTTGTTGTGTAACAAAATAACAATCCGTTCATTTACAAAATAATGCACAAAAATAACGATGGTATAGCACAATCTTATATTTAAGACCATGACACCATTGTTTTAGTTCTTTCTTAGAAATCATACATTTCTTGGGTATACATTCAATCTAGCTAGTTTACATTTGTGGCATTAGTTAGTTAAATTATGTCTTTGTTTTACATCTAAACTATCCCATTCATCTCAAAATTATAGTGCATTTTTTAAATAATATCTCAAAATAATTGTCCGCAATTATTTTTAACGAATAAAAAAAGACTTTAGTTGTTGAATATTGTATTTAATTTGTTCAAAAATGTAGTAGTCTCATTTTTATTAAACTGTGTGATTTCTTTTCATGGTAATAGTTTTGAGATGGAGGGAGTAATTGGTTTGTGTTATCATGTAGTGTAAATCTCATGACAATACTTTTGAGACGGATGAAGTAATAAATTTATTTCATCGTTGTAAATCACTTAACTGATAAGTTTCGTAAGTAAGATCTTACTAATAGTTGGCTAGCTTTTTTTTTTTTTTTTTTTTGGTAAAGGGTTTCCCCGGTAAATGTATTACTCCAAAAAACGTGTAAGTACAAAGGATATGGGTGAAGTCTCATATCTCAGCCCGTTACATAGGCAAAAAAAGCTTACATAACAAGACACTTCCTATCATTTAAACAAGAAAACAAACCTCTCCTCATTAGGTTACATAAGACACCTACCAAAACAAAATCACTACCTACGACGACCTTGAAGCTTGATATCATACATATCATAATGCCCTGGTAAATCGTAGACCTGATCCGTATAGTCATCATAGTAATCTTCAAGATCGTGTATAAAAAGCTTCCATCGTTATGGTTTATGAAAGTGTATAAAAAATGATAGTAAAGATGTATTTCATGCTTTATGTGGAATAAAAAAACTCGCACCATGAATCTTTTCTAAATTTTCTAAATTAACGCATTTGCACTTTATGAGATTTTTATAAAACTTTAACAAGTTTATACATAATAATCGAGAAAGGTCTATAACAAAGGTATGTAAATATTTAATTTGTAATGGATTGGGTTAGGGAACCGTTTTATGTAACAAAGGTATGTAAATATTTACCCGAGTAGGAATTGCTTTTCTTAAGAAAAAAAATAACTCAATGCACTAATGAATTACGCTAATAAAAAACAAAAAAAAATTAAATTTTTTAAGCACTTACAACAATTTACATTTTAATTAATAATTCACAACTAAATCATAAACTCAAATAAAAAAATCTTTCTATAGTTTCACTTGTTTACATTATTAACAAAACAATAATGCATAATAATTCGGAAAATAAAATAAAATAACTTAAAATTTTGTCCAACAAAATACTAAGACTGTTTATAGTTTCATAGTTTGTTTCTCTTTGTCTCTTCCGGTTAGTTTCTCTGTTTGTTCTTCCATATCTTTTTCATTCCCATCGTCTTTAATAAGAACTTCTCATCCCAATTAATTTACGTTATCGACTTTCTCACCCAATCTTAAGTGCAAATCAAAGCTTCCACATTCGACATCGACAAGCGAGTTCTATAAGGGTCTAGTACACGTCTACTCGTACTAAACGCCGCTTCGGATGCCACGGTTGATGATAGTTGTTTATGTGACTTTCTCACCCAAACTTTAGTTGTATTAACATTAGATATTTGAGATAGTGTTCGATAAAGCTATTTTCTAAAATTCTCGACATGCGTAAAATTAACATATAATTGAATAAATAGTATTGTTCGTCAAAAAATTTAAATACATGGTACTCATCGATGCGACGCACGGATACCCCGCTAGGTTTTATAAATAAGTATTCAATATTTATCTTTGTGGCGATTCTATATACTTTATGGAATTTCATCCGATACTCATTTGAAAAAAGTTACATATTTATCAAATAAATGGAAGAAATATCCAAAAATCAGCTAAAACTATGTGTTCATCAAACTTCTTTAACTCTAACCTCGATTGGGTTAGGTTTATTTTCATTTTTCATTTTTTTTTTTTAGAATTATGCTTGTCGGTGAGTGTGATTTCAGGGATTTTGCTCGTGGATGCTTATGCGAAGGCACGACTCTTTTTCATGGGCCTTCTTTCTCTTTGGAGCAAATTTCAGGGAAGTTCTCGCTCTAATTCTAATTTTCTCTTCACCTTTATTTAACGTTTAGTACAAAAGGGAATTTGTATAATTCAAGTGGGGGACGGGAGTAGAATTGTCTCTTGAACTTTATTTTACCCTCGTTTTTCTAGTATATTTTGAAAAATTATGCCATTTTTAAAATTTTGACATGTTTTTCTTAACCTAACTAAATTAGACCTTAGCCGAACACATACAACCCTTGATATTATATGGTGAGATTAGCCTTATCCGTTTCCTAAATTTTATCCCAAATCCACTTAATTATGAGTGTGCGAGTAGCTTGTAAACTTTAGAACTTGGCCTGTGCATCATTTCGAGACCATAGACGAGGTATGATGAGTTAGCTCGATGTATTTAGACTTTTCAGTTTAAGAAGGCAGTATTATAGGATTATCACCCAAATAGCCTACCATTGTGTGTCTATCTATTAGTCACCTCGATTCTCGACCCCCATGTGAAACCCTTTTGTTGCACTCATCTTTATGCAAGATACCCCTAGATATACCCATCTGAGCCATTCCTTTCATTTTGTTAACCCAATATATTGTTTCGTTACACCTATACACCTTAGCTTACCCTGTAGTCTTTATTTGAAATTGGGAAGTCATCAATTGCCTAAGTTCAAGGTTCAAGTGGAAAGGTTCGGGAATCACGCTTTCGTCGACGACATATTCTTAAAGATCATCGAAGACCCCCCGAATTCCCATTGTTCATCTCAAGTGGGGGGATGTTGCGTTTAGTTGTTATGTTTATGCAAAAAAAATAATAATAAAATAAAAAAGATGTGATTTGAAAAAGAAACAAAAAATATTTATGTTATTCAGTTTATTATAAAGTGCGATGTTATAAGCACTATGTTATGAGCTTTATATAGATTTAGTATCGAGGAGGCCACCTCGGTCACATTTGAATATTTGAGTTGGTAATTGCGCCAACAGTTGAAGAAAAGGTGATGTGCCCATCATGACGTCCTCTAATAACACATCTACCTAGTATATCATGATCCGGTTTCTTGACTTCGAAACTTGAACTTTGGGTGGACGGTAAGTGGTGATGACTTGGTTATGAATTTAGACTATTTGCTTGATTTTTATTGTACACCATTTATATATCCCATGTCTTACCTTACCCTTTAGTCATGAAGCGTGTCTAGGTGATGCAGCGAGCAATCTTTGGTTTCTTGGCCATGGATTTGGTCATGTATCATTGATTTTGTCCACTTCGCCGTGACATGTTAGTAATGACAAATCACCCTTAACCCTTGTCGTGTCTACCCATATTGCCTTCGAGAATTGTTTTGTCCTTAACTCTAGTGGTGGAGATTTGTGTAACTGCCAAGCTTATGATAGAATACATGCTATGACGATGCGATTGAGTGACCACCCCAAAATTGACACTTAGAATAGTAGAGAGACTTGAGTGTTTCGTTTCCATTTCGTGAGGTGTTCGGCTTTGTTTAATTCTAGCATAAGGATTTGTAAACTTATATTTTCCGTAATGGAGATATCTTTTAGGAATCTATTCGATAAGGTCTACTTGAGGGCAAGTAGAGTTCAAGTGGGGATATTTGATAACATAAAATAATCCGAATATTAAGTGTCGGTTTCCGATAATGCTCGTATTTTATATCATTTATATGGATTTACGCTTGTTTTCCTATGTTTTACACTTTCAGGTAAATTACGAGCATTGGAGCTAAAGAGACGCGGAATTGGAGAGTTTATTGAAGATTTATCATAGTATGCTCACTGTGAAGAAGTTACGGCGTAACTCCTCTCTCACATTACGCCGTAACTAAAGCGTGGCTCAGAAAACCAACTCATCAGAAGATTACGGCGTAACTCTTTCCAAGATTACAACGTAACCATATTAGGTCAAAAGAGGATATGCGCCACTGATAATTACGCCGTAACTCATGCAACAACTACGGCGTAACCAAGGTTTATTGAAGATACGACGTAACCCCTTCCAGAGATCACGCCGTAACCAGCAGATCTAGTGCAAATTATGAAGAATTACATGTTACGCGTAACTCTTTTATTAGTTACGCCGTAACCAAGATCCGCCTATAAATACCCCACGGTTTCAAAGATTTCAAAGCATCCCATTTTACATACAACAATCGAGAACGTGAGAAGAAGCGAGGAGGATCTAGAGAGCATACGGAGCTATCTCCAAGGAGAAATCACTCCCCACGATAAGCATTAGCTTTTATCTTTTTTTTACTTTCGATTCATGTATTTCGTAACATTAAACATTGAATTGATCTGTATGGTTAATATGAGCGGCTAAGCACCTATTGGTGCTGGCCTAGTTATGATTCATTAATTGTTTTATTTGCGTTTATATTGCTTCTGTATAATTATTTCTAAGTGTATGCATGCATAGTTTATTGGTAGCCACCCTTGTTTTGGTAGTTTTGCATGGCGGTAGAAGCCAATTGCTTAGGAGATATGACCAACTGACCCTAAGTGAGCGAACTGAGACGGGAAGTGTAAGATATGACCAACTGAAGACCCTTTCTACTTGTGCGATTTCACCAACTGATCACCTACCATTTGGATGAACTTAAGAATTAGGGGGTGAGTGTCTAAGATGCTAGCTCCGGGCACTCACTATTATAAGTCTAGCATGTAGCGGAACTTAATGACTTGGCTTAGGGACCGGGAACAACCGGACTTATGAGGGACACCGACTTCTCCGGTGGTGGCTCTTTGTCGATAGGTTAAGACGAACCGACCAAATGTTGTCCTCTCAACTTTGACCCCACCAAGTAATTGGAAGTAATTAGATGTAAACATTACTAGTTAGGATGAGTAACTAGGTTAGCACCACTCTCCTCTATTGATCACATCCTTTTCCCGTATTTGCTTTAGTAGTTAATTAATTAATTCCCTATAGAAATCATATTAAAATCTGTGACACTTAGACTTAGTATAAATCCACACACATAGCTCTTGGGACGACCTCAATTTTACCGAATACTACACTACACACGACCGGGTACACTGCCCGTTAGTGCTTAAGGGTTGACCATAGGTATAACCAGACTTATAAATATTAAAACCTGGTCAGTAAAACCTGCATCACCTCTCAATAAGCGATTTTCTTTATTTACGAGTCTTGTAGCTAGACTCGAAGTAATACCACTACGTGACTTCATTGTCATCATCTTCCTCATGATGTTTCTCGTAGGATCTTTCCGTGGCATAGTTATGCCCGATTATGTGTTTATCACGTTTCTAATCTCCTAATTAAATCTCCTTATCTTTGTATTCTCTAGTCTTCTCCTTCCATTCAACAATTTTTCTCCTAAAAAGACTAGTGTGAACTTGTGAGTCATGATCAACCTTTCTCTTCTCCTTAAGCTTCTTACGATGTCTTGGAACTATAGGTATCCTAACCTTGCTTTTACCACTTCTAAGTATCATAATACCCTCACCACATTTGATTGTTGCTTTGGTGGTGGCTAAGAAAGGTGTTCCAAGAATGAGAGGCATGTGTTCATCTTCCTCAATATCCATAATTGCAATATCCACCGGATAGATGCTATTTGCAACTTCAATCAACACATCCTCCGTTATTCCTAAAGGGTAAACATATGAATGATTGGCTAAGGAAAGTCTAAGATTAGTTTTGGCTTGTTTCTCCTTAGTTAATTTATTGTAGATTGATAATGGCATTATACTTACATCAGATCATTGGTTGGCTAAGGCCTTTACATCTTCTAATTTACCAATGCTACACGGTACTATGAAGTTCCCGCAAATCTCCTATTTCTTAGCTACTGGCTTCTTTAGAATTGCCTCGTACAAAGGTCCCATAAGCATAGTATCATATTCATTCTCCTTTATTTCACCTAAAAAGGTCTTCCTAAGAGCATCAATGTACCTAAAATTGTTCACTAGGTTAACAATGGTTTTCGTATTAACTTCATGTTTAAGGTAGTGCCCTACAGTCTTAGGTTTATCTAATTCCTTAGCTTTGCCATTACAATTATTCTTACTATTCGTGTTACTCTTTTTTGCCCCCTTATCCTTAATCTCAACTACTTCCTCATTAACACTACTTTGTTTTGTGGTATCCTTATCATGAACAATGGAGATGGCGTTTACATACATAGTGGGGGTAGTGTGGTCATCTCTTCTTACTAACACCGTCTCGGGAACTTTCATCTTACTGTATTCCTTCACTAAGTTCATCATCTCCATCATCTTCTCCTGCATTTCTTATGTTTGTCTATAAACTTCCTCCTTGAATTTTGCTAACCTCTCCGAATGAGCCGCCCTATATTCTCTCATTGGGTTTTGAAGCTAGGTGAAAGCGGTTGCGGTGAAGAATAGCAAAAGTGTTTTAGGGAAGCGGGGGCGCGACTGGCAATTCAGAAAAGGGTGTTCAGTCACCGGTTGAGGCAGCTAGGTTGACCGGTGTTCGAGGAGTTGAAGAGATCTGTTTGGGCACTTTCCTTTGTCATTCAACTAAATAATCAACCCGTTTTTCAAGAGCACAAAGTTGCTCTTCAGAGATGTTAGAAGAACTACGAGGTAAAGATATTGCCTTAACTGTGTTATCAGGAGTCTCATGAGAATCATTCTATTTTTCATAGGAATGATAGGCGAGCTCTTCTATGACATCCCATGGCTCTTTCGCATTGAGTTCACTGAGTCTGCCACCGGCCGCTTGGTCGATGGCTCGCCTTGTGGGGAAATTGACATGATCATAGAATATTTGGACTTGGAGCCAAAGATCAATGTCATAGTGAGGGACTTTGTGAAGTAAGTTCTTGAATAGAGTCCAAGCCTCATAAACGCTTAGTGAGATCATCCCAACTTGAGATGGATCTCACGGGAAGACACTCAAGCCAATTACTTGCTTGGTCCTATAGATAGAATTAGAAAAGACGCAATCGCGTTATCTCCCGAGTGGCAGTCTCAAGGTCAATTAAGTCAACAATTCTTAGGAAATCCTTGAGATGCTGATTTGGATCTTCGGAACAAAGTCCAAGGAATGCACATCCGTTTTGCACCAACCGGATGGTGTCGGATCGCAGGTACGTAGTTCGAGCTAGACGGGAAGCTCAATGGTATTCCTATAACCTTGATGGCTCACTCTAGAGTATTCACCAAGAGTACACCTCTTGGGGGTCTTGGGGTGGATTTGTGGTGGTAGTTGATGTTGTGGTGGATTGTTGTTAACGGGTGGATTGTCACCGTCCATAATTAAAAGTGACAAGGTTACGAACAAAAACATGAAGAAGGAGGATAGACTAAGAGAAAGCTAATTAAAAGAAAAAAGCTCACTTGATAGGAATCAAACAAGTGAACCTAATCGAGATAAAAAAAACGAACTAGCTATTCTATTCCCAGGCAGCGGCGCCAAAAACTTGATGCGTGGTTCGGGGCCGAAAGACTTCCTTTTCCGCGAGAAAGCTTTACAACCCACTAGGAAGTGTACCTAATCGTTACAGTGTAGTATGGGTAAGCCCAAGGGGATGATCGTTCTCTAGGGTAATAGATATGTTAGTCGAGATGTATGACGAAAAGGCAAGGGTGAGGGTGACTCTTTTTAGTCTTTTTGTATTTTTTTTTAGAAAACAATTAAAATCTCGGGGTTGAAGGTGTAATACCCGAATTTTTTTTTATATAATGAAAAATTGTGGCTTATTAAACTTTTGAGACTAAATATAAATAATATAGATTCTTGAGGGTGGTATTGGTATTTTCATGAAGTAAATGGTTTAATTATCTTTCATGGTTTCAAAGTTGGAAGAAAAATAGATTTGGGTTAGTGGGCTCCCAAATAAGATGGGATTCTACGAGATATCCGCCAATTCGGTTATATATCAACCCTACGTATCAATGACAAGATAGAAGTACGCACATAAACCCTAGTAACCAAAGAGAACGACAGTAGAAGGGGCGGATCAAGGGTTTAAATCTAAGATTGGGTCAACCTTCCGATAGCCAAAAAGGTAACATCCTTATTTGTTATGAATAAACATTGCATGATTCATGATAATAGATTCGTCGAGTATACGGTATCTTTAACAAAACATGTCTAGTCAGTTTTAAATGCACGTGAGATTTGGACTATTAAACGTGTATCGTCTACATGGTTCGGTTTCGCACATGTAGATAAACTCTTCATGGATTAAAGTCTATATATGTAGCAGGTATATTTAATATTATGTTATTACCTACAATGTCAACCTGGTCATTGGCTTATAAATAGTTATATACATGATGGTGGGATAGTAAACAGTAGAAACAATGAAGAAGGTAGTGCCTTGGGGTTTTTGTGGTTAGTAACATACTGCTACTCTATTAGTTAAGGAACATGGAGCCCATTGTTACACTTTGTTGATAGATGAATAAATGGTCGATAAGTGGACGATTCAAGTTTTGATATGATAAAAATTAGAACAATTTAATATGAAGATAGTATATGATTAATTATGTTGAGAGTTATTCAAAAGGAAATAGTGCAGTGTTTAGCATGTTGCTTTAGTGCTCTACATATTTCAAACTAATAGTACTCTATAAGCAATATTTTTTTAACTGGTTCTATATCTTGAGATAAATATCTTAGGCCAAAGCGGTGAAGTGGTAATATAAATGTTTTAAGTAAAATGACTTGAGTGTTAAATAAGAATTATATAATGCTTATGAATATTTGGTAATCAAAACACATACATACGTGCATGGCCATGTTATCATTTATAACTGTATGGTTAATACGTTGATTTAAATTTTGCATAATATTGAGTCTTTAAACGTCTCAGCATCGGTTTCTTATGGATAAATTTATAAAACATGTACCAGACTACTCTTGACCAATCTAATAGCGAGTTGTGGTTATAATATGATAGATAAAGTATTTTGTTGAAATGTAGGAAACCTACTTGGGAAAAGAGTGAAAATGATCGTTATCAGGTGAGTTTTCATGTGCTTTTAAATTGGGTTGCACTTTTATTCGAAGTACTATCATGCGACTTGTTTAAATGATCGTTATTATTTGCTACATGTTTTGAGTGTTTGATAATATGTGAAAGTTGAGTAAATTGTTTTACATGTTGAAATATATAAATGTTGAATTGTGAATCGTAAAATTTGAGTAGTTGAAACCGTTGAACTGAACAGAAATATGAATCGTTGGAACCGTTGAACCGAACGGGTAAAAATATGAATTGTTGGAACAGATGAGCTGCTTAGGAATCAAGATATTATTGGAGACCGAGTAAGAGTAGACGCTTCCGCTGATATAAGGTAAATAAGAGGGTTTAGCGCTCCAAAATGTAGGGGTGTTACAGTTGGCATCAGAGCCAAAGGTTTAAGTGAATTAGGTTTTAGGAACCTAGTCTTAAACTTAGATTAAGTATTTAAGTTTCGAAAACATTTGATATTTAGTGCCTTCTAGGCTCATTAAAGATAAGGAGTAATAGTTGTATAATGACATGAATTAGATGCCTTTATATAGAAAGATACCCAAATTGAAATGTTTAATATATATCTAGTAATTGTTAAATGCGTTGGCCTCTTTAATGTCTTATCGACTTCAATTAATATGGGACAGAGAAATGGAAGGAAAGGGTGGAGGTGGTTCCAAGCTAAATCTAGGAAAGAACCAAAATGTGCCTGTTACCAAAGGGGAACTTAGTAACGAGATTATAAGGATTATGTCAGAACACATGCCTACTATTCTGGCTCAAAGTCAAGAAAATTTTAGGAAGGCAGAAGAAGCTAGAAAAGCTGCAGAAGAGGCTGAGAAGAAGAAAAAGGCAAATGAAGATGCTTTGAGAGGAGAAGAAAAGTAATGGAAGATAAGAGAGTCGATAGAGCAAGAAAGGAAAAGAAAGGCTGAACAAGACAGGAAAAACGCAGAAGATGCTGAGAGACTAAGAAATGAAGAAGCCAAGAGAGACGGATGTAGCTACCAGTCCTTCTTAAACTGCAAACCGACCGAATTTCATGGAGATAGCGACCCTGTGATTGTCACCAACTAGTTAAAGGAGATAGAGGAAATCTTTGAAATAAGTGAATGCTCACGTGGACAAAGGGTGAAATATGCATCCCATTTCCTTAAAGGAGAAGCGCGACATTGGTGGAATATGATCAAGATCGCTCGTGGTAATAAAGCTGTGAGTGCTATGACATGGGAACAATTTGAAGAGTTGGTCATGGAAAATTATTGTCCCCAAGGATTGATGGATAAGCTTGAGGAGGAATTCTTGAAACTACAATGAGAATGATATGATGATCTTGAAATACACGGCAAAGTTTAATGAAAAAGCAAGATTTGTGAAATACCAAGTAGCTACCGAGGAAAAGAAGAATCAAACGGTACATATATGGTTTAAGAGTCGGGATCGGGGGTCGAGTTCAACATGCAGACCTCTAATTTTCAAGAAGTGTGGAACTTGCCTTGATGGTTGAGAAGAGAATAATCGTCAACTAGAAGAAGGGGAGGAGATAAGAAAAGAAAGAGAGAATCGTGATGATGACATGAAAATAATCAAAATAACGGTGAGAAAATGGAGAATGCAAGTGAGTATAAACCATGTACTATATGCAAAAGACATGTGGGGAAATGTTGGCATGAGGATTGTCGTAATTGTGGGAAGCCGGACATGCAACAAAGGACTGTAAAGCTGATTGGGTTTGTTTCAGATGTAAGAAACCGGGACACAAGATTGCTGATTGTCCTGAATGGAAGCCTCTTGATCCCCAAGAGAAAATCGGATATATATTGGCAACCGAGTGGAGTACAAAGATACTCAACCACTGAAGACAAAGGGAAGGGTTTTTCAACTTACTGCTGAGAATGCTTGAGACACTCCGCATAAGAAATGAGATAATAAAGAAGCATGTGATGTCTAGTAGTACCTTTTCAATTATTTTACGATTATTCATTTTGATGTGTTCGAATTATTATGTTTGGTTTATTTTTGATGAAACCTTCACTTCTATGCTTGTTGCAAACATTTTTGATAACATTTGAACTTTTAGTTGCATAAGAAAGCTTAGTATATTGAATAAGCAAGATGTTAGGACAAGTTACCCAAGCCTTCTTTAGGTAAATTTTGAGGACAAATTTTTTTTTTAGAGAGGGAGAATTGTAATACCCGAAATTTCTTTTTTATATAATGAAAAGTTGTGGCTTATTAAACTTTTGATACTAAATATAAATTATATAGATTCTTGAGGGTGGTATTGGTATTTTCATGAAGTAAATGGGTTAATTTTCTTTCATGGTTTCAAAGTTGGAAGACAAATAGATTTGGCTTAGTGGGCTCCCAAATAAGATGGGATTCTTACGAGATTTCTGGCCAATTCAGTTATATATCAACCCTACGTATCAATGACAAGATAGAAGTACGCACATAAACCCTAGTAACCAAAGAGAACGACAGTAGAAAGGGCGGATCAAGTGTTTAAATCTAAGATCGGGTCTACCTTCTGATAGCCAAGAAGGTAACATCCTTATTTGTTATGAATTAACCTTGCATGATTCATGATAATAGATTCGTTGAGTATTCGCTGTCTTTAACAAAACATGTCTAGTCAGTTTTAAATGCACGTGAGTTTTGGACTGTTAAACTTATATCGTCTACATGGTTCGGTTTCGCACATGTAGATAAACTCTTCATGGATTAAAGTCTATATATGTAGCAAGTATGTTTAATATTATGTTATTACCTACAATGTAAACCCTGTCATTGGCTTATAAATAGTTATATACATGATGGTGGGATAGTAAACAGTAGAAACAATGAAGAAGGTAGTGCCTTGGGGTTTATGTGGTTAGTAACATGCTGCTACTCTATTAGTTAAGGAACATGGAGCCCATTGTTACACTTTGTTGATAAATGAATAAATGGTCGATCAGTGGACGATTCAAGTTTTGACTTGATAAAATTAGAACAATTTACTATGAAGATAGTAGATGATTAATTATGTTGAGAGTTATTCAAAAGGAAATAGTGCAGCGTTTAGCATGTTACTTTAGTGCTCTACATATTTCAAACTAATAGTACACCATAAGCAATATTTTTTTAACTGGTTCTATATCTTTGAGATAAATATCTTAGGCCAAAGTGGTGAAGTGGTAATATAAATGTTTAAGTAAAATGACTTGAGTTTTATATAGGAATTATATAATGCTTATGAATATTTGGTAATCAAAACACGTAAAAACATGCATGGCCATGTTATCATTTATAATTGTATGGTTAATACATTGATTTAAATTTTAGATAATATTGAGTCTTTAAACGTCTGAGCATCGGTTTGTGGTTATAATATGATAGATAAAGTATTTTGTATGGATAAATTTATAAAACATGTACCGACTACTCTTGACCAATCTAATAGTGAGTTGTGGTTATAATATGATAGATAAAGTATTTTGTTGAACTGAGGAAACCTATTTGGGAAAAGAGTGAAAGCTATTTCGGTGAGTTTTATATGCTTTTAAATTGGGTTGCACTTTTATTCGAAGTACTATCGTGCGACTTGTTAAAATGATCATTATTATTTGCTATGTGTTTTGAATGTTTGATAATATGTGAAAGTTGAGTAAATTGTTTTACATGTTGAAATATATAAATGTTGAATTGTAAATCGTAAAATTTGAATAGTTGAAACCATTGAACTGAACGGAAATATGAATCGTTGGAACCGTTGAACCGAACGGGTAAAAATTTGAATTGTTGGAACCGGTGAACCGAACGGGTAAAAATGTGAATTGTTGGATCCGTTGAACCGAACGGGTAAAAATTTGAATTGTTGGAACCGTTGAACCGAACGGATAAAAATATGAATCGTTGGAATCGTTGATTTGAACGAAAATATATGAATAATTGGTATATATTATATCGTAATATAAGTTGAATTATTGGTTTATGATATGATTTGTTGGTATTTGAATTGAATGAGAATAAGTTGTAACTGAATAGCATTTATATGATATTTGAATAAATTGCATGATCATTTTACAAGTTCGTTATTATTGAAAAGTGTTTGATTTTATATAATGGTTTTGTACATGAAAACCATGAATTCTCACTAGGCCTTTGGCTGACCCAAAACTCTTTTAAAATTTTTGCAACCCATATGAGCTGTTTAGGAATCAAGATATTATTTAAGACCAAGTAAGAGTAGACGCTTTCGCTGATATAAGGTAAATAAGAGGGTTTAGCACTCCGAAAAGTCGGGGTGTTAAGAAGGAGTGGGGGTTGTCTTTTACCAATTAAACTAATTACCAAAATAAATTAAAACTAATTAACTAATTAATTAAACTAAAGTTGTGGATTGTAGGAAGAGTTCTTATGATAATTAAGAGTGTGTTTACTTATATTTACTTACTCCTTAATTATCTTATATTGGTCGGTTGATTTGTCACATCCTTGTTTAATTGGTGCGTTGCATTCCATGTTTTAGTCATAGGGCCGTGCCAAATTCCCTAATTCTATGAGTGTATAAGTCTCCTCAATAGCGCCTGGGATCGTCAAGTACTGAGTTATCTTCCTCGAATATCCTAGTATCTATCACGGGCAACTCATGCAAGAAATACAAAGGGAGCCTACTAGTGCACTCTAGGGCTAATAATCTCTATTTAAGAATTTCAAGCTCGCAACAATGAAAGAAGAAGCCAGTTTTCCTTAATTTAGCGTGACAATCAATTAAACAAGAGACAACCTTGTGGAAAACTAGAAGGGGGGGTTGAATAGTTTTGCCGATTTTAAGTTAGTTTCAAAAACTTTAGATTCGTTAATATGTGAGATCTTATGGATGTTGAGAAAGTATAGATCTAATGATAAAGCAAGTAAATAAAGTAAAGCGAAGGAAAGAAAAGACACAACCGATGTATAGTGGTTCGCCACAAGGACACCTTCCTTACCTACTCCACTCCCCGAGTCACCTACTCGAGAGTTCAAGTACTATGTCAACAAACTCCTTCACTTGGCGGAGAAGCCTTCACAACGTTGCTTACACTTTTCCGGTACAAAGCTAGATACCGAGTCCGTAGTACGATGGACCAAACCAACACGACTATTACACAACAAATATGTGAAATATCAAATACAAGATCTTTGCTACGTAAATCTTATGAGTGACAAATCAATCAAGGACCCCTTGCTTGGATGACTTGTAGAATGCTCGTGATCTCGCCTTAGAGTAGGACCTATATGAGGATCACAATAGAAAGAAAGAAGAACAACTCTCTAGATCAAGTGATCTGTATGTTAGAAGAGAATGAGAGTGTTTGAGAGATTTAGTAAGAAGAGGGTGAGTTAGAATGAAGAAATGGCTCTCTATTTATAGGCAAAATCTTCCATCTGTTCCCCGGATCCACGGATCCCTTCCACTGGGATCCATCTAGTGTAATCCTAGGGATCCGTGGAACGCCTCTCTTGCCCATTGGTTTTTGGTTATAGGTCATGGGTTATGGGTTGGTCCATGGGTTTTCTTTAGATTTAATGTATCTAAGTATACATTGTATCTAGCCAACTTGGGTATGGGTTAAGATCCATGGGTTATGGTCCATGGGTTATGGTTTTTACCCATCCTAATAAAATTTTACAACAAATGCTTAATTACTACATTTTTGTATTTAAATGGCTATATGTAAATGCTTTACAAAAATAACATGTATCCTTATAATTATACTTAAGATAACATTATATTTGTTATCAACAAAACACAAAGAGATCGCAAAATATTAATAAATGTTTTACGGTTTATTTGTATTAACAATCTCCTCTTTTGTTGATGACAAAACATAATGTTATGATGAGTAAAACTTAAGAATAGATGTGAGTTTTGAAAGCCCCTAAGTTTTACTTCTTCTCCCTTTTGTCGAAACAAAAGTTAACCCTTGGAAGAAATAAACATAAAAGTGTGAAAAAATTAGTCCACGTATCGTTAACTCATCCTTGACGGTAGCTCCCCCTAGTTTCGGGTGTCAAGTGAAGAAAAAATAAAAATCCTACAAAAAGAAAGGTTAGTAATATGCTTAAATATTCTTGTGATTGCCGAGAATCAAGATTGGGAGCCAAGGTATGTAAACAAGGCCTTGTAATAAAACAAAAAATTGTAGTGGTATTCATGCCACTTACAAGCATGTAAAAATAAGATCAAGACGTGTTCTTGAAAATGACTTCAAAAGAAAAAGTACTAAAAATAGAAAATAGTAGTAGTGATTCCTTCCATGCTTGCATAAGGTTATGGATGGAGGTTTGAATGAGTAATGGTATTGATGCGATCAAGGATGAGGTTGAGTATGAATCGCATTTCTTCCATAACTTCTATTGCAATTTCCCTAGTGGATTGGCAATGTTCACAATGTAGGTGATGTGGGTAATGAGTACGGAAATCTTCCGGTTTGTTTTGATTTGTGAGTTGCGGAAGTTGTGGTGGAAAAATAGGAAAATACAGATCAAAGTCCGGAATGATTGGAAGTGGTGGTGGAAAAGAACCGAGATGTTCTTGCAGTTTAATGGGAGCTAAAGGTGGTGATGTTTCAAGATCATTGAATATTGTGTTTGGAGAAGTTGGAGGTGTCAAAAAGGCTAATTCTTTTTGCTTTGGTTGTTGAGATCTTGTTGGAGTCGTAAGGAGTTCCAAAAGAGTGATTTTAGGTTGTGAATGATTTGGTGATGAAGTTGGTGTACTCGTTGGTGATGAGGGAGGTGGAGGTATAAAGGTTTGAGTTTCATGGATGTGATTGTTTGTACTAGGTGATTCATCTAAAGGGTTTGTGGATGACATGGTGTATTGTGTTTGTGAGGATGAGATGGATTATGCAAGCACTTTGGGAGTTCTATATATAGAAAAACAAAGCATTGTAATGAATGCTTGACCCAAAATGTGGATTAAAATCTAATGATTAGATATGAATTTAAGGCATGTGATCATGAGAACACAAGCATTAAAGAGCATACTCCCAAAATAAAACAAATGTGGATTTTTCATCCAAAGTGAGAAAAATAGAAGGTAAAACAACTTGTCTCACGGATCCCACGGATCCTTCCTTGAGGGATCCGTCCAACATGAAGGCTAGGATCCGCTGGTGCGGTGATTCAGCAAAGACAAAATTTTCCTTTTGGAAACATTTTTGCCTAGTGTGTGCCTATATGCAAACTATTTGGAGTTACGGTTATCTCGACCCCAAAAAAAAATAAAGAAATAAACTAGAAGTAGAAAAGCATCCTATTGAGATAACCCGAAAACACATATTTAGTACATAAGTACGTAATTTAGTGTTATCAATGCTCCTATTTCATTGTTGCTTAAATGAATGTACCCGAAAACACATATTAGTTATGTGTCCACTTTAGCATTCAAAAGACAGGAGATGCAATGAAAACGGGTTTTTACTTTGTATTAATAATGAAAAAGCGATTTCTCCTACACGTGAGAAATTGCTTTGAAAAGAGGTTTTCTTTGAAAATGTGTATGTAGTTATGTGTTTGTAGCTTGTAAGAAAAAAAATAAGAAAGCTATAAGTGAAAAACTTATCTTGGGTTTTGAAAATTCCGTATTGTTTGTGAGTTGTGTATGAAATAGAAATCCT
>CM040239.1:11880098-11913540 GCA_022545495.1 Chrysanthemum lavandulifolium | reverse complement strand
GTGCATTTAACCATTAAAACTATTGAGCACATGTGGAGGGAGTATTTATGCAAAAAAAAATCATCTCTCAAGAGTTCAAACATGTTTTCATTAACAAACCCTTTGAGAGATATTTTCACATACGGTGGTTTTAATGGCAAACATAGGTTAGTCATGGAGTTATAAGGTGACTAAGGTTAGAATAACTGTCCTATGATCCGCCAGAGCTGGAGGGATCTACCCAAGGAAACTACCATTAGTTAGTGTTAAGTCCTTAGGAATGATTGTAAAAGGAGAAATGAGAATCGGAGAAAGAAGGAGTTGAAGAATCAAAAGAAATGTAAAGTAAAGGGTGAAAGAAATAGCCTCCATTATTCAACTTAGGCGACACCGTTCAATTCATATACACTTGGTTGTCACTTAGTGACACCGGATTGAAGATTAAAAGTCGTCATGGACCCAATGGACGCATGCACTAAACCTTCTTAGCCACTCAAGTTTTTCTCAACAAGCTTGTTTCATTCTCACAGGGAACCCCACGTAAACTATTGGCTTTCTCTTAGATCACGGTATTGAAGAAGAGACCTCTCCCTAGTCTCCGCCAGAAAACCAAACGCACTATTGAGTCTAGAGCCACGAGATTCATCAAAAGATCTCTTAGAACACTTGACATTTAATCACTTGATGATCAACAACAAGATCATCAGTGGTTTATATCGAGTCCTTCACGATCTTAGCAACTGTCGAGAACATTTATGAGAGGTTCACATCCGTGATCCTCGCGATTGAATGGAAACCCCGCCAGTGGTCAACATCAAACAGCGACTCGACAGCAGTCACTTTGGTAACTCCCGTGGATTACGCGGAGTGTGTCTCAAACGGTCTACGTCAGGAGGTGATGCTTGGTGTACCTCGACGACTATCGAATCAGATGTACTTCAGTACATCGCGTATCTCACTGTGGGACTCGGTTCAGAACGGCCTTTGTAAGAATTAGAGTTGTGTCTTCACACTATTTCGTTGACACTCTCGAAGTTCAAACTTGTAAGTGCCGAAACCGCTTATTACTAACCGCTTGAAATGTTTTCTTCTTATGGAAGCTCCGAGCGGAATGATCGTCTCGATTCTTCTCATGCTCACGCCAACATCATCACTAATGGAAGTTCTATTCCAATGCAACACAACAATGTAATGATTCTTCATCTACTCAAAGAATCTACAAAGTCAAAGACTCAAAGAACTTCATCGTGATTGATTTCCAACGTCAAAGAGCGTGTGAGCATCTCAAGAATGACGTGGAGACACTGGAGCAATGAGGCACTGAGGCGCATCACGCGCATAACAACATACTATCACTTTCACCACAAAGAACAATGATCAAAGAACAAAGTTAAAGATGACGTCAAGCATAACTGCTCAAAGATAACTATCTCTATACACCGGGAGATTGTTCAATCAAGACAATTCCTCTCACAAGAAAGAAGAATGTCGAAGACGCCACGACTACTATTACATCAACGCCTTCACCGCTTACATTCATATATACTGGGGGAGATTGTTGGAATCACTCCTAAACAAGATTTCAAGTATTTATATTTCATATGTAATAGGTAGCTTTATTATGGCCTTTATGTTTGTTTAAGGTCAAGCTTATGTAGAAGGCCCATAAGCTTGATCCAAGCCCAATAAGGAATAGGGAAGGAGAGGGAGTGTTGCCCTAGCTCCTTGCCTATATATACATTGTAATAACCCTCACTTGAGGGTTGGTTGTTCAAGTTTTTCTCTCATTCACACTCTTTCTCTTAACCGTGTTTACTCATACATATTGTGTGTGTTTGGATAGCTTGTTCATCCGCCTCTCTATCATTATTATAAGCTTGTGTTGTAAAACTAGTGACCTAACAGTAATCATAACCACTCCCACTTTAAACTTACCCACTGCTATCATAACCACTTCTACAATTGTTACAACCACCTCTGTATCACCACCTAAATCTAAAGAAGTTGAGAAGGAAGTTGCAAGTACATTCATAAATCTAAGCAAAACCTCGTCTAACCCTACACCCATCATTGCACCTGTTCCATTATCTCTTAAATCTACTGCAACCAAACCCAAAGGTAAAAGTTTAGTTATTGGTGAGCCTTTGAAGAAGAAGGTGGCTCAACCAGACATTGGAAAGGGTAAAGGTATTGCAAAACCAGTTTTGAAGTTTAAAAGTGTAGAAGAACAAATTGCTTATGATGAAGAGTATACAAGAAGCATACAAGCTGAAGAGGAAGCAGCTGCAGAGAAAGAAAAGCAAGAAGAAGAGGAAGCTACTTAGAAATGGTTAGCTAAATGGTATGAAACACAAAACTATCTTCAAGCTTCTAATAAAATACAGGATGAGTATACTACTCAAGAATGGGCATTCTTATCTGTTGATGAAAGAGCTAGAATATTGGGTGAATGGGCAAGGAGGATCAAGAAGGAAAAAGAAGTTAAAGGAAGAAACTTCCTACAAAAGGTGAGATGAGGAATGTATTGATGAAGATTATTAAGAATTGCATACATATTTCGAAAATCTTAGTAAATGTTCATTTGAGAGAATTCATGAGCTTTATCTGATGTGTATGAGGATTAATAATGATGATTTTATTCCAATGAATTCTGAAAGAGAAGAAGAGTGGATCAAAAGTAGTAAAAAAAGAAAATCTGAGATACAGGAGACATCTGGTTCTAAAAGAATGAAAGAAGTGAATGAAGATGGTAATCAAATTATTTATTATGAATGTGAGCTTAATGGAAGTTCAGGATGTTGGAAAATTCAAAGAGTCAGTAATGAAGTTTCTGAGTTTGAGAAATTTTCACAGATGCTTCAATATCTGGATAGAGATGATTTGATGAATGTTTGGAAGCTTTACAAGAATAAATTTGGTAATGTACAACGAGATGACTATCATGAGAGAATGGTTTATCATAACTTGAAGATTTTGTTTGAACCTACTCATGATGAACCTGAATGGAGAGGACTCTACAATGGTCAAGTTACAAGATGGTTTTTATATCAAACTTGTGGAGTTCATGTGTTAACTGTTTCTGGAGAAGTTATTCATATGCTTGTAGAAGGTGATTATACTAAATTGAATAATTATCCAGGAGTTATTAATCAGATGGTGAAGCCTGGTGGTTTAAAGCTGTTGATGCCATATGATGATCAAGGTTACAGTTTGTTGCTGAAGTATGAGACAATTCTTAAAACTAGTAAGTGTTTGGATACATCCTCCAATTCAGGTGTTTTGAGCTTAAAGGAAACTTGAGAATTCTATTTGAATGTATCAAGTTTAGGGGAGGATTGTTGGGTTTTAGGTTCCCTGGATCATGAATTATTCTAAGTGTTGGAACCTCGGACAGAGTTAATGAAACCACGGACAGAAGAATGAATCCACTGCTGATGTGAAACCGCGGCTAGTAGTAATATAGAACCACTGCTAATGTATTGTAAGCACTGCTAGTTTTGTATAGTCGGTTTAATATTTTGTATTACATAAATATGGAAAAGATATTTATCTTGTAGGTTATGTATTGTATTATGTAAAGGACTCCTTAGCCTATAAAAGGAGGTCCTAGGTTAGATTAGATATACGTGTGTTTTGCTATATCTAAGGTCGATACACTTCAAGTTGTAAAACCCTAATACTGGTTAGAGTATTCGTATTAATAATAATATTGAGGTGTTGAATGTTTATTGTTCTTCTTCTTAAGATTAAGTATTAAATTCCGCGTGATACTTAATAAGTCTTTGTTAAGTCAGTTTCTATAAAGGATCGTTTGCTCAACTGGGATCAACACAATGGTTGAGTGAGTTCATAGAGTTTGGTGATAACGCTACACGCGTCGTTCGGGGTCAAGGAAACTTCCTTTTCTTCGAGCAAGTTTTATAACACCCTAGGCAGTGAACCTAATCGTTGTAGTGTAGTAATTAGGGTAAGCCACGGGTATTGATATCGTTCTCTAGGGGAATAGGAATGCTAGTGAGGAGTTACTACGCTAAGGTTTGAGGTAGAGGAAGATTATTTTTTGTATTTTTATGTTTTTAAGAAAATGGAAAGTACGAATCTCGGGTATTGGATTTGGGGGGTTGGTATTGCTACCGATTACTCTACTATTATCTAATTATCTAAACTAAGGTTGTGGGAGTCTATGTCTATTGTTGTGTGCTCGTATGATAGTTTAAAGATGTGTTTACTTAGGTTTTACTACTCCTTAATTATCTCCTATTGATGGTTGAGTTGTCACGTCCTTATTCCTAGTTCGTTGTGTGTCTAAGGTTGTGGGTATGCGTTTCTCCCTAACTCTTTGAAATTACCAAAGGGTCTTGTCTACAAACCCTCAAGGATTATAAACTCCTACTCTAAGGCACTCTTTGGATGGTTTAGCCTACAATTACTCGTAATTATACTCTAAGGTTCACAAAGATGAATCAAGCATGAAGTACACAACGAATGACCTATCGCATTACTAGATCATTAATCAACTAAGATAAGAATCAACCAATCAATATTTAATAATTAAGTTTCATATTCCTAAGCAAACACACAAATAAATTAATGGACATGGAGAACATGCAAGCATACACACAAATAATCAAAGACATAATTGAATTAATGAAGTAAATACTTATCTTGATGTAAGATAGGGTTTAGAACCCTAAAATATCGTACAAGACACCTTAGGTTCGGTTTTAGGTTTTACTCCACAAAGACTCTCCTAAAAACTGAAAAATTCGGATTCTATATATAAGATTACATATGCGACGGCGATACACCTTATGTTTCGTGACGCCGTCGTGTCGCCGTCATTAGGGTTTCGTCTTGGCCACGTTAACCTTGCGGCGGCGCCACCTTATGGCCGTGACGTCCTCTTGACTTTCGACGCCGTGCTGGTTGCATCTAGGCCGCCCGAGTAGCGACGACCTACTCTTTTATAACTGGACGCCGTCCTTTGAAAACTAGCACTTTCTCTTCGTCCCGCCACAATAAGTCCTCGACGGCCACTGTAACACCCGACGCCGTGCGCCTCGCTTTTCAAGACTTTGAGTGCTCGATTCGACTTTGGCCATTTTCTTCAGATAATCGCGCTTTTCGTCCAAATAAGTGCCATTCCAGCATTTTGCCTTCAAGAGACCTAAAAGTGAAAAGGAACGATATTAAGCAATAACGGATACAAAAGTGATCGAATAAGGGCTTAAATGACCCCTCAAAAAGGTACCTTTTAAAACCTTATCATTTGGTTAACATGTAAAGCTTTTAAAGAACGTTCATGCAGCAAAGGCAAAGTTTTTGGTCATTTAGAATAGTCCACAAAGCAAAGGCATTGTAAATCCACTCAGTTCCAAGTTCCGCCCATACAAAACTTGCAACCTGTGTGTTCACAACCCACTTCCAAAAGTAGTATGGCTAGTAGTCAAGTATATGTTGTCATAATAGATCACAATATAGCACCATGTATATAATAATGTATGCCGATAAAGCCCTTAGAATAAATAATATAGTCCGTAACATAGTGAACGAGAGGTTGGCCGACCTCTAATAAGCTTATCCATACTACCTACTAATAGGAGACTAACAATGCGAATGTACGAACGGTACATCATACAACTATTATATATAATTAAGAACACTCCGAACATGGGAGAATTTGCACACTCCACC
Source organism: Chrysanthemum lavandulifolium (assembly GCA_022545495.1). NCBI lineage: Eukaryota > Viridiplantae > Streptophyta > Magnoliopsida > Asterales > Asteraceae > Chrysanthemum > Chrysanthemum lavandulifolium. The sequence continues at coordinate 11,907,867 of CM040239.1, read as the reverse complement.
AATAAGGCGAGAATTGGTATTGCTCCGTTCACATAGGGAGACTTTAGGTTTCTCCGAACAAGGGAGACTTTAGGTTGCTCCGAACAAGGGAGAATTTTAGGTTCATGGCACGTACGGTTCAATAAGTTCAAACAAGTCATAAGTTCGTAATTAAGTTCAAGTGTTCCATTCAAAAGTTCGTTATTAAGTTCAAGAGTTTAAGTCGAGTTCAAAACAGTTAAAGAGCCCAAAACATATCATAAGGTTCAAAATAGTCAAAGTGTTCAAATATATGTTAAAAGGTCCAAATCAATTTAAAAGAGTTCAAATATATATGTCGAAGGGTTCAAAATCAAGGAAAGTGGTTCAAATAATAGTGTTCATAACATAGTAATCAATTTAGTTCGGGCATAATCTAGTTACGAGCATAAGTAGTGAAACAACAGTTATTTAAGTTCATATAAGTGTAAAGTAAAAGCAAGTAGTTGAGCATGTTTCTCCCCCGAAGAGTTTATAAAACAATTAAACGAGTAAAAGTGGGGCTACGAACTCACCTGATGCAATGATTATGATGACAAAAGTAGATACACTGAAATGAGGTGCGATTTCTATCTGCAACCTAATATGAATGATGTGTTCTAATGTAAGCCATGAAACAATGTCGTGCATGCAAACTCATATGAAATCCATACCACTTGTACATTTTGAAAAATGAAATTTACCGTCGAAATACACATTTATGACATCTCGTCATGCTATAAAATAATTTACAAGCACTTACGTTGAGACAACATCCTACGATAGTCGTTTAGTGATTTATCAAGAAATTATAGCTTTTCGTAGTAAAACGGTGTACTTTGATAATTCGTAAAAATGACTAAGTAGCCTCGGAAAGCTAGTCGTAAATCGGTAAATATCGAGTGTTAGGAAATAAACCCAATGGTTTTAGAAAGCTTGTAACATTCTCTAAAAGTCGTAACACTGAACTTTTGTCCATACGAGTCTCGATCCTAGATAAAAATGATGGTGAAGTGAGGTAGTCGGGCTAAAATGCGCTTTAGGGGCGCTTCGGAAAGTTTGAGAGGTCATAAGTTACTCGTTATAAATCCGTTTGACGAGCAGTGGACATTTTGAAAAATAGGCCATTGAACTAACTTTACTCGGATATACTATTTTACCAAAACCAACTCGATCATTGAGAAAAACGGCTCCAAACATGGGTACCGAAAAGACTGTTTTAACACTTAGAAAAATATTTAAGTGTTAGTCTTTCAAGAAAATAGTTGTGATCGTCGATTTCAAATATGTATATCTTTAGCGTTATAGGTCCGTTTTACGTTCTTTATATCCTCGGAATCGTGATAGTATGTATTAATATATTTTTGATAAGTCGACTCTTCTAGTTTAGGTTTACAACTCGTTTTGACCTTTGAAAACCCTTGACAGCAAGTATATTTTCGTAAAATAGTTTTCGTTAAATTTGAAAATAGCGTAACTTCTTCGTTATAAACCGGTTTTAACCCGCTCAAGCGACCACGGTTTCGTTTTAAAGTCTATTTTCTGAATATCTAAACCAAAATAGTCCATGACCGTCGAAATTTCCTGATTTTATAAAAATGGACAGCAACTATATATATATATATATATATATATTCTAACTTGATTTTTCTTGCGTAATACTTGTTTCAATCACTTCAAATCAACACCAAATCTATTCTAAACCTACCATACATCTTCTTAGAGTGTCATGGGTTCCTAAACTTCATCAACAAAGATAGGTTTCAAATGAATACCAATAGGATAATTTAAACTCATATTAAGTACTAAAAATATGTAAAAGTGGTATGAATCATAGAATACTTGCATGTTTTTCTTACTAGATCATAAAAATAAATCAAGTAATAGTATGAAAGATTAGGAAAATTATTTAGAACACTTACTTGAGTGATTGAAGAGTTTTTTTTGAGCTAGAAACTTAATTAATCTTTAGGTTTTTATTTCAAAACCTTGAATTAGATTACTACATGAACTAGAAAAATACTTGAGCTTGAAAAATTATGGATTCTTCTTCTTGATCTTGGTCTTGGACGATCATACACAAAGAAAATGAGAGGTTTTCATGCTTGTTTCACCTTGTGATAAGTGTATGTATGTGTTTATTTAGAAAAAAAAGATGCAAGTAATATGAAATATCTAGCAAAAGGGTAGGATGGTCATTTAGGTGGACAAATCAAGATTGAATACTCTTGTGACAAGGGGCGTGGACAATGGATGAGGAAGCAAGGATTTGGTGTAGTTTTTATAAATATGTGTTATTAGGTGTAGATATTTAGGTAATTAAGCTTATATATTTAGTTATTATGTATAACGTTAGCTAGAAATCGATTTTAACGGAACAAAATAAAATATATCGGAGTCATAAAAATTATAAAAATGCATTTCTCACAAGTATTGAGTGAAATTATAATTATCGAATGGAATTTACGAAAACTGTCGTAAATATTTATATATAACATTTTATATACCAAAATAAATTCAAAACGTCGGCTAAACTAATAATATAATTTTTATAGTCTTAAAATGAGTATAAAAATATATCAGGACAATTATCGGTAGTGTCGGATCAATTATTCAAAATAAATGATCGTGCGATAGCATTTATTTAATAAATAAATATACGTTAAGAAAATATGCAAACCCATGCATGAACTAATATGGAAATGATATTACTGATGATATGTAGACTAACTCTAGTCTATATGAAATGTTCTTAATGATGTTCCATGAATACGCAACTAAACCCTTACGGTTACGCGAATTTGATACTTGTAAACCTAGTTTACGAAAAATGATGAATAAATCATGAATATAAAATTTTCTCCGGGAATGAATAGTGTTTTGTGAATAGTAAAATTTTGAAATAACCTCTCAAAACATCAACTCGACTTAAAAAACGATGAATAGTAAAATGATGAATAGTAAATTCCCCGAGATGAATAGTAAAATTTTTTAAAGTTTGCAAAATGACCGGAAATTGAGAATTGTGACAACACCTCCCTTATAACTCTCTTTTACCCCAAACTGACCCCCTTTCACTCTTAATCCTTGTGACCCCCAACAACCCCAATGAACCCTAACCAAAAATGACCCTTCACCCTTTAAACCCAGTCCACCCCTAACATTAATTTCCAGTCAAACATTAAGTCAACCCCCGCTTATTTTTACCCCAAAACCCACTGTACATCTTCTCCATTCTTTTACCCTGCATCACATAATTACCCAGCAATGTTACCTCGTACTAAGCATCTTGGGAAAGCTTCTGGAAGCTGACTTGGCAATTGACAGATAAGCTCTCCCATTGGCTATGACACCTCACAAAATTGATCAATGGCTGAAATTGAAGAGTGGGGACCAAGCTTAGATCAATGGACGAAATTGAGCTTCTGGGTCTTTCCAAACCCTAGCAGCAACTCTCCTCTTCCTCAGCTATAAATAGGGCCTCATATTGTCACTTGTAATTGTCTTTTTAGTGTCTAGGTTTTGTGTCTTATTTTGTATTTTCATAGTCTTATTGGCATTTTTAAGTTTCTGTCTTTAAATTTTCCTTGTATTCCAGAGTTTTGATTAATATAAAGCTGTTTCCTTTTTAAATTTCTGTCAAAATTTATGTTTATGCTTATTAGTAATGGTTGATTAAGCTCTTTTCTTATTTCATCAGCTCACATAAGCTTTTCTCATAGCTTATTAGTGTATTTTAGTTTAGTTTTACACTTTGTTTTAAAAGTTCAAGTAAAACCATTTAAAAAATCCAAAAAAAATCATAAGTCAAAAAGTTAAAAAGTGCTTATTTGCTTATCTTTATTGCTTATTCATTGTTTTTAGTGCTTATCATAGTCTAATATAGCTTTTCATAACAGTAGTTTAAGTATTATAGCAATTTACAAGTTTTTTTTTTATAAAATCTCTAAAAAAAAATCAAAAATATTAGCTTTTTAGGATAGACTACTTATTACTGCTTATTTTCAAATTCAAACCTGTTTATTAGATTTGAATCCCCGGCAGCGGCGCCATTTTGATAAGTTCGATTTCGTAGTGTAGATATTTTCCGAAGAAATACAAAGGAATGTATTTCCCGGGTCGTTCTCCCAACGAAGGATGAATGGAGTTTATAACTCACGTCGCGTTTTACGGGTTTTTGAATAGGAAAAAAGAGGGAATAATGGGTTTTTACGCTACGATAATGAAACATAAACTAAAACGAGCTAATTAAGCATATAAAACAATAAGGTAAAGCACAATTAACCTAAAACGCAATCTAATCCTAAAAACGCAACTACGGGAATTTAAAAACGCGATTTAAAACCAAATAAAAGGGGCTTAAGCTAATTTTATGAAATATAAACTAAATTTAACAAATAAGAAATATAATTTGACAAAAAAAACTTTTAAAACTTAAAACCTAAGAAAAACGCAAAAACGGGCGCGCTCGGGTAAAAACCCGAGCCTAAAACATAAAGTATTTGAATAATTGACTTTAGAAAAGAAATTTTATTTTTCCTACGAAGAATACTACAAAGTATGATTTTAGAAAAAAGCGGAATATGTTTTTAAGCTTTTATTTATTTATTATGAATTAAAAACTAAAAACTAATAAATTAATTATTAAAAATACTAAAACATTTAGGAAAATTATGAAATTTGGCAGAAAAATACTTTACCTAAATCTAAACCTAGGAAAAATAAAAAGACGGGAAAAGCAGTTTGAATTAAGCAGTAAATAAGAAATCTAGATTATTAAGCTAAAAACATAAAACTGGCTAGGGTCGGCAGCTGGGCTTGGATTTCTGAGCATGGGCAGCGCTTGTTTCATTTATATTGGACTGGGATTCGAATGGCAGCAGCTGGGTAATGGACTGAGCTTTGGGCCTGGACTGGGCTTCTGATCACTTGGACGCTGGGCTTGGTTGGGCCTGTGATTGCTGCTACTAATAAAATAAATATGCCAATTTTGCCATTAGTATGATTTGAACCCAAGACTTCTTGCTTGATAAATATGTCCCCAACAACTAAAACAAGAGTCCTTTTTGTGTTAAATATTGCATTTAATTTTCCTTTAGCCTCCTTTTTCTGCTGCTCCATTTTTCTTTTAATTAATTAATTCTTCGGGCTTCGTTTATTCTTGCACCATTCCCACTCTTGCCTCGATGCTCCAAATAAAATTATCATTAGTCCCGTAATTCCGTGCTCTTTCCAATCTCGTGCTCGTTTGTTTTATTTTTATCCATATTGCAATATCCGTTACCTGCACATACACAAACACAAATATTTATGGCTTTAGAGGTTAGTTTTTGGTCTTTTTGGTCGGGTTTTGATAAAGAAAAGGTATATGTTTTTACATATACCAAATCCTCTCACATAGCCCTTGGGACGACCTCGGCTTTACTGACGTCTAGACTACTCACGACTGGGTACACTGCCCGATAGTGCTACATAGATCATAGGTAAACGAGACTTATAAATTTAAAACATGATCTAGGTAAAATTAGCATCATGAGGCGTTATCGATTTCTTTATATCACAGTACTATATAAGTAGTATAGCAAATATGGCCAACGTCCGAGTGACAAAAAGAAGATTCACTCACTTTTACAAGACGCGGATCCTTTGAAAACTCTGAACAAGAGTCTATGTGCTCCAGTAAATCCATGTCCATATACTCAAGAACCATATACAATTTTGGTTTGTAACTCATGACATCGACAACGACATCCAGTAACCTAGAACCAACAAGTCATCAAACTACAACTTTACGCATCAAAATCTGCTCAACAATCTAATAATTTAACTCATGAAAATCACACACTCTTATATTTAGCGCATATATTATTTACGTGACAATATTTCCAGGCTGCAACAATTTCATAAGTGAAATCTCTCTAATAACATCGCTCGGCATTCCCTTCTTGTCAAAATATTAAAGACGTATTTTTTTTCAAAGCAATAGTTTCTTTGGTAACTTAGTCCCGAGCTTTGTAGACCACACCATATGCTCTCTCACCGAGCTTCTCAAGCTTCTCGTACTATGGTTGTATAAGAAAATTAAAATCATATAGCACAACAAAAATCATACTACATCCGTCCTAAAATTATAGTCCTCATTTGACTTTTTCGGTCTTTCTTTTTCAAATTTGACCTTAAATATTTTTATTGTATACAATAGTTGTTGCAAATTTATACCAATAAAAATACATTTAAACCCCAATTTATTCATATATTTTGCATCAAGTATAATGTAACACAAACAAAAACACTTAATGTTAAAGTTGTAAAAGAAAAACCGAAAAAGTCAAACGGGGACTATAATTTTGAGACAGATGGAGTAAGTCTTATAGATCGAAAAGCATAAATATTGTATATATACCTTCTCCATCACAAGTATTTTTATTGTAAAAAAGCTCAAATTGAGATGAACAACAGTTTGTGAACAGACAGAAAAAGACGATTCACGTTACTTAGAGATGAACAACAGTCGACTAACAGTAAGTCGCGATGAGGACAATATGCATGTGTTAGAGCTCTAGGTGTCGTGACAAGCCTTCATCTCTTCATCACCTCCACATCACTATAACAAACCTCCACATAAGACGGCGAGGGGCGACGACAAACCCACACCTAGAGCTCTTATGGTGTATTTGTACTCATGCAATATAAAGTCAAAACTTAAACCCCACGTTTCCATTCTTTTAGTCAAATAAAAAGGAAAGTTACTACAGTAATTTTATTTCCTTTTCTAAGCATATCATCCTTTGCATGTAAGTAAGCTTTTATTACCATATATGTTATAGGCGAAAATTACATTGCATATATCAGTTTGTTTACAGTATGCTTTAATCATTCTCAGTTTCAAATAAAATTGTTTTTATCATATGGGTAATCTTGACGTTATCTTTAACCTTCATTCCATTCATTCGGTCATTTTTGTTATCAACCAAACTTAAATAAGTAATGTATAATTGCCCTTCTATAACAATGTTTATTGCGCTTTGTTCAGTCCATACTTTTGTTCGTTCCATCAATTAATCCAACCAAACACAAATAACGGAATCAACACTAAAAGCGATGAGGCATATTTAAGAAAAACTAACGATACAAGAAACACTTTTTTTACCACGTGCATTTAAGAAAAGCCAAAATACTATGCTGCAAATTTTCATAGGTGTCCCTGCCCCCTTGTTGACCGGCCTTGTGATTCTCGTTATAGAATGTATAGTAGTGCCCGACAGTTTCAAAGAATGGGTGCCTACTTGCAATGCAACTACTCCTTAGAAAGACTCAAACTGAACTAGTTGAAGCTAAGCGCCTGCCTATTCATATTCTTTTCTTTCTTCTAGTAGGGTGGTATGGTAATCCATTTCTTACTTACCAGGCTGGGATATAATCTAAGGTAAGGTTGCTTTCTATGAGCGGGCCGGCAGGCCGGGCGTACGGGAACCGTCGAAGAAGTGCCTCAACGCGCCGCAGCCACTACTTTACTTTGACTCCTATAATAGGCGGCAAAGCGGAATAGAAAAGCACGGACGAGCCACATGCAGGGAAACTTGCACGTGTGGTTCTGTCCGGGGACACCCACCCTTTATTCAGTCCCGACGATTTGCTTCAGAGGTTCAACACTTTTTGCAAGAATGTCCCCGGTTTGAGACTTTGAGTTGCATATAGTACAATATCCATTTAACTCATCAGAACATCGGATAAAAAAATATCATGCCCTGCATTTTACAGATAATCAAAATTCGGAAGACATAGTAAAGCAGAAGAAGCAAGTTCCCTACGCCTTAATCAACACCTTATATTGTGAGCCTAGGGTTCAATCATTAGTTCAACTAGAAACATTGCACCAAAAGAAAAAACACCCAGCAACAACAACATTATGTTTGTTTCAACAAAACAATTATAAATAGTTGTGTTAGATTATATGTCATGTCTTCTACTTAAAATCTCTAACTTCGACTGTTCCTAGGCATGAGTAATCACCGCACATCGGGATATGAGAGATGTTAAAGCTCTAATGTTTGGATGAATGTTTTCCCTCGTGTTAGTACTATTTTTTCCAGCAGGCATTAACAGGCGTTTGGCAGGCGGGTAAAGTGCCACTGCACCTCGGGTCTTACTTGAATACTTTTCGTAAAGATACTTCCTAAAGCCATCATCCTTGAGACCCGAATGCCTCTCCACCATAATCTTTGCACATCTCTGCACTTCGTTTTCCTTAAACCCCATGTGCGTTTTCAAAGTCTTGTGCCATGCAGGGTTTTCTTTTAATGTTGCACGTGCTGCATACATTGCAGCCGCCGCCACTATTGCTGGACAAAAGCTTTTAATTATATGGTAAGACGTCATTCCTAATTCCGCATAGAAATGCACCATATACTCCATCTACCAAAAAAATTACAAATAATTTTATTATCAAAACAATGAATGCAGATTATTTCTAGATACAAAGAAAATAAGAAATATATGTAATCATTTGGTAATTTTAATAAAGACTCACAATGGTTTCTGGATCGATTTTGGTAGCTTCAATGAAAAAAGTGAGAAAATGAAATGGTGTAGGGACGTTCATTTTCCAATCGAGTCGGACCAGAATCCGTACTCCCATGTTAGTAATTTCTTGACGATCAATAGGTCCACCGGAGATGCTACAGTAAACCGTGTAAGGGTCACAATAATATATTTTTTGGCATTTGGATGCAATGTACATTGCACTCAAGCCAACACATCGTAATTCTTTAGAAGTGATGGTTTCAGCCGACAAGAAACGGTCAATGATGTTGATTGTTTGGTACAATATTTCATTACATAGCTCCAGTTTGTTGTGAGCCGCGATTACCCAATACATAAGTTTAGTCCTGCTGCCCACTTTTAATTTGGGTTGAGAGCCTATATAGTCACCAACTGATGTGTTCTCAATCTGCACCAAACCCAAATTTTATATTTTTGAATGCTCAGAAATGTATTTAGAATGAGTTTTCACTAAAAGCTATCATGTTTACATAAACAAAAAATAACTAACGAAGTTTTATTTTGGGTTATTGTAACAAAGTATTTAAAGTACGGATTGTCTAATAAATAACTTGCCACTTTTTTTTTTCCCTTGTGTTTCAGTTTTTATATAACCGTGCATTTGAATTCTGAACTTTGTGTGTATTTTGTGACCATTTTACCTCTCTTATTTAAATAAGAGCGTCGATAAATGAAAGGGTAAAATAGTACAAAATACACATATAATAAGAAGGCTAAAGTAGTCACTTTTAAGACAATTAATTATCCCTTTAAAGTACTAATAAATATAGTTGATTGACTAATATTGACACAAACTAACAAGTAACTAAGTAAGCCATGCAAGAAACATATTATCCAAACAAATAAACAACACTAGACATTAATCTATTAGACTGGATCATTTACTTACACAATTGAAGATCGTTTGGTCAAGTCCTGCATTGGATCAATATGGAACTGAAGTCAGTTTACGATTATAGATGACATGTACACTTGTTTTAAGAACTAAAAATGAACTAAATAAAGTACATACCTGGTGCAGTCTCCGGGCACAACAAAATATCCTTAAAGTATTCATGCTTCAATGCAGCCTCAGCTGTAATTCTTTTTTTGGGATCCAAGCATAACAATTTCTGAAATGCATTGCTCATTAGGTAGCAAGACAACGAGATATTGAGAGGTGTCAACATAGGCAGGTTGGATAACGCGTCAAAACGGGTTAACATAAAAAAAGCCATACTATAAAAACTTACCTGTAAGAGATCAATACCAGTGTTTTCAAGATTCGGAACAACCTTTGCCAAGTCCTGAAATGCAAAAAGGATGTAAGGATTAGGTTATCATAAGCATTGCAGACATAATAAGATCTAAGATTTAAGTATCGTTGGCGTGTTTATGAACAAAAAAACTAATCACCTGTGATAACCACATTGGGAAGGCGGAATTACAAAGAAGAAAAGAAGTGAAACCAGGCCATGTATCTTCCGTAGGAGTTCCCATGATTCTATATAAAAGCAAAGGATGTACTGATTAGTTCTTTTCACTTCAAATGTCTTCAGAAGTGACTGAGTAAGTGAGTGAGTGTGCATGTGGGTGGGGGGTAACCTGAAAATAGTGAACAATTGATCAATCTCAGAGTCTCCCGAAAAGAGTTGTTGGTGGGTAACCATCTCAGCAAAAATACAACCAACCGACCACATATCGACAGCAGTAGAATAGTGCCGGGATCCAAGAAGAAGCTCTGGTGCCGTGTAGTTAAGTGTTCCCACCTAAGGAAGCACACCAATTATTAAGTAACAATATATATAAAGATTGATAATCAAGGTCCCGAAAATTGAACCACGAGTAATTAAGTATATGAAATAGTTACGCCATAGGTGAATTATAAATAAGAAAAGCTACCGAGTTTGTAAATGTCCCGAGAGAAACAAAATCCCTGGCCATTCCAAAGTCAACCAGCTTTAAAGTATTGGTACGTCTATCGATCAACACGTTTTCAGGCTTTAAATCTCTATGGAGAACTCTATGAGAATGGCAATAAGCAACGCCACGTAGGATTTGATATAGAAACGTCTGCAAAATATAATAAAGGCAACAAAATGTGAGGCGTTATCGATTTATTAATATCACACATACTACGGAGTATATAAGTAGTATAGCAAATATGGCCAATGTCCGAGTGGCAAAAAAAGAAAAGAAAAGATTCACTCACTTTTACAAGACTCGAATCCTTTGAAAACTCTAAATAAGACTCATCTATGTGCTCCTGCAGATCCATGTCCATACACTCGAGAACCATATACAATTTTGGTTTGTAACTCATGACATCAACAACGATATCCAGTAACCTACAGAACCATCTGCTTAACCATCTAATAATCCTAACTCAGGAAAATCACACACTCTTATATTTAGCGTATATATTATTTACCTAACAATATTTCCATGCTGCAACAATTTCATAAGTGAAATCTCTCTAATAACATCGGTCGGTACTCCCTTCTTGTCAAATTTCTTCATACGGATTTTTTTCAAAGCAACAGTTTCATTGGTAACCTTGTCCCGAGCTTTGTAGACCACACCATATTCTCCCTCGCCGAGCTTCTCAAGCTTCTCGTACTATGGTTGTATAAGGACATCAAAATCATATACTATATATATATGTTACAACAAAAATCATAAGTGTTATAGATGGAAAACCACGAAAAATGTATCATACCCTCTCCATCACATGTATTTTTACTGAAACTAACTCTTCTGTATCTACATTCACAAAACACAAATCAATAAATTAAATCGATAGCATTAAAAAATATCGCCGTAACTGACACCCGATACACTAGACTTGCAACTAGTGAACAACCTTATAATGAGTTAACCACCGTTGTTAACAAACATCACAAAGCGCGACATAAACTAGATCAACAACACAGTTAGTATCTAGATCGCATTCGAACACAACCATTATACTAACACATATACCAAAAGGTAAAGAATCGACTATTAAGGAAAAGAAAACTAGAACTATGAATTCTTTTTTGTTTAAACGAGCTTACAATATACAAACTTTATTTAATTAGAACTGATATATTTACACACTAACTATTCTTATCGAATCCAAAGGACAAAATAAAGTACTAGTTACGTTTGTGAACAAAAAGAAGAAAAAGAAAAAGAAGACAAGTTTACGTTAACTCTGGATAAGGATAGATTAATAACTATGTTGACGAATACCTTGTGTTAAGTTGTTCCCTTTTTATAGAGAAACTAAATGGAAACTTAAACCCCCATCCATTCTTTTGGTCAAACTAAAAAGGTAATTTTTTTTCTTTCCTTTTAACGGCATGCCTTTGCATGCAAGTAAATCTTAGTATCTAATCAAGTTGAAGTTTGGTTTGTATTCATAGGACAAAATATATAGCACATGGGCAAAACCACAAAAAATTTCGCATGCTTGTATTTTTCAAATCAATTTTTTTTTTTTTTTTTTTTTTTTTTTTTTTTTTTAATTTTATTTACTAAGAGGCGTTTTTGATACTTTCTTCATGCTTTTGTTGGAAGGTTATGAATTCCCTTGATCATTATTTCAACTGACAAATATATATAAGATACAGGAGATCCTAGTATTCTAGAGAAGTTACATTGGGCTAGGCCTAATTATATTGTACACACTAACGGGCCTCTATACACAAATATCGACTAATACTTCTTCGTAGTTGGGGCGGGAGGAAGGCGGACGCTTAAACTGGATCTAGATTCTTCAAACAAAGCTGAAGGGAGTCCCTTGTTGAAGATATCGGTGTACTGATAACGGGAGGGTACATGTAGGACGCGCACCTTGTTGGAATTTTAATAACATGGCATACATAAATTAAACAAGAATACATCTAAGCACGCAACGGAAGACTTAACATATTCTAATTAATTAACCGAATTTAAATAGTATACGTACTTTTTAGCAATTCCAAGCAATCACGAACAAGAACCCTAATTAGGGTTTATATGGTTTAACGAATTGACCCTTATCGTTTTTCAATTCAAACCAAGATGCAAACAATAGTTTGTTTGCACCACGGTTTTGTACACACGTACTAATACCGATTTAACGTGGATGCTAGTTCTTAAAACATAAATCAAAGGCCAAAATTTTATGTTTTGAAAACTTAAAAATTCGATTACCCCAAAATATTTAGGGATCGGTCGAATATCAAAAGAGAAAGAGGAAAAAGGTTTTAGGGTATTACTGTGTGTACAAGTGTAACAAATAATGAATCCCTAACCTTGTTTATATAGTGTAGAAACTTAGAGGACAAGTTAGAAGAGGATTAGGACCCTAATCCCCCTATGATCGGTTTTAGAGCCCATAAGGGGTTCTAGAACTTTCTTGACCTCTATTTCACACTCTAGTCCTTCTCTTTAATATTTAACGACCGTTAGTCAATTATCGTTAGTTACTTAACGCTCGTTAGTCGTAATTGTGTATTTAATAATTAACCGTAACATTCTGCATTAATTATTCGAACATTAAATCTCATACGTAAAGTGTGCAATCCCGTGGTCTCGAGTTCAAATCCGGATATACACATATTAAATTTGTCTATAAAACTAACAGCTTACACTTAGGTAGATCTTAATAGTGTAATGACATTGGTTAGCGTCTAGCAACACGCCAATGCCTCTAGTACAACTCGAGTATGGTTTCTTGAAAAAACCTTTGATGAATCATCATCATACTTATCCTTTTGTTTTTAATACCACATTAAATATGGATATGGATCTTAGTCATTCAATTATTTAACTATTCTGTTTCTCGTTGTATCTGATTAAACAATATTACCAAATCCTTTGAACGTATTCCAAATAGATCTTGGGCATTACTATGCAAACATCTTGTCAACCCTACGAGGGGCCTGGTAGTATTAATCTTCAAAACAAATTTGAAGGAACAAATTCTTTCGTGACTACAAGCAAAACCCATGAATTTTGCAACACTACTGAAAACAATCTTTATAGCTACTAGTTACGTATAGCGGTAAATTGCTTTACAGAAATGCACTACATCCATGACAGTTCTATGACATCTCAAGTCTGAGGACAACTATTCATGATTTACTTAATGACAAGATCAATAAATTACAATCATATGGTTGGGATAAGTCCTATATTCAATCTATTGAATATCATGTGAATTTGACATGTCAACGCATCAATAAACTTAAGCATATTTTAACCAAAACTCAGATTTGTCTTAATTCAGTAACATTCTCATATCATTATTTGACAACGAACTGTTCAGAATAACATAAGTTATTCACGGATTTAAACATGTAAATATATGATACAATATATTATAAATGAAAACAAACCTACCAAGTACTTTAATTCATTAAAATAATAATGGTTTAAAAAAACATTCCTTATCCAAATACTAAATAGATAAATGCATGATAATTTTAGTTAATGAATTATGCCTCAAGTCATGACAATTATACTTGTTGACATGGCATGTGAGCCGTTTGAGTAAGTGAAGACTCTTCTGTCATTTCACTTCGAAACTTACAAAAGGTAAGATTTTTATTTCATTGAATAATTTATAATCAATCATATTGAGTTCTACTTGGGGCCCCACCTCTCGCATTCATCGTTTTCTAACATGCATACGTTTACAAAAACAAAACCGGAGGATGTGCAGCTTTTCTTGCAAATGATAACCCCTGTCTCACCAATATGGGTGGATCATACGGGTTGGATAATGTTCATTGTTTCAATTTGGCATCGCGTAAAATGGAAAATGGATTAAGGTTCACGTTACATTGGACTTACCTGAAAAACTATTTTTTCATGCCATTTTTTGCTATATTTTTTGGTCTTATAAATAACGATTAATTACAATATTTTTTTCTCATATAGTCATTTAGAGATCAAATGGCTATACGGGTTTTCAAAAAGTGTGTATCTAACTTACGTTAAATGTTGAACATAGTGCACCTTTTAATGTGCAACATGTTTTTGTGAAAATCGCTTAGTATATTGAGCATTGTGTGTGCCCTTCACTAACAAAACAATATGGATTTTATTGCAGGAAATAAATATAAAGCTCACAAGGATAATAAGTGAGACAATGCTTAAACTAAGAACAAGTTTTTAAGTTCACGCTTGATAATAATATAATGGTTTAACTTTTTTATTCCTATAGCATTTGTAGTGATTAATTGTGGTGAAATTCATTCAACGTAGAAGTTAGTTGGTATCTTACTAATGTTATTAGTTGTCATGCATAGAGATTTTTTATAGTGTCATGTTAGAAGGCCTATGCACACCTATGCATCCCTATTCATATATCAGATCATTACCAAATATTAATAATAGTTAATATTAGAAGTTAGATAAAGATCATGCATCATTGTGTAATAAAGATCCCGCCATATTAGCACATGGATCATTGTTTTACAAAGATCCTGTCATATTCCATAGCAACTGTTGCTTCTCCTTATTAATTTGTTCTTATCTCTATGCATAGAATTGGGTTTGTAATAATGGGGTTGGTTTAAGTAAGAAAAAAAGATGCGGGTTTGTCGCCTATGCGGTTTTTTTGGAGTTACAACTTCTTCCTTTTCCTTTTGATCAGGTATCGTCTTCTGGGTGTGTTTGATTTTTAATTTTATTTTATTATTTTTTATTATTTTATTTTTTTAGAACGGCATGATTTTTATAATGTTTATTAGTTGTTTCCGGAGTTTTTGCCATTGTGTTCTAATACTGAACATACCTCAATGATACTTGATTATTTAGATTATGTAATAAGTTTTTAATAACCTACTTTGGGGCAGTTTGGGGTTGCTGATTGATTTTTTTGTTTATTACGTTTTGATAGTATAATATATTAGTAGTTTTGAGGTTGTTTGAATCACATTTGGGGTTGTTAATTTTAAAGTGCTTTTGTTAAATTTTGGGGTATTAATCTGTGGCAAACATGTCACTCTATCAATTGCTAATGGCTTTCAAGTTATGATCATTGCAGGTCTGTTACAGGGGTTAATCATGGACAAAGCATAAATGGTTTATAGTTCTAAGACGTTCATTTCTGCTGAAGCTTTCCTTGTTTCTGCTGATGAGTCATTTATAGCCGTTAGAGGGGTCTTAGTGTATCTTTATCTCCTATTTAATAAGTCCCTTAATCTAGGGTTAGAAACACTTGTGTGTGCGTCATTTCTCACACTCTTCTCTTCTCTTTGATCATTTCAACGATCTTGTCTCTTTTGTATTTGTATGATTATTGTCTCATTGACATTAATCTAATCTTGTAACATTTGGATACTATTGTTGATACAATCTAAGCCGACTATTGAGGCTTAGGTTTGAATAAAAGTTCTTCTGCTTACTTGTTGTTATTGAGACAAGTCTCCTTCGTCCTTGTGTATGGGCATGACCCTTCACTCTCTCCTTAGAGTCTTTGGTGCTTATGCTATGCCACCATTCTCAACATCTCCGATAAATTTGGTAGTAGGTCGAAAAAGTGTCTTTATTGGCTATTCAAATGAGAAAAAGGTTACAAACTCTTGAGCTTAGAAACAAAATATTTTTATTCCGTAGATGTCAAATTTTATGAAACTGTTTTTCCCTTCAAAATGAAAAATTCTTTGTCAAAACCTTTTGTTGAAACTTATGTGCTTAAATATTTAAATCACAAAATTTCTTTAACTCACAAATAAGTCCCAATGATGAAGGAGAGTGACATCCTATGATGATGGCATGTGGTAAGTCATCCTACTAGGATTGATGAACCGATTGCAACATCTATAGATGATAATACACACCCAGGGCACCATATCACATGAATCACACCCTCTTGATGCATCTTCCGATTCTGGCGATACATCACCGATTCTCATTGAACAAGAAAGAGGCTTGCCGACCACTATTGTTAGAAGGTCAACGAGTTTCTAAGTTGCCCGATAATCTTAATGACTTTATTGTAGAAGGAAAAGTCAAATATGGTGTTGAAAAGTTGTTAATTACTCTAATCTTAACAAAGAAAATTACTCGCTTTGCTTCTAGTCTTAATAAAAGTATTGAACCTACATTATGAAGAAGCTATCATTGATAGTAATTGGGTTGATGCTATGAACTCGAAATTGAGGCCTTAAATGAAAACCATGCTTGGGATATAACCGATCTACCTTCTAATAGAACTCCTATTGGTTACAAATGGATCTTTAAAATCAAATATAAAGCCAATGGTGAAGTTGATAGATACAAGGCTAGATTAGTTGTTAAAGGCTATAACCAAAGAAGGAATAGACTATGATGAAACTTTCTCTCGTTATGAAAATGTCTCTTGTTAGATGTCTTATTGCCTTAGTCAAAAAACAAATGGCCTATTTTTCAACTTGATGTTAATAATGCTTTCTTGTATGGAGATCTTGATGAGGATATCTATATGACCATCCCCAGGGGTTCGTAATGAGAACAATAAAAATAAAGTTTGTAAACTTGTCAAGTCTCTATATGGCCTAAAGCAAGCTCCCGAAATGGAATGAAAAACTTGTTAGTGTTTTAAAGGAAAGTAACTTTGTTCAATCATCAATGATCACTCTTTGTTCACCAAAAGAGAGAATAACAAGTTTATTGCTCTGCTTGTCTATGTGGATGATATTGTCCTTCTTTGAAAGCGTATTGATGAGATAAACCTATTTAAAGAGTTTCTAAAATCAAAATTTCATATCAAAGACTTGGGAAACTTAAAATATTTTCTTGGTATTGAGGTTTTAAAAGCTGGAATGACATTTGTCTCTCTCAAAGAAAATATTGTCTTGAACTCCTCAAAGAATTTGGTCTTCTTGGCTGCAAACACATGTCCACTCCTATGGAACCCAACTCGTCCTTCCATACATTCCCACCGCCGATGATCCCTTACTTGTCAACATCATCGGTTATCGAAGTTACTTGGGAAACTTATCTATCTCACCCATACAAGACCGACATCTCATACTCGGTTCATTGTCTGGTACAATATATGCATTCTCCTCTTAAATCTCATCTAGAATGTGCCCTCAATGTTCGAGATATCTAAAGGAGCTCCGGGAAAAGGTCTAAGGTACAATTTCAAAGAACTCGAAAATCATCTTGAAGGATATAGTGATGCAGATTGGGCCAAATGCAAGAAACCGAGAAAATCATCACAGTTTATGTGTTTTCTTTAATGATTGTTTGATCTCATGGAAAGTAAAAACAAAATACTCTTTCAAAATCTTCCACGAGCGTAGTATAGATCTATGTCTCTCGCTGCACGTGAAATCATATTGATCTAAAAAATCTTAAAAGATCTAAAAGTTGATATCAATCTCCATGTTAATCTTTTTGTGATAACAAATCGCTTTACAACTTGTCATCAATCCTGCTTTCCATGAAAGATCAAAACACTTTGAAATTGATGTTCACTTCATCGGGGAAAAATTGCAAGAGGTGTTATAAGTGCCAAAAGATTGGCTCTTCAAACCAAACTGAGACATACTTACAAAGAACCTCCTGTTTATCAAGATAAATTTTTGTGTGAAAAATTGATATTGTTTGATATGTTTGCCCATCAGATTAAGGGGGAATGTTAAATTTTGGGGTATTAATCTGTGACAAACATGTCACTCTATCAATTGCTAATGGCTTTCAAGTTATGATCATTGCAGGTCTATTACAGGGGTTAATCATGGACAAATCATAAATGGTTTATAGTTCCAAGACGTTCATTTCGGCTGAAGCTTTCCTTGTTTCTGCTGATGAGTCATTTATAGCCGTTAGAGGGGTCTTAGTGTATCTTTATCTCCTATTTAATAAGTCCCTTAATCTAGGGTTAGAAACACTTGTGTGTGCAGTCATTTCTCACACACTCTTCTCTTCTCTTTGATCATTTCACTGATCTTGTCTCTTCTTTGTATTTGTATGATTATTGTCTCATTGACATTAATCTAATCTTGTAACATTTTGGATACTATTGTTGATACAATCTAAGCCGACTATTGAGGCTTATGTTTGAATAAAAGTTCTTCTGTTTACTTGTTGTTGTTGATACTTTCGAACAGCTTCTTTATCTACTTTGAAAAAATAACAGGTGGGATAATTGTGAGGTGTGTTTTTGTTGTCCAAACCTTAAAATTGGTAAGTATCGCTTAAATTTAAATTTAGTCTAATGCTCATCAGGGATCCAATTATGTTGCTTCTGAAGTTTCTGCGTAACTATCAACATTTAAATCCTTTATTGTCATCCAAGACTGGCCTTCTTTGTAAATCGTCAAATGAATAATGTTACTCATAAATCAAAACCTATGAACTATGAAGCAAAAATGATTTCCTTATTCACATCTGAATTTTGATTGTCCTTAAACAATAAGATTCAGAAACTAATTAGCCTTTCTCTACAATTTACAAAGCCATATACCTTGCATAACCTCTTATGACATCAAAAACTTCTTTTTACTTGCACTTTTGTTTTTTTAAAACTTCTTAGGTGTTCATGGAATGGATATTGGCTACTGAACTACTTAAACTCAATGCATACATTTGCTCTTTAAGACTATCAAAGGTGAAAAAGATAATACGCCGCTGTTTATTATTCTAATAGTTGCAAACTATATTGTTTATCGTATGAGACATATTAGTTATTATTTATTTCAATATTAATGGAACTTATTTACGTTCATTGTTGTTAGTTGATTTATTCAGACAAATATCTCTTTAATGAACAATTTCCATAAAAATCTCCGTTATTCCAAGGGTCTATAAGCAATTTAAAAGTGGAATAAGTATTGCCAAAACAATAGAAATGTCCCGTATTGTATAGATATATATATATATATGATACATTACCATGAATGTTTTTTGACACTCTAAGTAGTGCTGTGAAAGGAGATTCTGAAGCGATCAAGTTTATCACCTGATTGAAGTTTTTTCCATTATCATGAATTTTTTTTTGACACTCCAAGTTTTTGCCATTTCAAATTGCAAAACTCATAATTAGACAAAAGAAAAGTTTATCAGCTAAACTGAGTCGAAATCCGATTATAGATGGACTCACAGGAAGACTATAATGAGAATAAGGGTATTGTGATTGGATGTATAAGTAGGCACATTTACGATTTCTTAAATTTACATATAATCTTATCGGTAACTTCATTTTTTCGCTTACTTTTGTTTTCTAAAACTGTTAGGTGTTTACGGAGTGAGTATGGGCTACTCGATTTGAGGCTGACCACATAGTTTTTGTATTCAAAATTATCTACCTGTTGAAAAAGATGATACATGCACGTTATGTATTTTAATAGTTACACACCAAATTCTTTATATTAAACTTATTATACTCTTCATGAAATGATGAAACCTCTTTACGTTCGTTGTTATTTCTTACTTTAACCGTGCACATACCTACTCATGGAAAATTATACGTGGCTCTTTCACGCGTCAAAATCAAAAAAGTTTGAAGGTTGTTGTTAGTGATGCGTATGGTACTCTATAAAAAACTACTATAAATGTAGTTTACAAAGAAGTTCTCCAAGATCTATGAACAAGGTTTAAGAGGTATGTGCAAAATATATATGAAATGTTTTATGCCATTTGTCATTAGATATATTATCAATCATAAATTTCTTTTACTTACACTTTTTTTATAATTATTAGGTGCTCACAGAATGGACATTAATTTATCACTTAATTAACGCTCACTACAAACACTCGCTTTTCAAGACCATCAAAATTGGATGCCACGATGCATGGATGTTTATTACATTAATAGTTACAAGCATAGTAGTTTATAGTATCATTGACTTATTACTTAAGCATAGTAGTTTATAGTATCATTGACTTATTACCTATTATTTATTTCAAAATATAATTCAACCTGTTTATGTTCGTTGATATTTCTTACTTTATTCACACGCTTAATTTTTTGATGCATAATCTCTTTAAAAACCCCGTGATTTCACGGGTCAATAAGCTTAACTGTTGGATAACTACAAAGTCTTAAAATTAACCGTCAACATGCGCCTATCTGTTGGATCACGCCCTGAAGATGTAACTGAGATAAAGGAATTTGCGGATTGGATATTGAAAGTAGGAGATGGAAAGACTGGAGGACCACACGACGGAGAGGTTTTGATAGATATACCTGAAAATATTTTAATACATCATATTGATGATCCGGTACAATCTGTTATTCATTTCACTTACCCAAACCTTTTGAATAACATAGATGATCCGTCCTACTTCCAGGAAAAGGCCATTCTTGCTCCAACCAATGAAGTGGTTGATACTATTAACGATCATTTGCTTAAGACCTTTCCTGATGAGGAAATGGTTTATCTTAGTTGTGACCACATAGATAAAACTGAAAGTGGTGGTGCTATAGATCAATCCGTTTTTTCACCGGAATTTATCAACGGATTAAAATTTTCAGGTGTTCCAAACCATAGACTTGCATTGAAGGTGGGTGTCCCATTAATATTGTTGAGAAACATTAATCAATCACAAGGTTTATGTAATGGGACAAGGCTTCAAGTGACTAAATTAACATAAACTTTTATTCAAGCCAAAATAATTAACGGAACACATTTTGGGAATACGGTTATACTTCCAAGGTTGAAAATTACTCCATCGGATAAACGTTTACCACTCAAGATCGTGCGCAAACAATTTCCCGTGTCAGTTTCATTTCCCATGATGATAAACAAGATCCAAGGCCAATCACTTTCGAAAGTTGGTTTATACCTACCACGTCCTGTTTTCACTCATGGACAATTATACGTGACTCTTTCACGTGTCAAAAGCAAAAAGGGTTTGAAGGTTGTTGTTTCTGATGTCGATGGTAATTTATCAAAGACTACTACAAATGTAGTCTACAAAGAGGTTCTTCACGGTCTTTGATCAAGTTTCAAGAGGTGTGTACGAATATTCATATCATGTGATATGCCTTTGTTTTTTACATGTTTATCAGTCACACAAATGTTTTACTTACACCTTATTTTTAACTTTATTAGGTTGTCAATAAATGTTTATTGGCTTATCACTTCATCAACTTCCCACTACATACACTTGCTTTTTAAAGGCGGTCAATATTGTAGCTCACGTGCATGGGCGTTTATTACATTATTACTTACAAGCATTGTACTCTATACTATAATTGACTTATTACTTCATATTACTTTCGAATAAATGATTCACCCTGTTTACTTTCGTTCTTTTCTTTATTTTGTTTAGACCCTAATTTTTTATTTTTTTGCAATATCTCTTCTAAAAACCCGTGGATTTCACGGGTCTTATAAGCTAGTATTTACATATTTCCTAAACACAAGGTTTTAATGCATGATATACAATGCTCTTAAAGCAAAGTTCATGAAAATTTGTAAATATTGATTTTTTTGAGAATGTATGTAAATGCCCCTTTATTTTTTTAATAATTTGGATTGTCATACTAGTTTTTTAATAATTTGGCCCAAAACATCGGCAACTTTTTAGGTTTGCGATTCTATCATAAAATAAGTACTTACAAGCCGCTTAAAAATAAGTAATCGTTTGCCCTATTACGTATAAATAGTATTAGGTAAAAAGTTTCAACCAAATTTGTTTGAATAGGGAATTAGGTTATATATACGTTTATAAAAAGTAATTTTACTTCAACAAAACAAAACACTTAATAATAAGGAAGGTGACAGTGATATAAGGAAGGTGACAGTGAAGGCAACTTTTAAAGATGATATGATAAAGGTTCAAATCCCTATTTCATCGCGCCTGTTTGAACTACAAAAGGAAGTGGCACATAGGACTAAGTTAAAGAGTGCAGACTTTCGTCTAAAATATAAGGATGAAGACGATGACCTGATACCCCTTGCTTGTGATGCTGACTTGCGGAATCTTCTAGGAGGGTATTCAACAAGTAACAACACTATTGTCAAATTACTCATCCAGGCCTAGCTATGAATAAGCTATAAAACTATTCCAGTGCTCTTGTATTGTATTTTATGGACCTTTTATATGTTCTTATTTAAATTAACAATTCTGGAAAAGAAAACTACCTTTAAATAAGTGGCAGACATCGAGTATACAGATTGTCATGTGTATGTATACTATGTTGGTTAGTATCAGAGAAACTTGATAACTAAATTGTAGTACTACTTATTAAAAGAAGTCTCATGCCACTCAGATAAGGGTGTGCATTCTAGAAAGTCTCACCAAAGCTTCAAAACATGATAAGTAAAGAGTGTATAGAGCTAGGAACCAAGACCATGTTTAGAAAACTGGCTGAGCCGCTTGACTTTGAAAAAAAAAATTACATGGTTATTGATCTATAAATATGACATGATCACCAATTACCTCCATCTGGAACTAGACACTTAACCCTTAAAAACGAGTGAATCTTTCTGTTTTCTATTCCAATGCTCCTTGTACATTTGAAGATAAAATGCCAGCCTTGAATTATATGCATCAGAACGCTGTTCCAATTCATCAATCCGCCAACTTAATGCACTAGCAACCTGTTTCAGTGCATCAGTACGCCTGCCCAATTTATCAATCCGTGGTTCCAACAGACTAGCCTGTCTTCGAAATGCATCAGCCGGGTCCGAAGGCTCAACTGGCTGTCCCAATTCCTTAGCCCGCTCCTCCAATTCCTCAGCCTGTGTTAATAAATTATCCCGCTGTTTCATCAATTCTTTCTTGCGATATAATAAATCATTATGTTGTGTCAAAAGAATATTCCTATGTCCTATGTCAGCAGACCGCAGCAACCGTGCATCAAGCAATCGTGAGGATTCATATTCTTTAAATTCAAGGAAACCCTGTCTGGTGAATGGAAAGAGTGTGGCCGGTGATGCCTGCATGAACAGTTTTTATTGAAAACAAATTTATCATAAAAAGATGCCGAGGTTAGTTTTAAACAAAGACCGACCTTTTGATGAGCAGTAACATCGCAGAGGCGAGGTGGATAAAGAAGTATCGCATCGTCAGATGAGCATACGGTGTTGCATTGGGGGCACTGTTGTTGATTAAAGAAAGGTAGTTAAGACAAGATGATTTATAGTAAAATTGAATACATAATTATCGGGTACAAACAAAGTGACATACATACCTTCCCGTTGGAGGAGCTTAGAAGAAGCCATTTTTTTATACATGAGAACCCATACATATGACCACAAGGAAGACAGCTGCAAATGCAATCAAGTACATTACTCTTAACAAAGTAGAATCTTTAAGGTAAATTAATCATGTTTGGTAAGAATATTATGAGTAGTTGTAAAAAGTAAAAAGGACCCAAAGCTAATTGATGCTTGGCCGAGTGTTAATAAAAAAGGTCACAAGGAGGGAAGAGCTGAAACATATAACCCAAAGAAAAATCATTGCTTTGTCGCTTACTGCGTCTTCTTATTAAAAGGAAGAAGAGGCCGAAATCAAGAGAGAATAAAGCTTATAATAAGTCTTCTGAATAGAAGATAACCAAATAGCTTTTACAAGATATAATAAGGGGGTGTATGGCTAAAGCTTATGCTTATGTTATATAAGCAGCTTATGGCTTATATAAAATGAGCTAATAAGCCCTTGCTAAGTGTTTGGCTTAGCTTATCATAATTTATATATATAGGTAAAGTAAGCATGATGTTATATAAAAAGAAAGAAAAAAAAAAAAGTCGTACCAAATTTGATGTTTTCCTTGAGTAGTGGAAGGTTTATAACAAATGGAGCAATCATCAAATCGACAGCGAT
Organism: Chrysanthemum lavandulifolium; assembly: GCA_022545495.1. NCBI lineage: Eukaryota > Viridiplantae > Streptophyta > Magnoliopsida > Asterales > Asteraceae > Chrysanthemum > Chrysanthemum lavandulifolium. The sequence goes on along the minus strand of CM040239.1, from coordinate 11,883,588 downwards.
TCTTTAAACGAATGATACCATCATCGATGGCCAGTATCCCATGAACTGTAATACCATCTGGACCCATCCAACTGGTGACCACTGGTGGCCTCATCTCTTCCAATTCTTCGGCTTCCTCTTCTTCTTCTTCGGATTCCGTTATATCTTCTTCGGATTCCATTGTATCTTCTTCTTCTTCTTCTTCTTCTTCTTCTTCGTTTATCTGCTCCTCTTCTTCAGCTACGTCGTTTATTTGCTCCTCCTCCTCCTCCTCTTCTTCTCCTTCGGAATCGTACATTAAATATTCTTCTTCGGATTCTTCTTCTTCTGTGATCCATTCTTCTTCTTCTTCCTCTGTTTCACTTAGTTCCATAAATACGCGGGCCATTCTTCTGTAATTAACTTTAATACAAACAACCAACAGATCGTAGAAGATCGATTCACGAATCACCAGACACAAAATCCTAGCTAGGGTTGGGTAACCGATAAGGATATGAACCGAAGGAAAGAACAGAACATATACTTATATTTATATCCTCGGATTTCAATTTTGAAACATAGCCGCCCTATTCTAGCATTATCAACAATCAACATGTTCGGTCCTTTTACTTTTATCCATTCCACTTTTTCTTTTAACTTTTCTTTTAAAACCATCTTATATTTTACTGTATTTTTTTACGCACTAATACCACATTATATTCTACTCCCCTCGTCCCAAAATTATTGTCTCCCGACAAAAAACACACAGTTTCTCAACAAAAAAAAAATGAAACTTGTCCTGTGAGCCAATAGTACTTAATTCGTGCACCCATCCTTTGTGGGCTCTTCCAAGCCTTTTCTCAATGCCTTTGACAATCTTCTTGTTCGTTACCTCCACCATACCATTTGCCTGTGGGTGGTATACGGACGTAAGCATATGTTTGATCTTATGCTTCTCTCGGAATTCAGTGAAAACTCCTACTAGGAATTGCTTTCCGTTGTTCGAGATTATCATTTGAGGAATCCCAAACCCGCATACAATATACTCCCATACAATCCTTTCCACATGTGTTCAGGTGATACTAGCAAGAGGTTTTGCCTCGACCCATTTAGTGAAGTAGTCTATTGATACGATTAAGAACCTTACTTTCCATAAGCTCCCGGGAGTGTAACTACAATGTCTCTCTCCCACTGGATAAATGGCCAGGCGGCTGTGACCGAGATCAAGTCTTGCTTTGGCATTCTAGACACCGGAGAGTGTACTTGGCACACATCGCATTTCTGAATGATGTTGACCGCATCCGTGTGCACATGGGCGGAGCTTAGTAAGGACAAGGAAGGGTCCCGACCACCCTTGGCCTAAGTAGTCGATACGTTACCATATTCTTGATTTCTTATAAGTAACATATGTCGCATTACCGGTTTGATAGTTCAACATTTCTCAAGAACATGATGTTGTACGCCAGAGCGATCGTACAACCTATTAAAATATTAAAACACCAAAAAATAATTAGATGCTTATAAAAACTTTAACTTTAAGAGAAAATCCGTGACTAACATTGATATTGAATCATTGGTTACATAACTCATACGCATAGGTAGTGCATGTATATCTTATTGTAATACAACATACCTTATATACATATGCTTAACATTCTGTGTGTATCCTGTTTCGAAACGTTTTCGCGTCATCCAGATTGAATCCAGGTGTAAGCAAGCAAGATGTCTTGAACAAGAACATCACCAAATCTTTCACATACTTGTCGCTCTTATCTTGGGGATGAACTGTTTTGTGACTCAACCATGGTGGAAGATCCAACTCTAAGTGCATTGTCACTAAACAACCGTGTCAGAGTTTGGTATCGATTTTCATAGCTTGAAAAGAATAACACAATGTTTTAAAAGAGGAAGCATTTGATTACGGCTACAAAGGCTGGTGTTATGTCTTTAGAACAAATATTTGTATCGGTCATTTTTCTTAAACTTGTTTCAAGTAGTCCCACATAGATCAAAAGATGAAAATTTTGCTTGTTAATATACTCCAGTGTGTATTTTGTATACAAGTTGCGCTTGATATTATATTGTTAGTTTGCAGTACTTCATGTTGTTTATTAAAAAGGACAATTTGAATGCATGCGAATGTACCATATTATTCTTAGCTTAATTTTTTGTTCTTCGATTAAGAAAGAGTTTGTCTTTTAATTGCTATTCTCACTTTCTTATTAGCATGGTAGCATTGCCAGTTTGTCATAACTAAAGTTAAAGTTATTAAAGATATAAAAACACCATAATATAATAAGTTGGTAACATTTGGTTTCTCGAACAAAAACATGACCAAGTGTTTCACATACTTCTCGTCTTATCTTGGGGTGAGTTGTGTTAGGGAACCATGGAGATATCGGCCAACTCAGAGTACATTGTCACTATACAACCGTGTTTGAGTTTGGCATCGAATTTTTCATAGCTTTTAAATAATAAAACAATGTCTAAAAAGAAGCATTTGACTACGACTACAAAGGTCTTATGTGTTAGTGGGACTTTATGTTAAAAGAGTTTATTGTATTGGGCTTAGCCTGTTTAGTATTTATCATGTATTTATACCGTCACTTGAACTATTATTCAGTTATGAGAAATAAGTCGGTCTTACATCAAGGGCTGTAAGCGGGTTATTGTACTGAAAGGCTTTGTTCGTATACCGTCACTTGAAATATTAATAGATTTTTAGAAATAATTCGGTCTTACATGTCTTTAGAATAGATTTTTCTATGGGCCATTTATTTTAAACAACTTGTTTCAAGTAGACAAGTAGTCCCGCACAGTTCAAAGTAGGGCTGAGCATCAAAAGTCCAAAACTGAACCGAACCGACAAAACCGACTGAACCGACATAAACCCAGCCGACCCGACAGTCCATTGGTTCGGTTACGGTTTCATGTTTTACATGTTTTCGGTTTCGGGTCGGTTCGGTTCGGCTCAAAACCAAAAAAACATACCTAAATACACCTAAACCGAACCGAGCCGGCGACCGAGCACAAAACCGAACCAGACCGATGGCCCGTGGTTCGGTTTGATTTAGGTTTTCATGGATTTCGCTTTTGGTTTTGTCGATTGGGTCGGTTTTAGACCGATGCTCACCTAGTTCAAAGGATGTAAATTTGTATTAATATTTTGTGATGTGTATTTTCTATGTAAGATGAGATTTGTATTATATTGTTTTGCATTGTTTGATGTTGTTTATTGAAAAATATCATCATGAACTGTTTCCATCTATATAAGTTCTAAACTTAAATTTTTGTCTTTTTAATTATCTAAGAGTTTATTTTTTATGTAATGAGTATGATATCTGATAATGTATAGTATGTACAACAGGCCAAAACATACTCCACGTCCACTCTAGGCTCAGCCTCAATGACCGCAAATCCTGGACTCGGGTCCAATAACCACAGACCCTGGGACAACAGTAAGCCTAATGACTAAGTTGGCTACGGCCTAGGCCTTGGAATGTGCACAAGATGCCTAACGGGCTTAACCTTC
>CM040239.1:11849880-11879998 GCA_022545495.1 Chrysanthemum lavandulifolium | reverse complement strand
GTTATTTATTAAATAGAGTTCCTAATAAAAGGAACAAGATAACCCTTATGAACTTTGGTATAAAAGGCACCAAACCGAGTTATCTCGAGTTTGGGGTCAGAGAGTAATGGTAAGATTGACTGATCCTAAAATAAATAATATAGGTCAAAGAGGTATAGATTGTGTATTCACCGGCTATCTTGAGAATTCTAAGTGTTATAGATTCTATGTCATAGAACCCAATGATTATGTATCCGTGCACTCGTTATTGAGTCACGAGATGCGATTTTGGCAATGAGGATAGGTTTACATCTTTACCTAAACTTGCGACATGATTGCAAGTTCTAGTAACTTTGGTACATCGACCAAGTATCGCGTCTCCCCGAGTCTTGAGCCTAGGAGGAGTGTAAGAGCAAGAAAACCAAATCTTTTGGTGGCGATTTCCAACTATATTTGGTCGAAGGATCAAGGACCAAATTCAATTTCAATATCAATATTGTTTCAATGTTGATGAAGATCCTAGGACCAACGGTGAAGCTATGGCTTCAAGGGATGTTGCATTTTGGAAAGAGGCAATCCAAGATGAGATTGACTCTATTATGCACAATAATACTTGAAACCGTCGATTTACCACCGTTGTAAACCATTGAATAGTAAATGGATCTTTAAAAGGAAGATGAAGGTGGATGGAAGCATAGACAAGTATAAAGCTAGATTGGTTATCCAAGGCTTTAGACAAAAGGAAGGTATTGATTTCTTTGATACTTATGCTCCTGTTGCTAGGATTACCACCATTAGATTATTGTTAGCACTTGCTGCTATACATAATCTTCTAATTCACCAAATGGATGTTAAAACAGCCTTTTTGAATGGTGAATTGGATGAAGAGATTTACATAAAACAACCAGAAGGTTTTGTCATGCCTGGTAACGAAAATAAGGTATGTAAATTAGTTAAGTCTCTTTATGGTTTAAAACAAGCTCCTAAGCAGTGGCATCAGAAATTTGATGATGTTATTTTGTCTAATGGTTTTGCATTAAACCAAGCAGACAAGTGTGTATACAGCAAGTTTGATGCTTCTGGTAAAGGAGTAATCATCTGCTTGTATGTTGATGACATGTTGATCTTTGGTTCTGACCAAGATCAAGTTGATACAACTAAGGAGTTTTTGTCCTCTATGTTTGAGATGAAGGACATGGGGGAGGCTGATGTGATTCTTGGCATTAAGATCATACGTGGAGAACATAGCATTACTATCTCTCAATCACATTATATTGAGAAGATGTTGGATAAATTTAATCTGAAAGATTGTTCTCCAATAAGTACTCATATGGATCCCACAACAAAACTTGTGCCTAATAAAGGTGTTGCTGTGAATCAACTTGAATATTCAAGGGCTATTGGATCTCTCATGTATGCCATGATTAGTACTAGACCGGATATAGCCTTTGTTGTTGGAAAGTTGAGTAGATATACTCACAATCCAGGTTTAATCCATTGGCGAGCAATTAATCGAGTATTTATGTACTTGAAAGGAACAATGGATTATGGTTTATCTTATCTTGGATTTCCTCTCGTTCTTGAAGGTTATTCGGATGCAAGTTGGATTTCCAATACGGAAGATCATTCTTCCACAACTGGTTGGGTATACCTACTTGGAGGTGGTGCCATTTGCTGGGCATCTAAGAAGAAAACTTGCATAACTGATTCAACAATGGAATCTGAGTTTGTGGCATTAGCATCAGCTGGTAAAGAAGCTGAATGGCTAAGGAACTTAATATATGAAATTCCATTGTGGCCTAAACCGATATCATCCATTTCTATCAGATGTGATAGTCAAGCTACTTAGGCTAAGGCATACAGTCAAGTATATAATGGGAAGTCTAGACACCTAGGTGTTAGACATAGCATGATAAGTGATCTTATCACGAATGGTGTGATATCTGTGGTGTTTGTGAAAACACAACACAATTTAGCCGATCATTTAACCAAAGGGTTGAATAGAGATCTCGTGAAAAATTCGGCTATAGGGATGGGATTAAAGTCCATCAGAAATCTCTAATATCAAGATACCCAATTCCCACCTAGTATGAAGCTAGGTGCTGAATTCAATGTGGAAGGCTTAATATTTAGAGATTGGAACACATTAGAAGAATCATCCCAAGGTATGTGTTCAGACCTACAAGTTAGGGAGGTTGAATGAATATATTCTTAATAGCTCTTTTGACAAATTGCGTTGTAGGTGCAAGATTAAAAGAGCTACCTATATGAGCATGAAGTTTAGCCGCTTCAAGCTGGGACTTGGCTTTGACATGCTTATGATGGATAAGGACATAGGCTAGTAAAACATGTGTCAAGATAGAACTACTATGTATGTAAACTTTTGTGTACATTATCTTCGTATATCATATTGAATTCCCGTGGTTCAATCCTAAGTGACACCACAGTATTCGAATATTTGGAATGTGTAATGTACTAATATGAAATTCAATCGTCACGACATTTCATTTATGCAAAAGTTTGATTGTTTGAGATTACTTGTTTTAGTTAATCAAGGATTACACTAAAATAGGGAGGAATGTTGGATATTTTAGTGTAATTGGATTAACTTGTTTTGACCAATTTTATCATGATAATACATCATTTAGGTTTGGAGGTGCGTGCACACCTACTTGAATTTATTATGATCTTGGGCGAAGCCCCTGAGGGACGAGGTCCGGGGTAGCGCCCACAGTAGCGAGGTCCAGGCGGGCCCCGCCCGGGTCGAGTGAAGTAGTGTGGAATCTGCGATGTTATGAATCTGTGAAGTTATGATTCTGTTGAAGTTATGATTCTGTGAAGTTATGTTCCTCGAAATTAATTTTTGGAAATTGAGGGACAAAATTTGACAACTTGAAAACCCTAAACCGCCTTTGGCGCTTATCCCGTATCATAGTTATATACGCTTTATTTGGTCGATTAAATAATACGGTTCATAAAATCTCGATTAACACATACGTAAAATTCTCATTCTCGAATTGTATTCGATTGAATAATTTGGTTGAACCACCGAATTGATTCGATCCGAAAGTGTTCACACGCCTTCGGAGATTTAACTATATCCGATTGTGTTCGTTATTCTTGCATAACCCCTACGATCGTCACCACAACCGTATTCCACCACCTTTTTCAAGAAAATTAATCGTCGACCACCATGCGGTTTTGTGTGGTTATGATATGGTGATAAAATTATTACTATCTTCAACGAAAGTGATGGTTTGTTTGTTCAATATATATATATATATATATATATATATATATATATATATATATATATATATATATATATATATATATATATATATATATATATATATATATATATATAATTGTTAGAATGTAATATTTTAACAACTCCCAAAGTTGATGGCTTCTATTTGGCTTGTTTTTACTTTACAAATTTACTACCAAGGAATAACAAACATATTAAATACAACTTAAATATTTTTTAATAGACTAATTACTAAAAGAAATCGTTACTGTGTAATAATTCAACTGTACATATTTCGACTTTTTATAGTTGATGTAATAATTATATATAAGGTGTTTTTTTAGTATAAAAAGAATAGCCTTTACAATAATGACATTTTAATAGGTCGAGCCGACCCAAACTTGACCTACTTGACCTATTTTTAAAACATGACCCATTTGACCCACAACCCATTTGACCCATCACCCAAACCAACCTAACCCGACCTGATTGTCATCTCTACTTGAATAATACCAATCAAAAGATATAACACCTTTGTTTCCGAGATCAAATACTTGTTTTAACACATTGTTTTATTCTTACATAACACATTATTCTATTCAAGCTTCGATACCATACTCAAACACGGTTGTATGCAATGCACTTGGAGTTGGATATCCACCATGGTTAATTCACAATGTTTATCGTCAAGGTAAGAACAAGTCTCTTAAAGACTTAGTGATGTTGTTAATTGTTTGAGACATCCTCGGTTACATCTGCTTTCAGCTTTGGTTGATCCGAATACATTTGGAAACAAGATTCACATATTGTTGAAGCTTGGTTTGAGCATTCAATGCGTGGTTTGTTCTAAATAAAATAGAAATAAAAACATAGTAGCAAATAAAATGAAAAGTAGTCTCAGAATGTCGTTAAGAAAATGAACTAAAGTTAACAAATGAGTCAAAATAACGACACTTTAACTTTGATTTGACTAATAACTTTGACTTCAAGTTTTAACTCTCAAACGCTAGATTCATTGACTAACAAATCACATAGCATTCTACTATTATACTTAAAAACTCAAGTGAGAACTTATTTATAACATTGTCCGGTTTTGAGACATGTTGAACCATCGAATCGAACACTTTATTATCAGCATGTCCACCTCCAACCAAATTAAAAAATCCCAAGACTTACTGACGTCATCATCATCATGTTGATTTTTAACATCACCAAATACATATTCAATACTTTGTTCCTGATGATAGAAGAAATATTCCATGAAGATGATGATTTGTTGTTTTCACTATTTGAGAAATAACGATGACCCTTCTGCTAATTAACAGGGTTTTGGTTTTGACTTATGAGATTGAGATGATGATAAAGAAATTTGCACTCTTCTTTGAACCTCTCAAACACCCATTTTTTAACACTAGTCGGGTACCCGCGCGTTGCAGCGGTGGATACCGTGTGTAAGCTTATTTTAAATGGGTTGATGTTACAAGTTCAAACAATTTAAGACAATTAATCAACTTTTAATTATGTGTAAGCAAGCTTATTAACTATATTTTTATAGTAAGTGTGTAAGCTTATTTTTTAAGACTTCCTCTTATAGAAAGTCCCAAATCCATTATAAGATAGTATAGATATAGATATAGATTTTTTGGACATTCTTAAAACTATTTGAACCTCTTGACCTCTTTGAACCTATTGTTAACCTAAACGGAGCACCCATCTTTCCACACCATTTCATACATCTTTTGATCTTTGAAATTTCGTCGTCTATTTGGGGTTAACTTTTGAGTTGAGAGCAGAGGCGGAGCCACGTGGGAGGGACTGGGGGCGATACTCTCAACGAACTTCAACCGGAAAGGCTAAATTACGTAGAAAAATAGTCAAAATAGTTGGAAAAATGTCTGGTTCCCTCACCAATGAGATCCGAGTGCCCTCTTTAAGTGACTGAATTCAACAATTCAAGCGCTCCAAAATTTTAATCTTGCCGGTATACTGGTTTTTCCGGTAAGAAAATGGAGTAATCCTATATTGACTTTATTGTTTATTGATTAATTGTAGTATTTTATTTCAATAAATTGTACAGTACAAGTAAAAGTGCATGTGTCACTCAATAATACAAATATACATTGCAATTAGGGGTGAGCATCGGGACCCGTCCCGACACCGACAATGGGAAAACCCAAACCGACTCCCGACCCGATAATGGTCCCGAATCTTGATTTTGGCGTTTTCTGGGACCGTCCCGACTCGACCCGTCCGAATCCGATTACCGAAAACGCAAACCGACTATCGACCCGATTACGGTCGGATCGGTATCGGGAAGGAGTCGGTGTCGAGATCGGGAGGGAGTCGGTGTCGGTCGGGATTGCTCACACTTAATTGCAATCTTGTTGATACGTTTGGTAAAAAGTTAGCAACATGAGGTTATCTAATTATATATAAGTAAGGGTGTTTTTTTTCCTTCTATTTTCGCAATTATCATTTAGCTATCTTATTGATTTTAACAGTTTTATTATAATTTGAGCAGTGTTTAATACGTTTTGTTTTAGTCAAGTATTTGATTATTCTATGAAGAGTAATTTTGTCATAGAGTATTCAAAAACATTACAAACCCTAACAAGTTTTCTTCATATGAACACCAAAAAATTTTATTTCTCAAAAAATGTAAATTGGTGAAAACACCATGCTCTCTTATATCTTTTTGATGTCAACCGGACACTTCCTTAAAAATCCGACCTTAGACAGTAAGCTTAAATTCCAGTGACGTAATTAACCAAGATTTTGGTACGAACCCATGCCGGTTTCAAAAGACCCTCTATGAATGGTCAACTGAGTGTTTGGTGAAGGGGAATGGTATTACTTGAGCAAGCCCTAGTTAGTACCTACGACTTTTATTTATTGTTGATGTTTTAGATTATTTGTTACCTCAAAATCAAACCCGACCCTACTTGTTTTAAGTTAAACCGAACCCACCCACTTAAGGATCGTGGCCCCCTAATGTTAAAGTTTCTAGCTCCGCCACTGGTTGTGGGCAACACAATTACTTCGTATATCGTTTTTAACAATGTTCATTAACGGTTTTTAGTTATTTTGAATAATATGAATATTAATAAGAAGAAAAACTTATGTATATCTTTTTAATCACTCGAAGAGAATGAAAAGTTAGCTAATTTGTTTTTTTGGCTATCCCCAACACAAATTTCAACATATCATTACGGTTTGCTTGTTTTCTTCATTTTTTTCAGCTTTTCGAGTAAGTATTTCGATCAATTCGTGTATTTATGAAACACTCTATTGTAACATTCACACGATTATGAAATAGAGATATAGTGTTTGAGGAAGAATTGTTTAAAACGAAATGAAAAAGCGATTAAGAATTTGGCAAAGCTAGATTATTAGTTAGTTTAGAGTGTTAAAGTAAAATTTGTTGATTTGGTAATAATCGACTATTTTATTGATGATTTGAAGTCCTATATATCAGCTTAAAGACTTAATTATAATTTCATATGTGTTATAAATCGATCAGGATGGTTGAACCATTATATCGGTAGGACGAATGATCTATGGAGTTTATGTTATTGTGGAAATTACTTACGGGCCCCCTCTAATACCAATTCCTAGATCCGTCCCTAATGACGATTAACATACTCATAAGTCGAACTACGATCGTTGTTGCCAAAATTAAATAAAAACAAAACAAAAGTCATCAACTTGACATGTGAATCTTTGTTATTTTTTTTTATTGCCATATTAATTCTACTAAGAAAATGACTACCTGTTAGTCGGATCCTAATCTTGAACAATGATCATAATAGTCATAATCGAAACATAAGCTAGCCAAAACATTTTACCTTTTTATCAAAAGCTAATACAAACACAAGAAAGCCTCGTCACTTTTGAGTTAATTCGTTGTAAGCTAACGAGGTAGTACAACAATTTTTTAGTATATACTTAAGCAGCTTGTTGAGATTTGATAAACCAAGAGGCCACAAGTATTTTTAGTTTAAAAACTTAAAAAGTTATAAGCAAAAAGGCAAAAACACGTGCAGCTAGCACTTTCCCATTTATTACCAACTTCATCTAGCTACTTATTTATTTATTTTTATTTTTTGCAATCCAATGTGGGATTAGCAAAATCCATTTAACTAATACACTAATAAAACAATATGTTACTGCACTCCTTCCGTCTTATATTTATTATTTACAATTTTTTTAAGTTACAAATTAATTGTCCACTTTTGAATTAGATAAATTTTTTTGATCAAGTTTATCATATTAGCCTCACTTAACGTTATTATTACAAACTTTAAAAAATTTGTAAATTAATTAGTTAAAGGTAAAACTGTCATTTTACAAAAAGCAAAAATGAGAAATATATAATAATTATGCTTTTTTTAAAACTATGTTTTTATAGGTGGACAATTATTTTGGGATGGATTTACATTTGCTTAATATCTAAACATTAGAAACAAAAAGTAAATACCAAAGGTAAGCAGCAGGGTTATAAGAAGTGGGGTAAAAGGGAACAAGTTCTTTAGGCGGGTCAAGAAAAGACACGACATCTCTTTAAATAGTAAAATATTTCACCACCAGTAACTGAACTTGTTGCACTGACACGCCTGGTTTGGGTGTAGTGAACTTGTGAACTCAACTGACTCAACTGAACTCAGTTGCATTGGGCCGAGTCAATTGAAGGGTTTGGTTTAGTCAGGCCCGGGTCTATTGGCCTTTGGGCTAAGTTTAGAGAAACGGGTCCAACTAACCAAATGGCAGCTTTAAAATTATTTTTGCCCAAAAGTTCATACTTTGCGGGAGGTGCAAAAGTGGAGGAAGGGAGGTTCGATATACAATTTAGTTGATCGTCTTAAACCGTGTGTTTTTGTCATTGAACAATTATTTTGAGATGGAGCTAGTATATATTTTTCAAGCTAAAATCCTCAATATTTTCAGCTATCATCATACGAACACCTATTCATCCATCCAGTTGAACTAGAATACCAAAGCTACGGTTTGATTAATGGGGACATCATTGCAATATAACGGGCACATCCAACTAACTATTTTTTGTTTTGAGTTTGACAATTGCTAAATTTTGATGTGTTAGGTATTTCCTAATTAACTCACTGTAAGTTTAAATATAAATTGAGACAAGCATGTGTAAAAGAGTTTGCCCGTCATCTCTAGATGTAATTCGTAAAGATGTCATATTCCGCAAACCTTTTGCGAACATTCATTCAGTAGGCAAATGACTTCGAATTTTCTTCTGGGACTAAATCACCTTAACTATTTGCTTATTTGATTGGGGTGCACATGTGTGTTAAACTTACCAAAACACACGTCGACATATTCGACCTTCTTGTAGCTCATGTTACAAAGATAAATGCAAAAGGTTCAGTGGACAGCATAACGAAACGAACTTTAGACCGCAAGTCAGACATAGAGCATCAATTTTTCCAAATTTGAACTTCTAACTATCATCCTTATTTTATGCACGATCAAAATTATTAGTTATACACCATGGGGGAGATCTAGTGAGAAGAAAAATATAATTAAGAAGAATCAGAAGAAATTTGAGGCATATATTTCAAATAAGGAGGAGAAATTTAAAGGGAGATGCATCTATTTTTTTAAGTGAATCTGAAATGTGCGGCTGTGGTTTATTCTCACTCTTCTCATTTGTATTTTACTTCTCGTTTGATCTTTACTCATACACCAACATATAAACACATGTTCTAAAAGTAATATTATGCTTTAAAATATCTTTACTTAAAACTTAAAACTTAAAAAGAAAGACAATAAATACTTGTTAGTAGTCGTTGCATATTATTCTTAGAGACCTCTTATAAACATACATGAAAATTTTAAATAGTACTTCGTAAATTACTAAACAATGTTTTACATGATTTTTTTTTTTTTTTTTTGTATTCATCATTTTTTTTTTTTTTTTTTTTTTTTTTTTTTTTTTTATCTCAACGCTTAAACAACTATGTTTCCAACAAACAAGCTAAGAAACACTTATCTTAGCTAAAGCAGCTCAAACCAAGTTCTTTAGATTACATAATTATAGCAGGGATTGCTTAACGGGTGCTCTTAGGGCAAAGGTTGAGATGAATATAAAAGAATACTTCGAATTAATTAATTTGAAAATCACATGCAAGGGCGGAGCCAGTAATTTGTAATAAAGAGGGCAAAGGTTGAGTTGAATATATATACCGTTTGATCAAAACTTTTTGTGTGAATTACTCCGTACCAAGTCTATTGAGTAATGAAAGATGGACTACTTAATAACAGTCGATGGAAATGTAGTTCATTGTCCCTTAGTTTATCAATGGACGTGCTGGTTCACTTGGTTGTAAAAGCAAAACAATGCCATGTATTCAGTTTATGTCTTCTTTCTTAGCTCAACATTCTTGCATAAAGTGTAAAACTTTGAAACAAGTTAGCAACTAGTTCAGACTCGTTTTGGTTAAATTGAATGGAATAGACATTGTAATAGAAAGGGTGATTATTTTTAGATTTAGTAATGAGAATGAAGCATACTATAAACAAAATGATCGATGTATGTAAAAATACTTTTATACTTCTATAACTAAACTTGTGCTCCTATTTACAAAACTATCTTGCATGGTGTCAATCATAGTTGGAATGAGGGTAAAAAAAAAAAAAAAAGTCAATTTTGAAAAGTATTTAAACATAGCTGAATTGAGCTTAAAAATCCTTTTCAAAAAGATGACACTCGTATTGTTGGTTATTAGCATTTTTCAAGTGATGCGAGGTTTGATCACTAGACCTCTTGAATGAGAAGTAAAGATGATAACCAACAAAACCAGCCATCACCATGTGTTACTTTTACTTTTTATATCATGTAACCAATAAGTCCTTAATAATGCAGACTAACTAAAGAAATTTTATAGAAGTGAAGTAACCAATTGTTAACTGTTGGCCCCTTCTTTTATAAAGAGACCGTTGTTAGGCGATTTTACTGTCTCAAGTTGGATTTAAAAGAGAGTCATACGAGTACTCATTATTTTTTTCTCCCTTTCTTCGACTTCTTTAACCAACATATACATTAAGATAAACTGATTTCATGATTATGGTTTTTTTTGTTTGTTTGTTCTTTCAAAATATTAGTTTGTTTCATTGTTTGTTTCATGGAGGTATGGTGTTGAGCAATAGTAAGATATAACTTATGATCATTATGCAGCCAATGTTACATATCAGTGTTAGTCATGGATTTTTTTCTTAAATTTCGAGTTTTGATGATCATCTTGGTCAGTTTTATAGTTATGACATCATCTTGTTCTTGAGACATGTTGAACGATTGAGCCTATAATGCAACCATGTTACTAATAAGAAATTGAGAATAATGTATCGTACTTATTATTACATTGAAAAACCAACTCTTTGATAATTAAAAGACAAAAAGTTAAGTTTAGAACTTATATAGGGCTTCCATCGAATATGATATTATTTTCAATAAACAACATCAAACACAACAAACCAACAATATAATACAAATCTCAACTTGAATAGAAAATACATATCACAATATATTAATAAGCAAAATTTCCATCTTTGACCTATGTGGACTATTTGTCTAAATGAAACAAGTTGTTTTAAAAAGTCGCCCATATAAAAGTTACGTGATAACGTGCGTTAGAGCCAATGTTTAATAATAATAAAATATATATATAAAAAATCACTTTACCCCTCTCCCCCTTTTTTTAAACGCCACTTTGAATTAAAAAAAAAAAAAAAAAAGCCCATTTATTTACCACTATAAATACTCAAATAAAACATCGCTTTTTTTCTTCACATTTTCATAATTCAAATTCAAGTTTATATATTTCCTCTCACACTTCCATAATTCAAATTCAAGTTCATTCACAATGGATCCGAATCAAATTGATGAATTACCTCAAAGAATGATAAGACGTTGATGACGAAACCGACTTCAATTTATGATGGCGCGTCTGATATCGCGATAGCTGGAACAAGAAGCGTCTCAACCTAGCTTAACTCGTACCCATATATATCGTGAATGTTAGCTTGCAGAAGAACGTTTGCGTAACGACTATTTCATTGAAGGTTTTAAGTATTCGAAGCACAATTTTCGTAGAAGATTTTGTATGAGCCGAAAACTATTTCTGCAAATAGTCGAAGGTTTTGAATCTTATACTTCCGAATGATTCCAGATCATTTTAACTTCTTTAGCCAATCACCCGATTGTACGGATCGAATGAGTTAAAGTGTTCTTATGAAGTGTACGTTTGTCATACGCCAATTGGCGTACGACACCTAACCCGATGCGTTTGATGAATATTTGCAAATGGGTGAGCATACTTCGCGTGATTGTCTTGATAATTTTAACAAATACTTCGCAAAGGCATGAGGCTTGATCATCACGCCACGTCATGCCGCCACGCCGTCTTATGGCACATGTTTTTGTAAATTCGATATATATAAATTATGATATAAATATATAAATATTTTCATACTTTGTGCCGCCTTATGTTACACTTTATCAACGCAAAAGCTTCGCCTTAGCTGCAAAGGCGTAAGGCTTGGTAATGCCGCCACGCCACGCCTCACGATATTTATAACCTTGGTTTAAACAAAATGATCTATTATCAACTACTTTTCTACTTCTACAACTTTGAGTATCCACCAGTAATTTACAATAAAATGGAGGAGTTATTCAATGAGAGATCTAAAAATATATCTTTCACAGGTACTAATAAGTCTATGGTTTGGTTCTTAGGCACAAATCTATCTTTCATGTGTTAGCCATAGTTGAAATGAGGATAAAACAAAGTCAAATTTGAAAAGTATTTAAACATAGTTGAATTGAGCTTAAAAAAATCCTTTTCAAAAAAGATGAAACCTTGCTTGGTGGTTATTAGCATTTTTTACGTGCTGCGAGATTTGATCACTTGACCTCTTAAATGAGAAGTAAAGATGATAACCAACGAAGCAAGCCATCACCATGTGTTACTTTTACTTTTTATATCATGTAACCAATAAATCCTTGATAATACAGACTAACTAAAGAAATTTTATAAAAGTGAAGTAACCAACTCTTTAACTGTTGGCCCCTTCTTTTATAAACAAACTATTCTGGGCAATTTTACTGTCTCAAGTTGGATTTAAAAGAGAATAACACGAGTACTCATATTTTTTTTCCCTTTCTTCGACTCCTTTAACCAACACATACATTAAGATAAACTGATTTCATGATTATGGTTTTTTTGTTTGTTCTTTCAAAATTAGTAGTTTGTTTCATTGTCTTGTACTCTCGTTGGTTATGATTACAAGCACGAATGGAAGTATGGTGTTGAGCAATAGTAAGATATAACTTATGATCATTATGCATCCAATGTTACATGTCAGTGTTAGTCATGGATTTTTTTTCCTTCAATTTTGAGTTTCGATGGTCACCTAATATTTTTTGGTCAGTTTTATGCAAGTTATGACAACATCTTGTTCTTGAGACATGTTGAACAATCGAACTCATAATGCAACCATGTTACTAATAAGAAATTAAGAATAATGTGTAATTACATTGAAAAACCAACTCTTTGATAATTAAAAAGTCAAAAAGTTAAGTAAAGAACTTATATAGTCGGCTTATTGTGGATTTTATTATTTTTCAATAAATAACATCAAACACAACAAACCAACAATATAATACAAATCTCAACTTATATTGAAAATACACATCACAATATATTAATAAGCAAAATTTTCATTCTTTGACCCATGTGGGACTATTCTTCTACTTGAAACAAGTGGTTTCAGGAAAAATGGCTTATATAAAAATTTGTTGCAAAGAAAAACTAAATTATTTCTAAAACCTAATAATATTTCAAGTGATAGGATAAATATATGACAAACACAAAACAAGCTAAGCTCGATACAAAGAAACTCTTTCAGTATATAATACGCTAACAGCCCTTGATGTAAGACTGGATTATTTCTCATAACAAAATGATAGTTCAAGTCACATTATAAATACATGATAAATGATAAAGGGGCTAAGTCCAATATAAGAAGGATAAGTATGTCAAAGACATTAGACATGTTTTTGTTCGAGACATCAAACATTACCAACTTATTGTTTTATGGTGTTTTTGTATTTAATAACTTTAACATGGTTGGACAAACCGGCAATACTTCCATGCTAATAAGAAAGTGGGAATAAGCTACCGTACTAATTGCATTAAAAGCCAAACCCTTTGATAATCTAAAAGCAAAAAATTCAGTTAAGAATTATATGGCTCATTGGTGCTAATTCACGTTGTATTTTTCAATAAACAACGTCAGACACTACCAACTAACAATGTAACACCAATCCCAACTTGTATAAGAAATATATGCCCGAGTATATTAACTAACATAATTTTCATCTTTTGACCAATGTGGAACTACTTGAAACATGTTTAAGAAAAATGACCCATACAAATATTTTTTCTAAAGACATAACACCTTTGTTGCCGAGATCAAATACTTATTTTGAGACACTGTTTTATTCTTTTCAATCTATGGATTCTTTGATACCATACTCACGCACGGTTGATACCGGCAATGCACTTGGAGTTTGATGTCCACCATGGTATTGTTTATCCCCAAGATAAGAATGGCAAATATGTGAAAGACTTGGTGATGTTGTTTTCTGAGACATCGTTGCTTACATCTTGTTTCAATTTGGTTGACCCAAGTACGTTTGGAAACAAGATTCACATAATGCTGAAGCTTGGTTTGGGCATTCGATGCGTGGTTTGCTCTAAATATAATAACTATAACAACATGCTAGCAAATAAAATCAAAAAGTAAGTTGTTATGTCGTTCAAACAAATGAACCGAAATAAAGCTTTAACTTTGACTTTGACTAACAACTTTGACTTCAAGTTTTAACTCTCAAACGCTAGATTCATTGACTAACAAATCACATAGCATTCTACTATTATACTTATAAACTCAAGTGAGAACTTATTTATAACATTGTCCTGTTTTGAGACATGTTGAACCATCGAATCGGACATCTTATTCTTTTATGGTATTTTGATACCTTTAATAAGTTATAGATTCGTTATGACATTAAAATCAAGAATAAAGCATCGTATCAATTACAATGAAAGACAAACAGTTCACTAACTATTAAAAGTTAAAATGTTCGTATAGAACTATATTGTATATTCTCCTAAAAGTTAATAATATTACTTGAAAAAAGTTTTCATAAAATTGACCTCACACAAAAACTAGTTTTATTCTTTTTAAGCTATAGATATGATATAGTTTTGATTGATCGTAGAGATGGATAATGTTGTTTTTAGTTTAAAACTTGTATTCTCGTTGAATTGTATGTGCTTTATAAACCAAATATGTGATATAATCAAATAAAAAGACAAATACGTAAAAAGAATAAAAAGAATTTTTTCTAAGAAAAGTTCTCGAAAAATAATACAAAATCGGGTATATTGGTGCATAAAAAGGTTGTGAAAGAAGTTTTTCTAAAAGTGGATATTTTTACCAAATAAATTATGAAAAAAACGTTTGTGCATTAAATCATTTTTTTTGTGTATCAAAAATCCGTTTTTTGACCCAACTTTTTTTTTGATATTTTGCATCAAAATAAATTGAACATCAAACTAAAATAAGTTAATAATTTTGTGCATTAAAAGTTTTTTGCCCATCAAAATTTATTTTTCGTGCTTTAAAAAAAAGTATAAAAAATTAAAATTAGAAAAGCTTCTTTCACAAAAGTTTTATGCACCAACATACCTGATCTTTGAAATTTTTCGAGATTTATTTTTTAAAATTTTCTTTTTGTCCTTTATACAGATATATGTCTTTTATTTTAACTTTACCCATTTGTGTGGTATTACATAATAAACGAAAACCGGTTTGACCCGTGGTCCATTGACCCAATGACCCGTTGACTCGACCGAGTTGATTCGAGACTCGATTTTAAAACATTGATAAAATTTGTTACTAGTCATTGCATTATTTGAAACAAGTTTAAGAAAAATGACCAATACAAACATTTGTTCTAAAGACATAGCACCTTTGTAACCGTAAAGAAATGCTTCCTATTTTTACACATTGTTTAATTCTTTCCAAGCTCTGCAAATCGATACCAAACTCAAACACAATTGTTTAGTGACAATGCATTTAGAGTTGGATATTCACCATTGTTCAGTAACACAACAGTTCATCCCCAAGATAAGAACGATAAGTATGTGAAAGACTTAGTGATGTTGTTGTTCAAGACATCAGTTACCACCTGGATTCAGTCTATGTTTCGAAACAAGATGGACATAATGTTGATCATTGATGAAGATGTATATAAGGTATGTTGACTACATATATGTATATAAAGTTACCTAAGTGTCGTTGTTTACTACAGTAATGTATATAAGGTATGTTATATAACACTAAGATATACATGCACTACGTATGCGTATGAGTTAGGTAATCAATGATACAATATCAATGTTATCACATGTTTTCTTTTAAAATTTAATTTTTATAATCATCTTATTAGTTTTTGGTGTTTGATATCTTAATAACTTTTACGATAGCTATGACGTACAACATCACGTTCTTGAAACATGTTGATCAAACCAGCAATGCGACCATATGTTACTTATAAGAAATCAAGAATATGGTAGATTGTTGCCTTTCTAAAAAAAAGCATTTTGATCATTAAAGAGATAAAAAAATTAAGTTGCGAACTTATATATATGGCGGATCATGGTTTTTAATGTTATTTTTTTGATGAATATCATCAATTACCAAAACCGAGCATTATGCAACCAAACTCAACATGCATATAAAGCATATATCAGAGTATACAAATAAGCAAATTTTACATCCTTTAATCCATGTAGGCTGTAGGGTTACTTGAAACGGATAGTTGGTACAATTTTTATTTTTTTATTTTATTTTATTTTTTTATTTTTTATTTTTTTTTGCCTAATTGCCTTTTTTGAAAACTAAGATTTTAATCCCACATAAATTAAAAAAGCAAATTCTTGCTAGCTTATATACCTTGGAGTATATGATTCTTATAATTTGAAATAAGTATATTGTTGTTAGTGCAACATTTGTTGAAGTGAATAGACACTTCTTCTACTGATGCAAGAACAACATAACTATGAGTTCTCAAATTTTTATTTATTCATTTATTCTTTCATTCTTATGTTGGTATGATCGACTATATTTAAACTAATAAAAAATATATTTTTTTTTGTGTCGTGACAACCCGAGATGTTGTCACCTTTTGTGACTAGGAACAATAATTAAAGAGTTAATTAAGCACATATATAAAGCCAAAGAACGAAATAGTTTATGTTATAATCTTAGTTTATGTTAATTAAGCACATAGCTGAATTGAGCTTAAAAAAATCCTTTTTAAAAATATGATATCTAGCTGTGTGGTTATTAGCATTTTTTCAAGTGATGCGTGATTTGATCACGAGACCTCTTGAATGAGAACTAAAGATGATAACCAAAAAAGTCAACCATCACCATGTGTTACTTTAACTTTTTATATTATTTAACTATCATTTTGTTAACTGTTAGCCCCTTCTTTTATAAACAAACCGTTGTTGGGCAATTTTACTGTCTCAAGTTGGATTTAAAAGAGAGTCATACGAGTACTCATTATTTTTTTCTCCCGTTCTTCAACTTCTTTAACCAACATATACATTAAGATAAAGTGATAAACTGATTTCATGATTATGGTTTTTTTTTGTTTGTTTGTTCTTTCAAAATATTAGTTGTTTGTTTCATTGTCTTGTACTCTCGTTGGTTATGACTACAAGCATGAATGGAAGTATGTTGTTGTTGAGGGAAGAGATCTAGTGAGAAAAGAAATTGAAATAAGAAGAATGAGAAGAAATTTGAGCAACTCATTTCAAATAAGGAGGTGAAAAAAAATGGGGATGCATCTGTTTTTTTAGGTGCATCTGAAATGTGTGTGGCTGTAGTTTCTTCTCACCATTCTCATTTTAATTTTATTTCTCATTTGATCCTTACTCTGTTGAGCAATAGTAAAATATAACTTATGATCATTATGTAGCAAATGTTACATATCAGTGTTAGTCATGGATTTTTTTTCTAAAATTTTGAGTTTCGATGGTCACCTATTATTTCTTGGTCAATTTTATGCGAGTTATGACAACATCTTGTTCTTGAGACATGTTGAACAATCAAACCGACAATGCAACCATGTTAATAATAAGAAATTAAGAATAATGTGTAATTACATTAAAAAAACCAACTATTTGATAATTAAAAAGACAAAAATTTAAGTAAAGAACTTATATAGTAAGCTTATTGTGGATTTTATTATAAACAAATTACCAAAATAACCCATATACAAAGTCATATTAACAAAGTGAACTTATTTCATATAATTTACCAAAATGACCAAGACATTGCCTAACCTTCCTACTTCCCATCATGATTGATAATTTTAATATTTGTCAGATAGCTTTTGAAAGCCATACGCCTATACCTCTGTGAGAAATGGTGTACACTTTTATAATAAAATTAGATTATAATGACATTATATAAATTAACAGAAACAAAACAGAGTAGAATCAGAAGACAAACACTATAAAATTATAATAAACGAAAGATATTAAATGAGTTTCGGAACTGCATTCGTGTCCGCAGGTCACGCGGGCTCGCATGAGTTCAAAAGCTTCGAACCCATTTTGGCCCAGAATACTGAAATCTGCACCCGCCTGCGCACACGTAGGTGTTGGAGTAAAACCAACAAATCATTTTGAAGGTTCATATCAAGATTTCTATATAAACAAGGTTTCACTTCTTGTTTTGGGCGATGTGGGATACTCCACTTTTCCAAATTTTGTGTTTCAAGTGCCTCACTTTGAGACACGATATCTCATTCATATCAACTCCATTTTTGACACTCTTTAGCTCGTTGCGAAGCTCTCGTCGAGGAGAACGCAAAGCTATCAAGAAATATAAATATATATAACATATACCTATATTAAATATTGTCCAAAATTTGCAAAAACTCATTTTGCAAAACTATTTTTCCAACAACCTCTTTATTCAGTTGTATAATAATGATATCTTGTGTGCAAAAGATAACAGATACGTAGTCATGTCCATGAGTTGTATAATAGTATTATCCTCGCCCAACCTTGCTCTTCCTCTCCCAGTTCCTCGCCAACCCCAGCTTTCCTCGCCCAGTTCCTCGTCCCCCGCCTAGCTTCCTCCCTCGCCTAGCTTCCTCGCCTAACTTTTTTTTATACACGTGTATGGTTAGAAACTAATCTACTAATCCATATAACGGATAATATTAAAAAGTTTATTTTGGAAAATTTCAGAGGCGAGGTTCAAAATCGTAAACTACTACTATAAAAAGTTCATTTAATAAATTTTCTCTTTTATTATTTTTCAATAAACAACATCAAACACAACAAACCAACAATATAATACAAATCTCAACTTACATACAAAATAAGCATCACAATATATTAATAAGCAAAATTTTCACTCTTTGACCCATGTGGGACTATTCTTCTACTTGAAACAAGTTGTTTCAGGAAAAATGCATGGCTCATATAAAAATTTGTTCCAAAAAAAAAACTAAATTATTTCTCAAAACTTAATAATATTTCAAGTGATAGGATAAATATATGACAAATACAAACCAAGCTAAGCTCGATACAAAGAAACTCTTTGAGTTTAATAATACGCTAACAGCCCTTGATGTAAAACTGGATTATTTCTCATAAATAAATAATAGTTCACGTCACGGTATAAATACATGATAAATGATAAACGGGCTAAGCCCAATATAAGAAGGATAAGTATGTGAAAGACTTATAATCATGTTTTTTTTCGAGACATCAAACATTACCAACTTATTATTTTATGGTGTTTCTGTATCTTTAATAACTTTAACGTTAGCTGTGACACTAATAAGAAAGTGGGAATAAGTTATCGTACTAATTGTATTAAAAGACAAACCCTTTGATAATCTAAAAGCAAAAAATTTAGTTAAGAAATATATGGCTCATTGGTGTTGATTCACTTTGTGTTTTTCAATAAACAACGTCAAACACTACCAAATAACAATATAACACCAATCCCAAGTCCCAACTTGTATAAGAAATATATGTCTGAGTATATTAAGGGTATGTTTGGCGTAATGGGTTGGGGCTGAGGTTGGGGCTAAAGCGGAGGTTGGGGTTGAGGCTAGGACTTATATTATAAGCCCAAATTAAAATTTGTATTTTTATAAACTTGTTTGATAAATGGGCTAGGGCTGAGGCTTATTATTGCAAAATTACTAAAAAAGACATAATTAAATGAGTTTTTGTATATGTTATATATTTTTGTGGGAAAATAAGTAATTTATACTTCAAAAGCCCCGGGCTAAAGTTTAGCCCATTATATGGGGCTAAAGTTTTTAGCCGACTTATTTAATAAGTCATTCCATAAGCCCTATGACAAACGAGACTTATTTTATTAGGCGGCTTATTTTAAAAGCCCAAGCGTCAATAAGCCCCATTTAAGCCACCGCAAAACATAGCCTAACTAGCATAATTTTCATCTTTTGACCAATGTGGGACTCCTTGAAACATGTTTAAGAAAAATGACCCATACAAATATTTGTTCTAAAGACATAACACCTTTATTGCCGAGATCAAATACTTGTTTTGAGACTTATTGTTTTATTCTTTTAAAGATATGAAAACTTTGATACCATAATCAAACACGGTACTATACAAACAATGCATTTGGAGTTGGATATCCACCATGGTTAATTCACACTGTTTATCCCCTAGATAAGAGTGACAAATTATGAAAGACTTGGTGATGTTGTTGTTCGAGACATCGGTGCTTACATCTGGTTTCAGTTTGGTTGACATGAATACGTTTGAAAACAAGATTCACATAATGCTGAAGCTTGGTTTCATCATTCAATGCGTGGTTTGTTCTAAATAAAAAGAAATAACAACATAGAAGCAAATAAAATAAAAAAGTAGTTTGTAATGTCGTTCCGAAAATGAACTAAAGTTAACAAATGAGTCAAAATAACAACACTTTAACTTTGACTTTAACTAATAACTTTGACTTCAAGTTTTAACTCTCAAACGCTAGATTTATTGACTAACAAATCACATATCATTTTACTATTGTATTATACTTTTAAACTCAAGCGAGAACTTATTTATAACATTGTCCGGTTTTGAGACATGTTGAACCATCGAATCGGACACCTTATTATTATATGGAGTTTCGATACCTTCAATAAGTTGTACATATGTTATGACATTATTTGGTTAGTGAGACATAACCATCAAACCGATAATTAATTGAAACCATGCATACATGTTACTAATTAAAAAAAAAATGTTAACCTTATTACTAATAAGAAATCAATAATAAAGTATCGTATCAATCACAATGAAAGACAAACTCTTTAGTGAATATTAAAAAGATAAAATGTTAGTATAGAACTATATTGTAATCCCTTAGAATCAGATGATGCTTTAAGTAAACAACATCAGACACTAGAAGACAACAATATAATACTAAACTCATCTTGTGTAGAAATAAATACTCGTAGTATAATAATAAGCAAATTTTCAATCCTTTGATCCATGTAGGATTACTTGAAACAAGTTTTCATAAATTTGACCTCACACAAAAAGTTGTTTTGATGGCGAAACCAAATATTTCTTTCTACGTATTGCTTTATTCTTTTTAAGCTATAGATAAATCAATACCAAACTAATTAAACACGGTTGTAAGCGCGCAATGCGTGCTGAGAAAAATTTGACTAAAAATATATTGTAATTCGAGGGCACGAAGCTCGTTTATGCTACTAAAGGTCTTAAACTTGATGAGAGTGAAGACGGGAAGAAAAAGAAGTAAAAAAACTATGGAGATCAACCTTAAGTACCCGATTATGGAGGAGCTTAGGAGAAAAGGTTCAAATAAGAATGAATTGCTTACTTTCAGGGTCGTCTTTGAGGGTGTGCAAGTTGAGCGACCGCTCAGGGCCTCAGAATTTTTAGGGCCTCAAAATTTGTCTCGTTTATAATTATATGCATGTGTAGACATATTTTTCAGAAGAAAAATGTATTTAGATGGAAAAATATCTTAAATGAGTAATATGTTAGAACGTTTAGATAACTAATTGTATTATATCTTATAAACGGTGACGCTTTATATAATATTACTTAACGAAAGGCCTTATTATATAATTTCGTAAAAGACACCCAAAATTTTTGCCGATTCATAAGACAACTCTGTTTACTTTATATTTTGTGCAAATGGATATGTATACAACTCAAATGGAGGTGTAAAACTTTGACACACATTACCAATAGTATGTGCTTACATAGTTAAGATAATCTGATTTCATAGCTTTATCTTTGGCTTGTCGGTTGTGACTCCAAGCATGTATAAAGTTATGTTGTTAAGAAATAAGATATACATGCACTGCGTATGAGTTATGTAGCCAATTATAGAATATATATTAATGTTGGTCACATATTATTTTGAGACCGTTATTATCAATTTGATACCGTTAATATGTTTTACGTTTGTTATGACATCATACGGTTCTTGAGACATGTTGAACCATCAAATTGATAATACGACCATGTTACTAACAAAAAGTCAAAGTTAAGAAAAGAGATTCTTCGATATATAAAAAATCACTATAAAAATAAAAAGCCGACAATATTTTTAAATAAACATCACCGACACTATAAGCCAACATTATAATACCAACCTCAATTTGGGTAGAAAATATACACAATATATTAATAAGCAAATTTTATATACTTCGGCCCATGTGGGACTAGTTGAAAGTTAAAACAAGTTTTCAGAAATGTAATTCATACAAGAAGTTGTGCTAATGACATACATAGCACCTTTGTTGCCGAAATTAAATACTTATTTTTACGCATTGTTATATTCTTTTCAAGATATGTAAAAATTATTAGTCGATGTATATGTATATAGTATCATTAGTTTTCTACAGGCCCATGTATTTGTTTATAGGCCTAGCCCACATTCTAGATTGATCTTTGTATTAGTATATATCTGCTGTATTTTCGTTATTCACCAAAGGACTGCCCTCTGTTTTGTTTCAAGGTTTTCGCTCCAGTTTGAGCGTCCGGCCTCCTCCCGCTCCAACTGCGGGGGCGTATTAGTCGATGTACATGTATATAGTATCATTAGTTTTCTATAGGCCCATGTATTTGTTTATAGGCCTAGCCCACATTCTAGATTGATCTTTGTATTAGTATATATATGCTGTATTTTTTATGATTGAAGCAAGGAAATCAATTACCATTCAATAAAAGTTGATACAAAACTCAAACATACAGTGACAATGCACTTACGAGTTGGATATCCACCATAGTTAAGTCATCCCCAAGATGAACTGCTTTTCGTAATTCAAGGGTAAGAAACTCATTTATGCTTTCCGTATATAGTGACAATAAGTAGGCACCCTGCTTGTATAATGTATCATACTAGTTACATTAAAAGACATCCTACTCGATGATTAAAACGACGTGAAGTTGAGTTGAGTTAAGAAACTATATTGTACTCGTATACTAGTAAGTATCCCAAACCAACAATTGAAGCTTTACATTAGTTATGACATCATCCAGTGATGCAACAACGGTTATTTTTCCGTTAATAAATCAAAATAATTACAAAAATATTTGAATGATATAAACAATAATAGATAAAGAATATGAATTGCATTATGTAGACATATGCAATATTTTTGGTGAAAAAAAGTAAAGTAATTATACTATTTAGTTGATCAAACAATACACTGTCGCAACGCGCGGGTATTTAAAACTTGTTCTTATTATAAGGTGCTAAACTTTATTACAAGAATAAAAACATTACTTAAAGCCTTACACCATACAATTCATGTCAATGGGAGAGGGAATTTGAGTAAGCGCAAGAGCGACAACAAAAAGTTGAGTCAAAATAAACAAGACCCATGCGAAACAAAATTTGTGCGATTAGATGCCTAGTTACATAAAAAGAGAGGCTCTTCAATAATTAAAAACACAAAAGATTAATTTAAGAACTTACATATATAGTCAGTATGGTATAAAATATTTTTCATTAAATATCAAAGATCAAACTATACAAGCTAACAATATAATGCGAAACTCAACTCATATATAGCAAATATAAATCGGATATATAGATTAGCAAATTTTCATTCTTTGACCCATGTGGGACTACTCGAAACAAGATTCCAGGCATAACACCTTTGTTGCCGAAATCAAATGCTTCTTTCTACACATTGTTTTATTCTTTTCAAGCTATGAAAGAAGTCAGAAGTGATATACTAAACTTAAACACGGTTATATAGTGACAATGCACATGGAGTAGGATATTTACTATGGTTCACTCACACATCAATTTAATCATCCCAAAGATTAAATGCTTGGAAAATTTTAGTTATAAAATGGCAAGAAGCTCATTTTTGCTACAAAATAACGTCCAAAACTAGATGAGAGTGAATTCGAGAGGAAAAAGACGTAAGAGACTATGCTCGATGAGAGTGAATTCGAGAGGAAAAAGACGTAAGAGACTATGGAGATCGACGACCTTGAGAACCTTGAGGCAGATGAGAACTAAGTCGGAAAAAAAGACAAATCGGAACTAAGTCGGACATGTAAATCCTATCTTTACATGTTATGGAGGAAAAAAAGACTTGCTGTTTATTTGAATTTGATAACAAGTTAAGAACATTTTTTTTTGTTTGTAAAAAGCACAGTTTTGAAGTAGAGGGTTGCATTGAAAGAGTACCAGCATTTTAAAGTCATCCCACATCATTTGAGAAAGAAAAGTAAAGGGTGGGGAGCTGTATAAAATGGGAAAGAAGCAAAAGGAATAATCACTTACCTGGATGGGGTCTATGAGTGATCAAGAAGGCTCATGGCCTAGGTTGGTGACCTCCATTGCACTCAGGAGGGGTGCCACCTTAAGATCGGCCCAAGTGGTCGAGTCTACATCGTAATTTGTTGCTGTGGGGGCCTGCGTTCGCGCGGCCTCTGCCAAATCTAGTTTTAGTATTATTTTTTTCTGTTTTGCAAACCTTGTTATTTGTAAATAACATCTAAAACTCAGTCCTAACAGTTAAAAACCAGTAATTGCCATCGTTATACTGCTCTTTTTTTATCAGTAATATTTTTGAAAGCTATGGGTCTAACTTCTTCACCTTGTGCTTTTTAATAATGAAACTGGCCTTCATGAACAATACCATAAGCCATCTACCACAGGTTAGGAACTTATGACATTCTATAACTTGAACTTCACTAACTTGACTTCTGTCCTTCCCTCTTACCAACTTTCCTTCACAGTGCAATGTGGGATGCTCAAAACCCAACTCTATTTATGCAATTTGTTACACACTTATGTGGCTTGAATTTAACTTTACTACATACTACATATTTAAATAAACACTAATTAATACTAGTACATGGTTATACTTGCGTAAGCTTTATTTTCATGGTTTTTGATTGTTCTTAATAACATCCAAGTAACTCGTAAATTTTTAAAACATAAGTTACAAAAAGAGGTTGATAGTCCTTATTGTGATTTGTGAGCTACAAAACTACATACCAAATCATGAATAATACAATAAGTTTGAAAAATTGTATAGGCGTGAGAAAGTGTTTTGAGTGTAATAATCACAAACATTAATTTTGTAGAATTTTATGATTTTCTTTCCTTCCGTCCTTTTTTTAAAACCATATATTATGCATAACCTGATAATGACCTAAGTATATCTTTGTGTACTTTATTTTCATCTTACTAGTATTTAGTTGTAACTTGTAAATATAAATGTCACGACTTGCTGAGTGTGATGATTAACATACTCAGGTGTTCATCGTTGCCAAGATTACTTGTATAAGTGTTTAATCCAAAATAAAACAAAAAGATAAAACTCTATCAACTTGATTTTTGTATTTGCTTATTTGTGGCAATATTAACTCTACTTGAAAGAAATGATTAGTTGTCAGTTGAATCTTAAGCTTGAACGAGGATCACGCTGGTCATCGTTGAACATAAGCTTGTCAAAACTCTTCACCTTTTTGCAGTACCAAAAACACATCGAGCTGTTAGTAAGTGTGAGTTTATTCACCTTAAGCCAAGGACGTAAAATATTGACTTGCACTATAAATTGAGAAACTTTGTAAAAAGATTTTAAACAATCTTATTGCAAACATTTTGGCTTAAAACTTAAAAAGCTTTTAAGTCAAAAAAATTGAATAAGCTTGTTTAAAAGACTTAAACTAAGTCTATCTTGTAATAGACCCTCCCATTCATTATTATAACCAACTTAGCCTAGTTACTTTTCTCCACACTCCGATGTGGGATAATTTAAAACCATTTCTTACAACATTTTACTTTGACTAAAACCAAAACACACACTATCATTCATATTTCCTTCCGGTGAAAGAGAGCATAACAAATGGGGACATCAGTGCTATTGAATAAAATAATAGTTATGTAATCTAACTGAAAAAAATGCAAAGTCTAGTGACCCTCATGTCATGTGTATTAGTAACTCTTAGTAGTTATTCAGTTTTATGCTATCGTTTTCTCGACAACTTTTGTAGGAACTGATATAAGTTTGATGTTCGTTGTTTGTTGAATGCAGAGCTAAATGAGGGCTGTTTGGATGTGTGTTTTGAGGTTCATTATGTGAATATATTGGGACTCTAAGTAAGGTTGTGTTTGTTTATTCATGTTTTATGTCTCATTTGCATGAATAAATAGATTTTGCCTCTTTTGTCTAAAAATAAACAAACACTAACGTTTGCGCGCCTGCCGACATACGATGAAAAAACAAACACACTTATTTAGAAAACGTATGCGTGTCTGCATACCTAATCGGAAAAAAACAAACACACTTTTTCATATGCATCTACGTCTAAGCTCGCCTTTAAGACATAAGAGGAAAAAAGTACTTAATAAATAAACCAAACACAACTTTTGCAATAAAACGTTTATAGAGTAAGGACTTGTGTATGATTAGTCTTTTGATTGGATGACGCTATTTATAGAAATTTGTTAGTTACTTATTTATCTTGTATGTTATCTAATAGTACCTTCGTTTCAAAATTTAAGTTCATTTGGATTTTTTGAATCCAAATTTGACTTTAAATATTTTTGTTTGTAGTATATAACACTTGATGCAAAATATATGAATGAATTGTGTATTAAATGTATTTTTCATTGGTATAATTTAATCAAGTATTATATAATACAAAAAAATATATTTAAGGTCAAAGTTTGATTTAAAAAGTCAAAACAGACCTATATTTTGTGATGGAAGGAGTAATTATCTAGGTAGTTTAATTATTTGCCACACTCGACACCATTGAAACTGTGAATGTTTATTACAACGTCAGTTAACATATTTGAGCATCTATCTCTTGCCCCATGTTTTGTTACAATATTGATTACTCGTTTTTTATTCTGACTATTAGCATTAAATGATCATTTTTAAAATGCACTTGTTAATGCGGCTAAAATGTGGATATTGGGAGATGTTGTGTTGTTGATATGAATATTGTTTTGAATTTTTGTTGCAGGGTTGCTTCTACAATAAATGTTGTCTTATAGTCACATTCAGGATTTGATTAAAACCAAAGCTATAGAGTATGTAACGATTAACATACTCATAAGTTGAACCACGATCGTTGTTGCCAAGATTGATATAAGTGTTTAATCCAAAAACGAAACAAAAGTCATCAACTTGACATGTGAATCTTTTTTATTTGTTTATTCTATTACCATATTAATTCTACTAAGAAAATGACTATTTGTTAGTCGGATCCTAAGCTTGCACAATGATCATGATAGTCATGATCTAAACATAAGCTAGCCAAAACATTTTACCTTTTTATCAAAAGCTAATACAAACAAAACAAGAAAGCCTAGTCACTCGTGAGTTAATTCATTGAAAGCTAACGAGGTAGTGTAACATTTTTTTATAAAATTAAGCAGCGTGTTGTGATTTGATAAATCAAGAGGCTACAAGATTTTTAGTTTTAGAAGTTAAAAAAATTACAAGCAAAAACACTTGTTGCTTATGTGTGATTTGATAAATCAAGAGGCTACAAGCTAACTTATTTCATGGAATTGAAGACATGTTAAGTCTACGGAATGGAACAATATTGAGTTACTTGGCTCATAATACTAATCTAGTAAAGGTTTTTATTTTTCACAATTTGAACTTCATTAACTTGAATTTAGTCCTTCCCTCCTATTTATAGTCATGAGTGTCTACCTATTTTTCGTCACAGTGCAATGTGGGATGCTCAAAACCCAACTGTATTTATGCAATTTGTTACACACTTATGTGGTTTGAAATTAACTTTACTACATACTACATGTTTAAATAAACACTAATTAATATATGCATTCTGTTATACTTGTGTTAGCTTTATATTTCATGGTTTTTGATTGTTCTTAATAATATCTAAGTAACTAGTAACATTTTAAAACATAAGTTACAAAAATAAGTTGATAGTTCTTATTGTGAGGTACAAAACTACACACCAAGTCATGAATAATACAAGAAGTTTGAAAAATTGTATAGGCATGAAAAAGTGCTATTAGTGTAATAAAAACAAACATTATTTTTGTAGAATTTTATGTTTTTCTTTCTTTCCTTCCTTTTTTTAAGGCAATATATTCTCAATAGCCGATAATGACCCGAGTATATATTTGTGTACTTTATTTCCATCTTACTAGTGTCTAGTTGCAAATATAGATGTCGGGACTTGCTGATGAACACCAAAGCTGTAAAAATGTGATGATTAACATACTCATGAGTTCATCGTTGCTAAGATTACTTGCATAAGTGTTTAATCCAAAATAAAACAAAAAGATAAAACTCGTCAACTTGACATGCGAACCTTTTGTATTTGTTTATTTGTGGCCATATTAACTCTGCTTTATAAGAAATTGTTGGTTTTTAGTTGAATCTTAAGCTTGAACGAGGTTCACGCTAGTCATCGTTGAACATAAGCTGGTCAAAAATCTTCACCTTTTTGCACTACCAGAAACACATGATAAATACTAAACGGGCTAAGCCCAAAACAAACTAACTTTCTTAATATAAAATCCCACTAACGCAATGACCTTTGCAGTCTTTGTCAAATGCTTCTTGTTACACATTGTTTTATTATTTTCAAGCGATAAAAAATTTGATGCCAAACTCAAACATAGATGTATAGTGACAATGCACTTCGAGTTGGCCGATATCCCCATAGTTCACTCACACAACTCACCTCAGGATAAGAACGATAAGTATGTGAAAGACTTGGTTAATTTTTTGTTCGAGACATCAAACATTACCAACTTATTATTTTATGGTGTGTTTTTGTATCTTTAATAGCTTTAATATTAGTTATGACAAACCGGCAATGCTATCATGCTAACCTTTCTATTAGTAAGGTTGTTGTATCGATCAAGGCGAAACTTTAGTTTGATTGTAAGGCGTGCGTTAGCGCTTTACTAATAAGATTTAAGGGGCAGGTACCATGGGCATGTGTGTTGGGGCTTTGAAAAACTTATTGTCGTACCTTATTATTAGAATTAAAGCGAGAATAAGCTATCGTACGAATTACATTAAAACATAATCAAAGAAAAAAAATGAAGTTAAGAATTATAATTGTTCATTGTTAGAGAACGACGTCGTGTTTTTCAATAAACAACATCAACTACTACCAACTAACAATATAATACAAATCCCAACTAGTATAAAGAATGTACAGCGGAGTATATTAATAAGCAAAAATTTCATCCTTAGATCTATGTTGGACGACTACTTGAAACAAGTTTAAGAAAATGACCGATACAAATATTTGTTCTATAGACATAATACCTTTGTAGCGTAATCAAATTCTTCCTCTCTTTACACATTGTTTTATTCTTTTCAAGCTATGAAAATCGATACCAAACTCAAACACGGTTGTTTAGTGACAATGCACATGGAGTTGGATATTCAACATGGTTCAGTCACACAACAATTCATCCCCAAGACAAGAACGACAAGTCTGTGAAAGACTTGGTGATGTTGTTGTTCAAGACATCTTGCTTACACCTGGATTCTGTCTCGATGACCCGAATACATTTCGAAACATAATACACTAAATGTTGAACATTGATGAAGTTGTATATAAGGTATGTTGACTACAAACATGCATATAAAGTCACCTGAGTGTTTTTTACTACAAAAATGTATATAAGGTATATTGTATAACAATAAGATATACATGCACTACTACAAAAATGTATATAAGGTATATTGTATAACAATAAGATATACATGCACTACGTATGAGTATGAGTTATGTAACCACCAATCATACAATATCAATGTTGTCACATACTATCTCTTAAAGTTTAAGCTTTTATAATAATTTTATTAGTTTTTGGTGTTTTGATATCTTAATAAGTTCTACGAACGCTATGACCTACAATATCACGTTCTTGAGACATGTTGAGCAAACCGGTAATGCGACCATATGTTACAAGAAACCAAGAATATGGTACAGTATCGACTACTTACATAGAAAGACATTTCAATCGTTATAGAGATAAAAAATTAAGGTGAGAACTTATATGGCAGATAATGATTTATAATATTTATAATGAACAACATCAATTACCACAACCGGGCATTATGATACCAAACTCAACATGCATCGCAAACCTAAAATTTGCCGATGTTTTGGGCCAAATTATTTAAAAAAACTAGTATAACAATCCAAATCATTAAAAAATATGGTATTTATGACTACTTTATGTCAATTGTCTTTGAAAACAAGTGAAAAAATA
>CM040239.1:11810020-11849780 GCA_022545495.1 Chrysanthemum lavandulifolium | reverse complement strand
TTATCCCTAAGATAAGAGTGACAAATATGTGAAATACTTGGTGATGTTGTTGTTCAAGACATCGTTGATTACATCCGGTTTCGAGTTTGGATGATCCGAGATTTGGAAACAAGATTCACATAACGCTTAAGCTTAGTTTGGGCATTCAATGTTGGTTTGCTCTAAATAAAATAAGGCTAATGGCACCAAAATGTATCATAGTTGTCATGATTTTCTTTTATATGTATCGAACAAATTTTTTTGCTATTCTGTGTACTAAACTTGGATTTGTGGGTTTTTTGTATATTTATGTCCATTTTACCCCTCATTTTATTAACTCGAGAGGGCCAAAATGGTCATAAAGTACACAAAAAAGCCCACAAAATCAAGTTTAGTACACATAATAGCAAAAGAAATTGTTCGTTACATATAAAAGGTATAAGTGACAACTATGATACATTTTGGTGCCATTAGCCCAATAAAATAACTATAACAACATGCTAGCAAATAAAATCAAAAAGCAAGTTGTTATGTAGTTCAGAAAATGAATTAGAGTTAACAAATGAACCAAAATAACAACTTTAACTTTGACTTTGACTAACAACTTTGACTCCAAGTTTTAACTCTCAAACGCTAGATTCATTGACTACCAACTAAGAGTATAATACATCAAAGACAAACTCTTTCATAATCGAAGAACAAAAAATGAAGTTAAGAATTATATCGTACATTGGAGTGAATCAAGATGTTTTTTTTAATCAAGTTGTATTTTTGAACAAGCAAAATTTTTATTTTTTGACGCATGTGAGACTACTTGAAATTAGAGGCGGCAATCACAACCCATTCTAACAAAAATGGGTTGAGATTGGTAAAAAATAACAGCTTTTGGGTTGTAGTGGGTTAGCTGTTGGTAAAGAATGGGTCGACTTTTAAACTTGTGTGAATCAAAAAACGGGTTGAACGGGTCACATAAGGGTTGGAAGGGTCACAACATTACAGAATCACCGCCGCCACAACCACTCTTGATCACTGTCACCATCGTGTTTTCATAGACGCAATCCGACCACAACCGTCGTTGCCACAACTGTATTCCGACCACCTTTGTCGCAGAAAATTAATCGTAAGACCACCATGCGGTTTTGTGTGGTTATGATATGACATAAAATTATTACTATCTTCAACGAAAGTGATGGTTTGTTTGTTCAAATTTTTTTTTTTTTTTTTTTTTTTTAAGATTTCGTTAATTGTTAGAATGTAATATTTTTAACAACTCGCAAAGTTGATGGCTTCTATTTGGCTTGTTTTTACTTTACAAATTTACTACCAAGGAATAACAAACAGATTAAATACAACTTAAATATTTTTTAATAGACTAATTACTAAAAGAAATCGTTACTGTGTAATAATTCAACTGTACATATTTCGACTTTTTATAGTTGATGTAATAATTATATATAAGGTGTTTTTTTAGTATAAAAAGAAAAGCCTTTACAATAATGACATTTTAATAGGTCGAGCCGACCCAAACTGTATGACCCATGACCTACTTGACCTATTTTTAAAACATGACCCATTTGACCCACAACCCATTTGATCCATGACCCAAACCAACCCAACCCGACCTAATTGCCACCTCTACTTGAAATAATACCAATCAAAAGATATAACACCTTTGTTTCCGAGATCAAATACTTGTTTTAACGCATTGTTTTATTCTTACATAACACATTATTCTTTTCAAGCTTCGATACCATACTCAAACACGGTTGTATGCAGACAATGCACTTGGATTTGGATATCCACCATGGTTAATTCACAATGTTTATCGTCAAGGTAAGAACAAGTCTCTTAAAGACTTGGTGATGTTGTTAGTTGTTCGAGACATCCCTGGTTACATCTGGTTTGAGTTTGGTTGACCCGAATACGTTTGAAAACAAGATTCACATAATGCTGAAGCTTGGTTTCATCATTCAATGCGTGGTTTGTTGTAAATAAAAAGAATTTTTTTTTGAAAGTAGTTTGTAATGTCGTTAAGAAAATGAACTAAAGTTAACAAATGAGTCAAAATAACGACACTTTAACTTTGATTTGACTAATAACTTTTACTTCAAGTTTTAACTTTCAAACGCTAGATTCATTGACTAACAAATAGCATAGCATTTTACTACTGTATTATACTTTTAAACTCAAGTGAGAACTTATTTATAACATTGTCCGGTTTTGAGACATGTTGAACCATGAATCGGACATCTTATTATTTTATGGTGTTTTGATACCTTTAATAAGTTATACATTCCTGATGACATTATTTGGTTCTTGAGACATGTTCAACCATCAAACCAATAATGAATTGAAACCATGTTACTAATTATCAAAAAACAAAATGTTAACCTTGTTACTAATAAGATATCGCTAATTATAAAGTCTCGTATGAATCACAATGAAAGACAAACTCTCAGTGCTTACTAAAAAGATAAAATGTTAGTAGTATAGAACTATATTGTAATCTCCTTGAACCAAATGATGTTTTAAGAAAACAACATCAGACATTAGAAGACAACAATATAATACTAAACTCATCTTGTGTAGAAATAAATACACGTGAGTATAATAATAAGCAAATTTTCAATCCTTTGATCCATGTGAGATTACACAATAAGTTGTTTTGATGGCGAAACCAAATATTTGTTTTACGTATTGCTTTATTCTTTTTAAGCTACAGATAAATCGATACCAAACTAATTAAACATGGTTGTAAGCGCTCAATGCACTTAAAGTTGGATATCTACCATGGTTCAACAGTTTATTCCCAAGATAAAATGCTGAGAAAAATTTGATTAAACATATATTTTAATTCGAGGGCAAAAAGCTCGTTTCTGCTACTAAAGGTCTGAAACTCGATGAGAGTGAAGACAGGAAGAAAAAGATGTAAAAAATACTATGGAGATCAACCTTGAGTACCTGATTATGGAGTAGCTTAGGAGAAAAGGTGAAAATAAGAATGAATTGCTTACTTTATATTTTGTGCAACTGGATATGTATACAATTCAAACCGTCAACATTCTTGCATAAAGGGTAAAACTTTTACACAAATTACCAATGAGACTATCATTGCCATCAATACAATATAGCATGTGTTTACATACTTAAGATAATCTGATTTCATAGCTGTATCATTATCTTGTAGGTTGTGACTCCAGGCATGTATGAAGTTATGTTGTTAAGAAATAAGATATAGATGCATGACGTATGAGTAATTTAACCAATGATACAATATATATTAATGTTGGTTGCAGATTTTTTCTTTAAGTTTGAGTTTTCATGATGATCTTATAATTTTTAGGTGGTTTGATACAATTTATAAGTTTTACGTTCGTTATGATATCATCCGGTTCTTGAGACATGTTGAACCATCAAATCGATAATGCAACCAAGTTACTAATAAAAAATTGAGAATACTAATTACATTAAGGAAAGAGATTCTTCGATATTTTAAAAAGTACTATAAAAAAAGTGGTTAAGATCTTATATGGTTTGCTTGAAAGCGATAATGATATTTTTAAATAAACTTCATCAAACACTACAAGCCAACATTATAATACTAATTACATGTTGAACCATCAAATCGATAATGCAACCAAGTTACTAATAAAAAATTGAGAATACTAATTACATTAAGGAAAGAGATTCTTCGATATTTTAAAAAGTACTATAAAAAAAGTGGTTAAGATCTTATATGGTTTGCTTGAAAGCGATAATGATATTTTTAAATAAACTTCATCAAACACTACAAGCCAACATTATAATACCAACCTCAATTTGGTTGGAAAATATACACCATAGTATATTAATAAGCAAAATTTCTATACTTCAACCCATGTGGGACTAGTTGAAACAAGTTTTCAGAAATGTAATCCATACAAGAAGTTGTGCTAAAGACATACATAAAACCTTAATTTATTGCCGAAAAATACTTATTTTTACGCATTGTTTTATTCTTTTCAAGATATGTACAAATTGATACCAAACTCAAACATATAGTGACAACGCACTTGGAGTAGGATATCCACCATGGTTCATTCACACAACAGTTCATCACCAAGATAAAATGTGGTGAAAATAATTATTCAAAAAATTGATATCCGCCATATATGGTTGATTCGAGGGCAAGAAGCTCGTTTCTTCTACAGAAGAAAAGGTTTGAAAATCGATGAAAGTGAGATGAGAAGAAAAAGAAGGAAGCTTGGAATGAAAATTCGAGGGTCTATGCAAGGTGATCCAGGATGTCTTGGTTTGTAATTATAATTTTTTTTCTCCCTTTCTTCAATTTCTTTAACCAATACGCACCGTTAGATAATTTAATTTTGTAATTATCAATGTCGTGTTGGTTGTGACTTGTGAATACATACACTACGTTTGATTATAATCTTTTTCTTGTAACTTAAGTATATTTTTTACCATCTTATTATTTTATGGTGTTTTTATATCTTTAATAATTTTAATATAAAAGACAAACTCTTTGATAAACAGTACATACTTTTTAGTGTTTTTATATCCTACCATGCTAATAACAAAGCCAGAATAAGCTATCGTACTAATAAAAAGCGAAAAATTAAGTTAAGAATTTTATGAAGGAGGTAAGCATTGATATTTTATCTAATGATATTTATTAAGAAAAAAAATTAAACACTCCGTAGCAATATAATACCAAACCAAAATGGAATATGAATTACATGCCAAGTATATTAATAAGCAAAATTTTCATCCTTTGACCCATGCGGGACTAGTTGAAACAGGTTTTAGAAAAATGACCGATACATATATTTGTTCTAAGGACATAACACCTTTGTAGCCGAATCAAATGCTTCTTCTATTTACACATTGTCTTATTCTTTTCAAGCTATGAAGAATTGATACAAAACTCAAACACGATTTGCATAGTGACAATGCACTTTGAGAAAATTTTGATTAAAAATATATCATAGGTCTTGGGCAAGAAGCTCGTTTATGCTAGAAACTCGAAGAGAGTGAAGACGTGAAGAAAGCTTAAAAGAAAATTTTTCGAGGGTCTTTGCAAGATAATCAAGTATGTTGGTGACCGGATGTCTTTATCGGAGGTGTTGAGTCAAAATAACCAAGACCCATGCGAAACCAAATATGTGCAATTAAATGCCTAATTTCATAAAAAGAGAGGCTCATAGATATATAAAAAGACAAAACATTAAGTTAAGAAATTATATAGTGGACTCGTATCATGAGATATTATTTTTCAATGAACAACATCAAACAATACAAGCTGACAATAGAATGCTAAACTCATCGTTATTTAAAATGGAGTAAATTGCAAAAATCGTCCTTAAAGTTTGGCCAAATTGCAAGTTTCGTCCCAAACATTTTGAAAGTGCAAGGATCGTCCATGTGGGAAACTTTTTGGGCAAAAATCGTCCCTGGCCAACAACAAATGACTAAAATGCCCTTTCTAAACGTTTGGGACGAAACTTGCAATTTGGCCAAAGTTTAAGGACGATTTTGAAATTTACTCTTTCTATATTATTTTCGGTTTTCTTACATAAATGATCCATGTATTGTACAAAGTTTTACAATGTTAGTCCGATTTTTTTTTTAACCATCGCCACCCACCGCGACCACCCATCATCGCCACTGCCACCACCACCATCTCCCCACCAATCGCTCACTACCACCACTTTCATCCACCACCACTCATAGCCACCACCGTCAACCACTACCACCATACCCCATCCACCACCACCACCACCACCCGCCACGCATGACCACCACCACCATCGCCACCACCGCCGCCACCACTGGCGTGGAATGGTGGTGGTGGTGAGTGGGTGGTGGCGTGGCGATGGTGGTGGTGGTCACGGTGGGTGGGCGTGAGTGGTGGTGGATGGGGCAGGTGGTGGTAATGGGTGGCGGTGGTGGGGTGGCGATGGTGGTGGTGGTCAGTGGCGGTGGTTGGTAGTGGTGGCTGTGAGTGGTGGTAGATGGGGTTGTGGTAGTGGTAGTGGTAGTGGGTGGCGATGGTGGTGTGGTCAGTGGCGGTGGGTAGCGGTGGTGGCTATGAGTGGTTGTGGATGGGGGTAGTGGTAGTGGGTGACGGTGGTGGGGTGGAGATGGTGGTGGGGGGGGGTGGTAGTGGGTGACGGTGGCGATGGTGGTGGTTGTCAGTGGCGGTGGTGGTTGTGGGTGGTGGTGGATGGGGTTGTGGTAGTGGGTGACGGTGGTGGCTATGAGTGGTGGTGGATGGAGGTAGTGGTAGTGGGTGACGGTGGTGGGGTGGAGATGGTGGTGGTGGCGGTGATAGTGGGTCGCGGTGGGTGGCGATGGTTAAAAAAAAGAAAAAAAAATCGGGACTAACTTGTAAAACTTTGTACAACACAGGGATCATTTATGTAAGAAAACTGAAAATAATATAGAAAAGAGTAAATTGCAAAAATCGTCCTTAAAGTTTGGCCAAATTACAAGTTTCGTCCCAAACGTTTAGAAAAGGCATTTTAGTCATTTGTTGTTGGCCAGGGACGATTTTTGCCCCAAAAGTTTCCCACAAGGACGATCCTTGCACTTTCTAAACGTTTGGGACGAAACTTGCAATTTGGCCAAACTTTAAGGACGATTTTTGCAATTTACTCTTTAAAATGACAAAACATTAAGTTAAGAACTTATATAGTGGACCCATATCACGAGATATTATTTTTCAATGAATAACATCAAACAATACAAGCCGACAATAGAATGCTAAACTCAACTTGTATATAGCAAATACACATCAGATATATAGATTGGCATAGTTTTCATTCTTTGACCCATGTGGGACTACCTGAAACAAGATTCGAGAGTCCAGATATAACACCTATATTGCCGAAATCAAATGCTTCGTTTTACACTTTGTATTGCTCTTTTCGCGCTATGAAAAAAGTGATATAGCAAACTCAAGCACGGTTATATAGTGACAATGCACTTGTAGATGCATGGATATCCACAATGGTTCACTCACACAACATTACAGTTCATCCCCATGTAATGCAACCATATTCCTAACAAGAAATTGAGAATAAATTGGTATCGTACTGATTACATTGAACTGGTAAAAGCAACCATGTCTACTAAGAAGTTGAGTATTGAATTGAGAATAAGTCATTGTAGCAATTACAATATAAGATATATAGAGTGCTCGAAAACTAAAAAAGACACATATATCGATAATTAATTAAGAAGTCACAAAAAATTAAGCTCGGAACTTATATATGGGGAAGCTGCACATTTTGATGCTATTTCTTAATAATGATCAACATCAATTGCCACAACCCTTCATTATGATACCAAACTCAACCTGAATAGACATCATACATCAGAGTGTATAAATAATGAAATTTTACATCCTTTCACCCATGTGGGATTACTTGAAACAATTTTTTAGAAAAGTAACAATGCACATGAAGTAGGATATTTACCATGGCATGGTTCACTCACACATCAGTTCATATAACTTGAATTGGTGTGTGTAAAATATGGAGTACAAAATGACATCATATTTCCATAACACCCAACATGGTCCATGGACTAGTTTCAGTTTTTATTTTACAAGATTGTCAAAAGTTTTGTATTAAATTTATACTTTTTAATGTAAACCATAAATGAAAGAGTTGTAAAAATATATCATAAAAGAACATCAAATAACGTGACTTATTGTAAAGTTAACTGAGAACAATGAGTAATAAAGTTAAAGTCAAGCTAAACTAAACTTATTGTAAAGTTAACTGAGAACAAAAGTACAGTAGATCCAAAAGAAATGACATATAGCTCAAACATAA
Organism: Chrysanthemum lavandulifolium; assembly: GCA_022545495.1. Taxonomy (NCBI): domain Eukaryota; kingdom Viridiplantae; phylum Streptophyta; class Magnoliopsida; order Asterales; family Asteraceae; genus Chrysanthemum; species Chrysanthemum lavandulifolium. Next base: position 11,841,966 of record CM040239.1, on the reverse strand, counting down.
ATACAGTTCACTTTTTCCTTAGCGAAAACAAGAAGCTTGCTTCAAAGTATGTCTTAATATTAACATATATTATGGAAATTTTTATTGTTAATTAACTGTTAGCATTTCCCTTATAGGTTTGTTACCAATTGCCTACCAAGTCACGTGTTCTTTTTGAGTTTTGACGATTGTTGGATTTTAATGTTTTACTAATACCATTAGCTAGCATATTGAAGTTAGTTTCAAATCCATAATCTTATTATTTTATCGTGTTTTGATACCTTTAATAAGTTATACATTCGTGATGACATTATTTGGTTCTCAAGACATGTTCAACCATCAAACCGATAATGAATTGAAACCATGTTACTAATTATTAAAAAACAAAATGTTAACCTTGTTACTGATAAGAAGTCAAGAATAAGAAATCAAGAATAAAGCATCGTATCAATTACAATGAATGACAAACACTTCACTAACTATTAAGAACTATATAATATTACTTGAAAAAAGTTTTCATAGAATTGACCTCACACAAAAAGTTGTTTTAATCTTTTTAAGCTATAGATAAATTTATACCAATCTTAAACACGGTTGTAAGCAATGCACTTCAAGTTGGATATAACAAAATATATTGTAAATTGAGGGCAAGAAGCTCGTTTCTGCTACTAAAGGTCTGAAACTCGATGAGAGTGAAGAAGAGAAGAAAAAGAAGTAAGAAAACTGTGGAGATCAACCTTGAGAAGCCGATTAAGGAGGAGCTTAAGAGAAGAGGTGCAAATAAGAATGACAAGTCTGTGAAAGGCTTGGTGACGATGTTGTTCGGGACATCATTGCTCACATGCATCTGGATTCAGTTTGGATGACCCGAGTACATTTGAAAACATGATTCAGTTCGGATCATTGTCTTGTTGGTTGTGACTCCATGCATGTATGAAGGTATGTTGTTAAAAAATAGGATATACATGCACCATGTATGGATTATGTAACCAATGATACGATATTAATGTTGGTCGCGTATGTTTTCTTTAAGTTTGAGTTTTTATGATCATCTTACTATTTTTAGGTGTTTTTATACTGTTAATAAGATTTACATTTGTTATTCTTGAGACATGTTGAACCATCAAATTGATAATGTAATCATGTTAATGATAAAAAAATTGAGAATAAGCTAGCATAATATTTACATTAAGAAAAGAGATTCTTCGATATTCAAAAATACTATAAAAATAAAAAGTCAAGGTTAAGAACTTATATGAGCTCGCAAAACACTACAAGCCAATTTATAATACCAACCTCAATTTGGTTGGAAAATATAAACCACAGTATATTAATAAGCAAAATTTCTATACTTCAACCCATGTGGGACTAGTTAAAACAAGTTTTCAGAAATGTAGCCCATACAAGAAGTTGTGCTAATGACATACATAGCACCTTTGTTGCCAATAAATACTTATTTTTATGCATTGTTATATACTTTTCAAGATATGTAAAAATTGATACCAAACTCAAACATATAGTGACAATGCACTTGGAGTAGGATATCCACCGTGGTTCATTCACACAACAGTTGGTCTCCAAGATAAAATGTGGTGAAAAGAATTATTCAAAAAATTGATATCCGCCATGGTTGATTCGAGGGCAAGAAGCTCGTTTCTTCTACAAAAGAAAAGGTCGGAAACGCGATGAAAATGAAGACGAGAAGAAAAAGAAGGATGCTTTGAAGGAAAATTCGAGGGTCTATGCAAGGTGATCAAGGATGCCTTGGTTTGTAATTATAATTTTTCTCTCCCTTTCTTCAATTTCTTTAACCAATACACACCTTTAGATAATTTGATTTTGTAATTATAATTTTTTTTGTTTGTTTGTTCTTTCAATGTCGTGTTGGTTGTGACCTGTGAATACATACACTACGTTTAATTATAATCGTTTTCTTGTAACTTAAGTATATTTTTGACCATCTTGTTATTTTATGGTGTTTTTATGTCTTTTATAATTTTAATATAAAAGACAAACTCTTTAATAAACATTACATACTTTATGGTGTTTTTATGTCTTACCATACTAATAACAAAGCCAGAATAAGCTATCGTACTAATAAAAAGTGAAAAATTAAGTTAAGAATTTTATGAAGGAGGTAAGCATTGATATTTTATCTAATGATATTTATTAGGAAAAAAAATCAAACACTCCCTAGAAATATAATACCAATCCAATCTGGAATATGAATTACATGCCACAGTATATTAATAAGCAAAACTCTCATCCTTTGACCCATGCGGGACTACTTGAAATAGGTTTTAGAAAAATGACCGATACAAATATTTGTTCTAAGGACATAACACCTTTGTAGCCGTAATCAAAAGCTTCTTCTATTTAAACATTGTCTTATTCTTTTCAAGCTTTGAAAAATTGATACAAAACTCAAACACGATTTGCATAGTGACAATGCACTTTGAGAAAATTTTGATTAAAAATATATCATAGTTCGTGTGCAAGAAGCTCGTTTATGCTAGAAACTCGACGAGAGTGAAGACGTGAAGAAAAAGAAGAAAGCTTAGAAGAAAAATTTTCGAGGGTCTTTGCAAGATAATCATGTATGTTGGTGACGAGATGTCTTTATCGGAGGTGTTGAGTCAAAATAACCAAGACCCATGCGAAACCAAATATATGCAATTAAATGCCTAGTTTCATAAAAAGAGAGGCTCATCGATATTCATAAAGACAAAACATTAAGTTAAGAACTTATGTAGTGGACTCGTACAATGAGATCTTATTTCGCAATGAACAACATCAAACCATACAAGCCAACAATAGAATGCTAAACTCAACTTATATATACCAAATACACATCAGGTATATAGATTAGCACAGTTTTAATTCTTTGACCCATGTGGGACTACTTGAAACAAGATTCCAAACGTAACACCTATGTTGCCGAAATCTAATGCTTCTTTTTACACTTCGTTTTGTTGTTTTCAGGCTATGAAAAAAGTGATATACCAAACTCAAACACGGTTATATAGTGACGATGCACTTGTAGATGCATGGATATCCACAATGGTTCACTCACACAACATTACAGTTCATCCCCATGTAATGCAACCATATTCCTAACAAGAAATTGAGAATAAGTTGGTATCGTACTGATTACATTGAACTGGTAAAGCAACCATGTCTACTAAGAAGTTGAGTATTGAATTGAGAATAAGTCATTGTAGCAATTACAATATAAGATATATAGAGTGCTCGATAATTAATTAATATAAGAGTGCTCAAAACTAAAAAGACACATATATCGATAATTAATTAAGAAGTCACAAAAAATTAAGCTCGGAACTTATATATGGGGAAGCTGCACATTTTGATGCTATTTCTTAATAATGATCAACATCAATTGCCACAACCCTTCATTATGATACCAAACCCAACCTGAATAGACATCATACATCAGAGTGTATAAATAATGAAATTTTACATCCTTTCACATGGAGTAGGATATTTACCATGGCATGGTTCACTCACACATCAGTTCATATAACTTGAATTGGTGTGTGTAAAATATGGAGTACAAAATGACATCATATTTCCATAACAACACCCAACATGGTCCATGGACTATATCAGTTTTTATTTTTCAAGATTGTCAAAAGTTTTGTATTAAATTTATACTTTTCAGTAAACCATAAATGAAAGAGTAGTAAAAATATATCAAAAAAAAACATCACATTACTGTTTCAGTTACTTTCAAAGTAATTTATTTGAGCTTTTGTACTTGTACTTTTGACCAATGAGTTACAAAGTTAAAGTCAAGCTAAACTTAATTACTGTAAAGTTAACTGAGAACAAAAGTACAGTAGATCCAAATAACGTGAAACAAGAAATCTCAAACATAAATACAATTCACACTTTTCGTTGATCATGTTAGCGAAAACAAGAAGCATGTTTCAAAGTATGTCTTAATATTAATATATATTTTATGAAACAACAAGGAGAAAATAATTTTAGGAAAAATGATAAGAATGAGAAGTTGAAGGAAAAATGATAAGTTGATGGGGGTCATTGATAAGTTTAAAGCCCAATTAGTAAGTTGGATTTTAATGTTTTACTAATACCTTTAGCTAACATATTGAAGTTAGCTTCAAATCCATAATCTCATTGCTAGGTTTCTAGTAGTTACATTGTATTTGTTTGAGTATAAGTGATTCCTTTAATTATCAAGTGTTCCTAAATTTAAATCGCAATTGAGACAAGCATATGTAAACTCCGAACATAGGGGCCATATAAATCTCACGACTTGCTGATCAAAACCAAAGCTATAGAGTGTGTGACGATTAACATACTCATAAGTCAAACCACGAGCGTTGTTGCCAAGACTAAAAATAAGTAAACGAAACAAAATTCATCAACTTGACATGTGAATCTTTGTTATTTGTTTGTTTTTTTTTTTTGTTTTTTTTATTGCCATATTAATTCTACTAAGAAAATGACTATTTGTTAGTTGGTTCCTAAGCTTGAACAATGATCATGATAGTCATGATAGAAACATAAGCTAGCTAATACATGAGTGTTCCTTCTGGCTTTTAATTTTTCCCTTAGGCTTTAGTTGGTTTTGTTGTAAGTTGTAATTTTGTTTTTTTTGGGGCCCAAGCTTTTTAATTGTCTTGTTAAGAAGTTGGGTTGCCTTGTCTTGTACTCTTTTTTGGTTCTTTTAATATAGGTTGCCTTTCTAAAAAAAAATACAAACACAACAAGAAAGTGTGGTCACTTTGTTAGTTAATTCATTGAAAGCTAACGAGGTAGTTCAACAACTTTTAAAAAAATTAAGCAGCGTGTTGTGATTTGATAAATCAAGAGGCTACAAGATTTTTTAGTTTAAAACTTAATAATTTACAAGCAAAAACACTTGTTGCTTGATGATTTGGAAAATTTCAATTGCATGAGACCATCACCTTCCTATTTATTACCAACTTCATCTAGCAACCTTTCTTCATAATCCAATGTGTTACTTTTGCTTAATACCTAAACACACGTCAACATATTCAACCTTCTTGTAGCTCATGTTACAAAGCTCTTTCAGTTAACTTATTTTATGGAATTGAAGACATGTTTACGTCTACGGAATGCATCAATATTGAGTTCCTTGGCTCATAATACTAATCTAGTAAAGGTTTTTATTTCTTACAATTTGAGCTTCCTTAACTTGAGTGTCCACCTAGTTTCCTTCACATTGCAATGTGAGATGCTCAAAATCTGTATTTATGCAATTTGTTAAACACTTATGTGGTTTGAAATTAACTTTACTACATACTACATGTTTAAATTAACACTAATTAATTTATGCATTCTTATACTTGTGTTAGATTTATATTTCATGGTTTTTGATTGTTCTTAATAATATCCAAGTAACTAGTACTCCCTCCGTCCCAAAATTATTGTCCCCTTTTGACTTTTTGGTCTTTACTTTTCAACTTTGACCTTAAGTACTTTTGTTTATATTACATAATACTTGATACAAAATATATGAACGGATTGAGTTTTAAATGTATTTTCATGGCTTGCTGATTTTCTTTGAGCGCTCGTTTGCTGACAAATTTTACATTCAATTTTTTTTAATTGTTTAATTTATAACTTTTTGTTAAATATATTGTATTGTATTTTTATTTTTATGAAATGAATTTAGTATATTTGGAAATTTGAATAAAAAAAATAAAGTTGTAGTGGTGGCCCCAAATAAAGAGGTTTAGGTTTGTTGTGATAAAGGGGAGGTTAGTTGTGGTTAGTTGTTGAGGTTTGTTATGATGATGTGACAGTGACGTGGCGGTGACGAAGAGGGGATGCCTCTTCACCACACCTAATGCTTTTTTTGTGAGGTAACAAACCACATAATACAAGAAGTTTGAAAATTTGTATAAGCATGAGAAAGTGCTATAATTGTAGTAATCACAAACATTATTTTTTAAAACCTACTCCGTATATGTTTTTCTTCCCTTCCATTTTTAAAAATCATATATTTTGCATAGCCTGATAATGACCTGAGTATATCTTTGTCTACTTTATTTCCATCTTACTAGTGTTTAGTTGTAAATATAAATGTCGGGACTTGGTGATCAACACCAAAGTTGTAGAGAGTGTGACGATTAACGTAACATACTCGTGAGTTCATCGTTGACATGATTACTTGTATATAAGTGTTTAATTCCAAAACAAACAAAAGATAAAACTTTTATCAACTTGACATATGAATCTTTTGTGTTTGTTTATTTGTGGCCATAATCTACCAAAAAGAAATGATCAGTTGTAAGTTGAATCTTGAGCTTGAACCAAGATCACGCTAGTCATGGTTCAACCATAAGCTAGTTAAAAGTTAAAACTCTACACTTTGAATATTTTGTGTTTAAAGGTAATTACATATAATTCTGTACTTATGCACGAGTTTTCCATTATATATTAATATCCATTAAAATTTGTTAAAATAAAATTTTGTAAAAGTTTCTCTTAGATAACTCAAGATTTAACTATATTTAGCAGACATATATGTTGATGTTGCTATTTAAATTTCACTATTGATATTATGTTGTACACAATATGCGAGTTTAGTAACACATAATTAGCGTCGATGAAGTTAAAATATATTCCTTAAAGTTTTAGAAAAATGTTTTTCTACATATCCTTATATAAATAAATAAGAATTACATGATTTGTTTTTATAAGTACAATCACGTATATATATATTTTTTTCATATTACAAGAACTCGTACTTACAATTTGATAATTATATTTTCGTTTTCAAAATTTAGCCGTATTTAATATTCAAATTGTGTCCACATAATCATACTTTTAAAATAAAATAAATGAGTTCTTACTGAACTTATATAGTAAAAGAAATATTTTGATATTTATAATCCTATGCATATTTATATGTTGTAATTTTAAAACAACATATATTGTATTTTTAATATATAAAGTATAAAGGTGAATTTGTTTAATTTCTAAAGTTATTATAAAACATGAAAACTTATAATATTACACTTAACCTTATATAATTTTTATAAATTCAACCACTAAAGTTTTATTAATTACCTAATATTTTTTTAAGTTTTTATTTTTACAATATTGTTATAAGTATAATCGCGTATATTTATTTTTATATTAAAGTAACCCGTGCTTACAATTTGATAATTATATTCTCGTTTTCAGTAATTTAGCCGTATTTAAAATGTAAACTCATGTCCACATAAGTTAAACTTTTAAAAATGAAATAAGTAGGTCCTTATTGAACGTAAAAAGTAAAAAAAATTGATACTTATAATCTTGTGCAAATTTATATGTTGTTATTTTAAAACAACATATACATTGTATTTTTTAAGATATAAAGTATAAAGGGTATAAAGTATAAGGGGGTATTTGTTTATAATCCAAAGTTATTAAAAAACATGGAGGCTTATAACATTACATTTAACTCTATATAATTTTTAAAAATTCAACCACTAAAGTTTTATTAATTACCTCATCTTTTTTTGAGTTTTTTTTCACAAATTTGACACCTATATTTTTATGTGTTTTTTCTATCAACCAAAAATTTTCATCAAATTTATTAAAGTTTGACAGAAATCAATTTAATTTTGACTTTTATTAATCAATCACATCACACGATTTTGCTTACTTGGCGAAATAATGAATTCTCTCCGATAACCAGACACGACCAAGTTGCCACAGTCGATGACCAAGTAAAAAAAAAAAAAAAAAAAATGAAAGTGTGTGTAAATATCGGTTGAAAAAACGACCGATTTTCGTTTTTCGGTTGCCTCGACCAATCCTTGACCTACACCCCACATTGGTCATTTCAAAGTTATTTTGACGAGAAAGCTAATGTGGCACCCGTGACTGGTCACGATCGTGTCCGACTTTAAAGGTTGACCAAAATCAATTTAATTTTAACTTTTATTAACCAATCACATCTTACGATTTTGCTTACGTGTGTGCCCCAATAAGCTCATGTATTTCTAACCGTATAACATGCCTATCCGACTCACATATTCGAACATTCCTACCATAAAATTCCCTGTATAGGCACTAAAACACATCTTTGGTACATTAAAATACATTCATATATTATCTAAGTCAGCAACTCAACTTAATTATATATTCATACCTTGAGCTGGCGTAGAAAATCCTTCCACGACAATCATGTGTTGATACTTAATCCTCTTCTAAAAAATGTACAAAAAAATTGCATTACGCTTTAGTATGTGCGATAAGATCATAAAACTGCAAAAACCACTAACATGTTGCATTATAGTGAGGATAACAACAAAGTTAGTCATAACATCAAATAAGAAAACTTCATATTAGAACTAAAGGGGTGTTTGGTATGTTTATTAAATAAGCTTTTTGAGAAGCTTAGTAAAAAACCCGAACTCACAACTAATTCTATCAAGCTTAGTGTGTTTATAGTAAAACAAAAATATTAAGCGTAGAACTTTTCAATAACACATTTAAAAAAAAAAAAAAAAAAAAAAAAAAAAAATTACTAAAAGTTCTGTGTATAACAAAAAGTTAAACCATAAAAAGTTACTAAAACTATCACTAGATAAGGCATAAGCCAAAGTTCATTGAAGTCTCTTTCGGATTCTATTCGAGAAGCAAAAGAGGTTAACACATAAATCATAAGTATAGAAGAATGGTTGTATCTCACATCCGTGATTACCAACTCAATAACATTATCGCATATAGTAACGTAATAACGATTAAAAACAATATATTCTTGCTTAATAATTCTTATGTACATACTTTTATTTCTTTCTGACGACCAACTATTAGGGTCCTTTTTTTTTTTTTTTTTTTTTTTTTTATGAAATATCTTGTCAATGAATAAAGTTAGGTTATCACTTAAGTAGTAGGTTATATATATATATTTTTTTATTTTTTATTTTTTTTTATGAAACATCACGTCAATGAATAAAGTTAGGTTATCACCTAAGTAGTAGTTTTTTTTTTTGGTGGTGATTGTTATGAAATAAGGATTGTGATGCGTGCATTTTTTTTTTATAATTTAAGGAAAACACTTTCTAAATTAACCAATGACTATCTAACCCATGTTTTTTTTTTTTTTTTTTTTTTTTTTTAATTAGCTTTGTAAAACGTTTTTAACTGACAGACATGTTGAGGTTGAGGTTGATGTTGTTGTTTAACTTTAACTATTGATATCATGTTGTACAAAATGTGCGAGTTTAGTAGCACATAATGAGCGTTGATGAAGTTAAAATATGCTCCGTAAAGTTTTTAAAATTCAACCACTAAAGTTTTATTAATTACTCCCTCTTTTTTTAAGTTTATGTTTTCATAAATTTGACACCTATATTTTTATGCATTTTTTTTCTTAACCAAATTTCTCCACCAAAATTATTAAGTTTGACCAAAACCAATTTAATTTTGACTTTCTATTGACCAATCATATTGCTCGATTTTGCCTACGTGGCAAATTCGAGCTCTCTTATTGGTTTAATTTTTTTTCCATAAGAAGGGTTTTGCAAAAACACTCCGAAATGATGTAATTATTTTATTATATAAAAGATTGAAAATCTTGGTGTAAAGTTTTTTTAATAAACGTGTCAAAAATTTTATCTTAAAAAAAACTTATCATGCTTGTTTAAAAGATTTAAACTAAGCCTATCTTGTATGACAACCTCCCCTTCCTATTTATTACCAACTTACTCTAGTTAATTTTTTTCATACTCCAATGTGGGATACTTTTGAAACAATTTCTTACAATACTTTACTTTGACTAAAAAGTTAAAACCAAAACACACACTATCATTCATGCATATTTCATTCCAGCGAAAAGAAAGCATAAGACCTTTGTAGTTGTAGTCAAATGCTTCTTTTTACACATTGTTTTATTATTTCAAGCTATGAAAAATTCGATGCCAAACTCAAACACGGTTTCTGCAAGATAAAATGCTAAGAAACATTTGATTAAAAATATATGGTAATTCGAGGGCAAGAAGCTAGCTCATCAATGTTGACCAGAAGTTGATCAATGGATGAAAAACATGTTCCGGTGTTTTTTGGAGCTTTTGAAATGGAAATGATATTGTTGTTATTACAAAGAAACACAATAAAGAGGCTATTTACATATAACGTGAAAATGAAACAATAAATCCATAATAATAAAGGAGAAAATGAAACAATAACGTGAAAATGAAACTTCACCTTGATCGCCTTCCTACTAGGGCGAATTTGGGTCGAAGAGGTGTCCAGATTGATTCGTTATGTTGTCTTGTTTGTACTACAGAGGTGGAAGATGTTTCACACTTGTTCTTTCAATGTAACATGGTTCGTGACATTTATGGGCTTGTATGTCGCTGGTGGGATATTCCCTGTTTTTCTGGTTGTTCTTATGATGAGTGGATCTCCTAGTTTTGTGGGTTGTGGCTGGGATCTCGTCTTAAAGGTCTCTTGGAAGGTGTTTTCTCTGTTATGTGGTGGAGTATTTGGAGCTTTCGAAATCAACTCTTGTTTTCGTATCAATATCCTCGGAAGCACATTCTTTTTGATGATATTGTTATGTACTCGTTTATGTGGTGTCATGCTAGATGTAGAAATAGTTTTATGTGGGATTCTTTGCTTCAACATCCTTATTTAATTACTTTGTAATCCATTTCTAGCTTCTTGCTAGTTTTTTTTTTTTTTTTTTTTTTAAATAAAGTTGTCGTTCAAAAAAAATAAAGGAGAATGGATAAGAATGAGAAGTCGAAAGTTTCGGTTTCGAATCTGAAAGTGCCCACATGAAGTTGATGGGTCCAGGGTTTAGACTTTGTACAAATGGAGCCCATATAGTCATAGTGTTCGTGAATTTAAATCAGAATCTAGATAAGTACTTGTTGATCAAAACCAAAGCTATAGAGTATGTGACGATTACATACTCATAAGTCGGATCCTACTAAAAAAATGACTGCTTTTAGTAGGATCCTAAGTTTGAACAACGATTGTGACAATCATGATCGAAATATAAGCTAGTCAAAACATTTTACTTTTTTTTTTTGGTAACCATGATTTTCGACCTTTTAGCCGACTAATTCACTAGGTTTTTGAACCCACCGTCACACAGAATCAAACCAGGTAAAACTTTCCCTTTTCAGGAGGTTGGCGTTTTTTCACCTAGCAGAATTGAACTTGAGACCTCACACATTTTAGAATGATAGTCACAAGCCCTTTTGTTACTAGGACATCTTAAGTGGTTTTATTTATTTATTTTTTTCATCAAAAGTTAGTACAAACACAAGAAAAACCTTGTCACTTGTGAGTTAATTCACTGTAAGCTAACAAGGTAGTGCAACAAATTTTTATAGTATTTAATTAAGCAAACGTGTTAAAATTTGAGAAAAAGAGAAAATGGAAAGAAAAAAAAAAGGAAAAAAAAAAGATTTTTACTTTAAAAACTTAAAAATTTAAAAGTAAAAAACTTGTAACTCGATGATTTGGAAAATTTCAACTAAGCCTATCTAGCAACCTTCCTTCACAATCCGATGTGATTATGACTTTTTATAAGTTGAAATTTACCAACTTGAATTACTTTCTTTCACGGTGCAATGTGGGAGGCTTATAACCCAACTGTATTAATTAGAGCACAAGTTATCGTGTTAACGAATAACACGTTATTGGTACTTTCTTTCAGCGTCACCTCATTCCTTCCCAATAACACACCAATAACTAAAACACCCTTCCTTTATAACACACTAATAACATGTTATTGGTACTTGTAGGTCCCACAAAATATACCCACTCACTCACAATACAAAATAATAATAATAATAATAAACAAACAAAAAATGCAAATGGCTTAAGCCATTCCAATGGCTCAAACACCCAATGGCTTACCAATGGCATGTTGGCCGGTACCGTTGGCGTTGGCACACGAATGACACGAAAAAAAGATGCATTTGGCATGTTAGTCATCTCCATACCTTGTGCTCTTAAAAGACAAACCCTTTGATAATCTAAAAGCAAAAATTAAGTTAAGAATTATATGGTTCGTCGGCAATGATTCACGTTGTATTTTGGTATTTTTCTATCTTTAATAACTTTAACATTGGTTATGACAAACCGACAATGCTACCATGCTAATTAGAAAGTGAGAATAAGCTATCGTACTAATTGCAATAAAAGACAAACCCTTTGATAATCTAAAAGATAAAATTAAGTTAAGAATTATATGGTTCGTCGGCAATGATTCACGTTGTATTTTGGTATTTTTCTATCTTTAATAACTTTAACATTGGTTATGACAAACCGACAATGCTACCATGCTAATTAGAAAGTGAGAATAAGCTATCGTACTAATTGCAATAAAAGACAAACCCTTTGATAATCTAAAAGCAAAAAAATTAATTAAGAAATATATGGTTCGTTGGCAGTCATTCATGTTGTATCTTTCAATAAACAACATCAAACACTACCAACTAACTATATAATACCAATACCAACTTGTGAAAGAAATAAATGTCCGAGTATATCAATAAGCAACATTTTCATCCTTTGGTCCATGTGGGACTACTTAAAACAAGTTTAAGAAAAATGATTGATACAAATATTTGTTCTATAGACATAACATAATTGTTGCCGAGATCAAATGCTTGTTTTAGCACATTGTTTTATTCTTTTCAAGATAAGAATAACAAATATGTGACCCGAATAAGTAACGCTCAAGCTTGGTTTGGCATTCGATGCGTGATTTGCTCTTAATAAAATAAAAATAACAACATACTAGCAAATAAAATCTAAAGTAGTTTGTAATGTTGTTCAAAAAATGAACTAAGGTTAACAAATGAACCAAAATAACAAATTTAACTTTGACTTCAAGTTTTAACTATCAAATCACTTAGCATCCTACAATTATACTTTTAAACTTAAGCCAGAACTTATTTTAGAATAAATGCATATGACCGTCTTATTATTTTCTTATGTTTTGATATTTTTAATAAGTTCTACATCCACAATAACGTTATCCGATTTTGAGACATGTGGAACCATCAAATCGGATATCTTATTATTTTATGGCGTTTCAATTTTAGATTCGTTATGACATTATTTGGTTCTTGAGAAATGTTCAACCATCAAACCTGTAATGATTTGAAACCATGTTACTAATTATTAAAAAACAAAATGTTACTGATAAGAAATCAATTACTTTTAGATTCGTTATGACATTATTTGGTTCTTGAGAAATGTTCAACCATCAAACCGGTAATGATTTGAAACCATGTTACTAATTATTAAAAACAAAATGTTCGATAAGAAATCAATTACTTTTAGATTCGTTATGACATTATTTGGTTCTTGAGAAATGTACAACCATCAATCCGGTAATGATTTGAAACCATGTTACTAATTATTAAAAAACAAAATGTTACTGATAAGAAATCAATTACTTTTAGATTCGTTATGACATTATTTGGTTCTTGAGAAATGTTCAACCATCAAACCGCTAATGATTTGAAGCCATGTTACTAATTATAAAAAAACAAAATGTTACTGATAAGAAATCAATTACTTTTAGATTCGTTATGACATTATTTGGTTCTTGAGAAATGTTCAACCATCAAACCGGTAATGATTTGAAACCATGTTACTAATTATTAAAAAACAAAATGTTACTGATAAGAAATCAATTACTTTTAGATTCGTTATGACATTATTTGGTTCTTGAGAAATGTACAACCATCAATCCGGTAATGATTTGAAACCATGTTACTAATTATTAAAAAACAAAATGTTACTGATAAGAAATCAATTACTTTTAGATTCGTTATGACATTATTTGGTTCTTGAGAAATGTTCAACCATCAAACCGGTAATGATTTGAAACCATGTTACTAATTATTAAAAAACGAAATGTTACTGATAAGAAATCAATTACTTTTAGATTCGTTATGACATTATTTGGTTCTTGAGAAATGTTCAACCATCAAACCGGTAATGATTTGAAACCATGTTACTAATTATTAAAAAACAAAATATTATTGATAAGAAATCAATTACTTTTAGATTCGTTATGACATTATTTGGTTCTTGAGAAATGTTCAACCATCAAACCAGTAATGATTTGAAACCATGTTACTAATTATTAAAAAACAGAATGTTATTGATAAGAAATCAATTACTTTTAGATTCGTTATGACGTTATTTGGTTCTTAAGAAATGTTCAACCATCAATCCGGTAATGATTTGAAACCATGTTACTAATTATTAAAAAATTCTTGAGAAATGTTCAACCATCAATCCGGTAATGATTTGAAACCATGTTACTAATTATTAAAAAACAAAATGTTACCGATAAGAAATCAATTACTTTTAGATTCGTTATGACATTATTTGGTTCTTGAGAAATGTTCAACCATCAATCCGGTAATGATTTGAAACCATGTTACTAATTATTAAAAAAAAAACAAAATGTTACTGATAAGAAATCAACTACGATGAAAGACAAACTCTTCAGTGACTATTAAAAAGTTAAAATATTAGTATAGAACTATATTGTAATCTTTTCATGTGGGATTACTTGAAACAAGTTTCATAAATTTGACCTCACACAAAAAGTTGTTTTGATGGCGAAACCAAATATTTGTTTTTACATATTGCTTTATTCTTTTTAAGCTATAGATAAATCGATACCAAACTTAAACACGGTTGTAAGCGCGCAATGCACTTGAAGTTGGATATCCGCAATGGTTCAACAATTTATCCCCAAGATACAATGCTGAGAAAAAATTGATTAAAAACATACTGTAATTCGAGGGCCTGATTATGGAATTTGAAACATAGAAAAAGAAGTAAAAATTGATACCAAACTAGTTGAAAGTTGAAACATAGCACCTTTGTTGCCCAAATTAAACACTTGTTTTTACGCATTGTTATATTCTTTTCAAAATATGTAAAAATTGATACCAAACTCAAACATATAGAGACAATGCACGTAGGAGTTGGATATCCACCATAGTTAAGTCATTCCCAAGATGAAATGCTTTTCGTAATTCAAGGGTAAGAATCTCGTTTCTGCTTTCCGTATATAGTGACAATAAGTGGGCACCCTGTTAGTATAATGTATCATACTAATTACATTAAAAGACATGCTATTCGATGATTAAAATGACGTGAAGTTGAGTTGAGTTAAGAACCTATATTGTACTCGTATAATAGTAGTATCCGATGATATTTTACAATTGACAACATCAAATACCCCAGACCAACAATTCAAGGTTTACATTATATATGACATTTGTCCTGTGATGCAACAATTGTTATTTTTCCGATAATAACAAATATTTTAATGGTATAAACATTAATAGATAGTTTGTTCTTATTATAAAGTGCTAAACTTTATAAGAATAAAAACATTACTTAAAATCTTACCACATACAATTCTTGTCAATGGGAATGGGAATCTGAGTAAGCGCAAGGGCAACAATAACGAGCTGAGTCAAAATAGACAAGACCCATGAGAAACAAACATATGTGCGGTTAAATGCCTAGTTACATAAAAAGAGAGGCTCTTCGATAATTAAAAACGCAAAAGATTAAGTTAAGAACTTACATATATAGTCAGCTTGTATGGTATAAAATATTTTTCATTAAATATCAAAGATCAAACTATACAAGCTAACAATATAATGCTAAACTCAACTCATATATAGCAAATATAAATCGGATATATAGATTAGCAAATTTTCATTCTTTGACCCATGTGGGACTACTCGAAACAAGATTCCAGGCATAACACCTTTGTTGCCGAAATCAAATGCTTCTTTCTACACATTGTTTTATTCTTTTCAAGCTATGAAAGAAGTCAGAAGTGATATACTAAACTTAAACACGGTTATATAGTGACAATGCACATAGTGTAGGATATTTACTATGGTTCACTCACACATCAATTTGATCATCCCAAAAGATTAAATGCATGGAAAATTTTGATTATAAAGGGCAAGAAGCTCGTACAAAATAACGTCCAGAACTCGATGAGAGTGAATTCGAGAGGAAAAAGACGTAAGAGACTATGCTCGATGAGAGTGAATTCGAGAGGAAAAAGACGTAAGAGACTATGGAGATCGACGACCTTGAGAACCTGATTATGGAGGAACTTAGGAAAATAGCTTAGGCAGATAAGAAGGATAAATCTGTGAAAGAGTTACCGTGGAAAATAGGCCGACATTTTATCTTTAGAACAACCAAACTCAACATGCAACGTAAGCATACATCAAAGTATATAAAAAAGCAAATTTTACATTTTTTTTAAACCCATGTAGGATTACTTGAAACAATTTTTTGGAAAAGTAACAATGCACATGGAGTAGGATATTTGGTCCAGCTTTTTGCTTAGCTGCCTTTTTTTTAAAAAAAAAAAACTAAGTTTTGAATCCCACATGGATCAAAGATGCAAATTCTTGCTAGCTTATATATCTTCGAGTGTTTGATTCATGCAAGTTGAAATAAGTATATTGTTGTTACTGCAACTTATATTCAAGTTAATGTAGACTTGTTTATGTGTTGTATTAGCAACATAACTATGAAATCTCAAAGTTTTTTTTTCTCTCTCTACAATCGACTATATTTAAACTAATAAAATAGTTTTTAAACATGTGATCTCAATGAAACACACATTGGCATGGTTCACTCACACATCAGTTCAAATTATCCGCAAAATAAAATGCTAAAAAAATTTGATTAAAATATATTGTAATTCATGGGCAAGAAGCCGATTGCTGGAGCAAAACAATCACTTACATCATCAGCTTCATTGTCGAAACTAAAATATCTTTTGAACATCTAATGTTGTTGTAATGCTGTTAGGTTTGCCTAACAATGGCGAACTGACTCACTTTTTCTTTGAGTTTTGACGATTGTCGGATTTTTAATCTTTTACTAATACCATTACATAACATATTGAAGTTAGTTTCAAACCATACTCTCATTATTACGTTTCTAGTAGCTATGATGTATTTGTTTGAGTGTAAGTGGTTCCTTTAATTACCAAGTGTTCGTGAATTTAAATCGCAACTGAGACAAGCATATGTAAACTCCGAACATAGTGGCTATATAAATCTCAGGACTTGCTGATCAAAACCAAAGCTATAGAGTATGTAACATACTCATAAGTCTAACCACTATCGTTGTTGCCAAGATTAAAAGTATTATATTTGTTATGAAATCGATCATCCGGTTCTAAAGACAGGTTGAACCATATATCGAACCAGTAATAAAACCATGTTCCTAACAAGAGATTGAGAATAAGGTATGGTACTAATTACATTGAACTGATAATGCAACCATGTTTGCTACTAAGAAGTTGAGTATTGAATTGAAAATAAGTCATTGTAGTAATTACAGTATAAGATAAATTAAAAGAGACATATATCGATAATTAATTAAGAAGTCACAAAAAATTAAGCTCGAACTTATATTGCTACTAAGAAGTTGAGTATTGAATTGAAAATAAGTCATTGTAGCAAAAATAGTGGATTTTGGTATTATTTATTAATGAACAACATCAATATTCACAACTCGGCATTATTATACCAAACTCAACATGAATATTAAGCATATATCAGGGTATATAAACAAGCAAATTTTACATCCTTTCACCCATGTGGGATTACTTGAAACATTTTCTTAGAAAAGTAACAATGCACATGGAGTAGGATATTTACACATCATTCATATCATCCGCAAGATAAAATGCTAAGAAAAAATTGATTAAAAATATATCATAATTCGAGGGAAAGAAGCTAGCTCAACAATATTGGCTAGAAGCCGATCGCTGGATGAAAAACATGTTTTGGTTCACGTTAGCAACATGATGACGTACATGGTCAGCTTCATCGTCACTAAAACTTAAGCGAAACCAAAATATTTTTTGAACACCTAATGCGAATGTGGTTTTATAAATACCATGAGAGTGTTTAATTGGAGCTTTTGAAACGGAAATGATATTGTTGTTATTACAAAAGAAAAATAATAAAGAGGCTATTTATATATAATGTGAAAATGAAACAACTAGATGACAATAATATCTACTACTTATAATGCATATTCTTTAAACTTATATGACAAATAATGTTAGTGGACTATTATACCATTTATTAAAAAAATTAACATCATCTACAACTAAATAAATATTTTAAATATTGTTTAATTCTTAAATTTATATCACTTTTTGTTCTAATCCATGAGTAGAGGTGGCAAATTTAGACCCAATGGTTAAATTTGAGTCTAGTTGGGTAAATTTTTTTAATGAGATGGGTATAAATGGGTTTAGTTTATTTTAATAGATGAGTCTAGATGGGTCTAGTTTATTTTAATTAATTAATATTGATGGGTCTAGTTGGGTCTAATAATATACCCACATGGGTCTAGTACAAATGGTTTAATTTGGTTGTTAACTAAAATTATAAAAATCACTCATAGTCTTTTTTTGTACGTTTTCTTACGTTTTCATACATTTTTATCATTCTCGTCCGTTTTTTAACGGTTTTTTACGTTTTTGTCCGTTTTTGCACGTATTCGTCTTTTTTTTACATTTTTGTCCGTTTTACACGTTTTCGTCCTTTTTTTACGTTTTGTCCGTTTTCGTATGTTTTTTTACGTTTTCACCTGTTTTTTCACGATTCCGTCTGTTTTTTACGTTTTTGTCTTTTTTTTACGTTTTCGCCCGTTTTTTTTGCGTTTTCACCTGTTTTCACGTTTATGTCTGCTTTTTTACGTTTTCGTCAGGTTTTTTTTACGTTTTTGTCCGTTTTACGTTTTCATCATATTTTTTCTGTTTTTATTCGTTTTTACACGTTTTCGTAGGTTTTTTTACGTTTTTGTCCGTTTTCTTATGTTTTTTAACGTTTTCGTCCGTTTTTACATGTTTCCGTCTATTTTTTCTACGTTTTTGTCCGTTTTTACATGTTTCCGTCAGTTTTTACGTTTTATCATTTTTTGACAATTTTACGTTTTGCGTTGCCGTCCGTTTTCTTTTACGTTTTGTCCGTCTTGCGTTTTCGTCGGGTTTTTTACGTTTTGTCCGTTTTACACCTTTTCGTCCGCTTTTTACGTTTTGTCCATGTTAAATACATTTTAACGTTTTGCCCGTTTTCATGTTTCCGGTCGGTTTTACGTTTTGTCCTTTTTAAATTTTCGTCCGTTTTTACGTTTTCGCCGTTTTTCACGTTTAAATACGCTTTTTACGTTTTGTTCATTTTACACATTATCGTTCGTTTTTACGGTTTCACCCGTTTTCACGTTTTCGTCCGATTTTTTACGTTTTTGTCCGTTTTACGTTTTCGTCCGATTTTTGTGTTTCGTCTATTTTACGTTTCGTCCGTTTTACGTTTTGTCCATTTTACGTTTCGTCCATTTTCCGTTTTCGTAATTTTTCACGTTTTCGTCCGCTTTTTAAATTTTGTTCGTTTTACACCTTTTTCGTCTGTTTTTTTACGTTTTCGTCTGTATTTCACCCTTTTATTTTTTACGTTTTTCTCTGTTTTTTTGCACGATTTCGTCAGGTTTTTTTTACGTTTTTGTCCGTTTTACACGTTTTCGTATGGATGAAAACGTGCAAAAACGGACAAAAATGTTTAAAACGGACGAAAAAGCAAAAAACGGATAAAAACAAAAAAAACCGGACAAATACATAAATTATTAGACGAAAACGTAAAAAACATGGACTGAAACGTGTAAAAATAGACAAAAAAGTAAAAAAACAGACGAAAATGTGTAAAAACGGATAGAAACATAAAAAACGGGACGAAAACGTGTAAAACGGAAAAAAAAAAACGTAGAATAAACTAACGGCGTGCAAAACGGACAAAACGTAAAATAACGGACGAAAACGAAAAATGGGTGAAACGTGAAAACCGACGAAACGTAAAACGGACAAAAACGTAGAATAACGGACGAAAACGCAAAGCGTAAAAGTGGACGAAACTTGAAAAAACGGGTAAAACGGCAAAACGGACAAAAGCGAAACCGACGAAAACGTGAAAAGCGGGCGAAACGTAAAACCGGACGAAACGAAAATATAGCGAAAAAACGGTGGCGTGACAAAAACGTAAAACGTGTAAAAGTGCGAACAGCGTGAAAAGCGGACGGCACGTGAAAAAGCGGACGAAACGCGAAAAACGGGGAATACGTGTAAAGCGGACAAAACGTAAAAAGCCGTGACAGCGTGCAAAGCGGGCGAAACGTAAAACCGACGAAAACGTAAAAAGGGAAAAGCGGACGGCGTGAAAATGGACGAAAACGTAAAACAGAAAGCGACAAAAGCGTTTAAAAGCGGATAAAACATAAAAACCGGATGGCGTGTAAAAGGACAAAAGCGTGAATAACCTGACGAAAACGCAAAAGCGGACAAAAACGTAAAAACGTTAAAGAAGGACGGCGAAAAAGCGAGCGGCGTGCAAAAACGGACAAAAGCGTAAAAAGCGGACGAAACGTGAAAAGCGGTGAAAAT
Source organism: Chrysanthemum lavandulifolium (assembly GCA_022545495.1). Lineage (NCBI taxonomy): Eukaryota > Viridiplantae > Streptophyta > Magnoliopsida > Asterales > Asteraceae > Chrysanthemum > Chrysanthemum lavandulifolium. Next base: position 11,821,493 of record CM040239.1, on the reverse strand, counting down.
GTAAAAAGGGACGAAATGTAAAGCGGACGAGAACGAAAAGCGGGAAAGCGTGAAAAGCGCAAAACGAAAACGGACGAAACGTAAAAGGGACAAAAGCGTAAAAACGGACGAAAACGTAAAATGGGCGGCGTAAAAAGGCGAAAATGTAAAAAGCGGCGGCGTGTAAAGCGGATAAAAACCGGACGAAACGTGTAAAGCGGACAAAAGCGTAAAAAGCGGACGGCGTAAAGCGTGAAAAAGCGGGCGAAAAAGTAAAAAGCGGACGAAAACGTATAAAGCGGAAAACGTAAAAGCGGATGAAAATATATAAAGCGTAAAAATCTGGACAAAAATTGGTGTGGCGTATAAAAGCGACAGCGTAAAAAAAAATAGATATTGAATACTTTTGTCTTGGTTTCGATAATAAATTATTATGTTCCATGATGAAATAAAAAACTAGCAAAACCAAAAACCCGACCGACCCGACTCATACCCATTTATACCCATACCCATCTAGACCCATCCTTCCAAGTGACTCATCTAGACTCATACCCATATAGACCCATACCCATCTAAGTCCCAAGACCCAACCCAACCCAACCCATCCATTTTGCCACCTCTATCCATGAGCTTCTTTCTTGAAATGACTACAAATTGAACTCGTAAGTTTTGTATCAATGGTCAAACTAGAATCACGATTTGACGCTATACACACTCGTTTTACGCGGATATTCGTCTAGCTAAGAAAAAAGGATAAGAATGAGAAGTCGAAGGTTTCGGTTTTGAATCTGTAAATGGGTGATAAGAAAGGGCTCACTAGAATGGAGTTTAAGACTATGTTTATCCATGGGTTGGCAACCCAATCGGTTGGGTGTACCATACCAAAATAATAATATTTTAATAAAACTCATCCAATCTTTTCATCAACCAAGGTCACAAAGCAATCTAGGTTGACAACCTCTAATCTGCCACATGGCAACCGGTGAATGGCTACTTGTTTTTTTTTATTATTTTATAAAAGAATAGATTGGTTGTATGTATTAGTTGGGTTAGGTTGTTGATAAATGGTAAAAAAAAATATAGATTGCTTGTATGTATTGGTTGTGTAGGTGTATGAAAGAGAAAATAATATTTTATTAAGAGATTGGGTTGTGATGTGTTGTTGATAAAGATAGTCTAAGGCTCACTTGAAGTTGATGGGTCAGTGGTGAGTTATGTGGGCCATGGGCTCATGTTTTAGACATTGTACAATTAGAGCCCAATTGTTAAGTTGTTAATTCATTGTAAGTTAACGAGGCAGTGCAACAATAATTTATATAATTGTGGCAGAGTTTAGACTATGTACTTCTAAAAGCTAATACAAACGCAACAAGAAAGCCTTGCCACTTATGAGTTAATTAATCGTAAGCTAACGAGGCAGTGCAACTATTTTTATATAATTAAGCGATGTTGAGATTTGTAAAACAACAGGCCACAAGGGTTTTAGGTCGGAAGAGTTTTAGTTTAATAATTGGAAAACCGAGTTGACCCGACGGTTCAACCGGTGACCCAACGACCGATTGACTCGACCGGTCGATTCGAGACCCGTTTTATAAAACATTGAAGGATACTTGTTAAAGTAAACATGGAAGGATACTTGTTACGAAGACTAGTTGTTGCATTATAACTCCGTGTAAATATAGTTAAAGTGGCTCAAACCAAGCTTATTTGGTTAACTTATTTTATGCAATTAAAGGCGTGTTTAAGTCTAAAAAAGGCAACAATATTGAATTCCTTGGCTCATCCCACACCAGTTGAGAAAGTTAAGGGGATGGGAAGTAGTATAAAAGCGAAGATGGTATAGAAATAGGTACTTACCGGATTGAGTCAAGGGTGATCAAGTGTGTAAGTTGTGAGTAAATATGTAAAAGCATTTTTGGTTGGTTGGGTTTGATTCTTTCGAATGTTATAGTTTCTCGTCATTGATTAAAACTCATCTCAATTTCGGACCATTAATCCGGTTTCCTTGTATCGATAACAAACTCCAAACATGTAGGCTAATCAATGATTCAACATGATCGAGAAAATTCAATAGGAATTCATCACTTGATTTTGGATATAAGAGTGAAAATAAGAGAGCATATTGAGAAAATCCCATCGGCTAAGTGACTAATGTGAAAGAAAAGGAAGTCAGTATAAAAGGGAAAAGAAGCAATAGGAATAATCACTTACCGGATGGGGTCTATGAGTGATTAAGAAGGCTCATGGCCTAGGTTGGTGACCTCCATTGCACTCGGGAGGGTGCCACCTAAGATCGGCCCAGTGGTCGAGTCTACATCGTAATTTGTTGTGTGGGGGCTGTGTTCGCGCCCCCGCCCATTCTCCGTTTAAATCTTTTGGCGACTCTGCCTTTAACAAGTCTGCTGGCTTCAAAGAACTGTACTAAACTAACCAAAATGTTTGAGTGTGGTTCTTATTGTTCAGATGAAGATGTATATACACTTTCATCTCTCTTAGCTTTAACAAGTCTGCAGCTTCAGCAACTGTACTAAATTAACCAAAGTGTTGAGTTTGGTTCTTATTGTTCAGATGAAGATGTATCTACACTTTCATCCTTTAAGCGAGGCATGAAAGTAAACAACACTTCATGTGCCAAAAGGCAATTGATACTAACCGAATACTAGCCATTGTGGAAGAAACTTTTCTAACATCGCTTGTCATCTTATTGATAACTTGGTTTTGTCTTTTAATTTGTTAACAAATTTTATGGACCGATCAATATAAATAGTTTTGAGTCATTCGATTAAGAAAATGCATTTTATATTGTTGCTTGCTGAAGCTCAATGGACGCGTCATATGTGCCGAATCGGCAAAACCATGGAGGCCATTTAATAATGGTGTACCAATAGCCAGATGATCTCTGAATCACCTCCTACAAAGCAGGTGTATGCACTTGTGCATTGAATTGCACGAATAAGTATTCACGACATTGATTCACAACATCCGTCGAAGATTACAATCCTCTGCAATCGATCTCTTGAGTGTTTGCGTGCATACTCCCAATACAAGTGGGCATCAGCCCTATCCGAAGAAGTAATAAATCATCATGCACTTGTAATATGTTACTTTCATTATTATTATTCTTTTTTAGACTCTATAATCTTTAATGTTCAAAATATATGGTTGTCTTTGTATATTTATTTGCTTTTTCGGTGTCTAAAACACATGCACTTGTAACATAGGACCAGTTGCTTAAGAATATCAATTGGTCAGAGGGTCAGGTTTCATCATTATATATCGAATTTTTCACTTCAATCATATTCAGAATTTCAATTTCGCCATAACCAGTTATCACTATATTATTGTTGTTGTCCCATACCCGCTCCACGGGATTGGGTATGGTTGTTGTTGTCCCATTCAGTATCTGAATGTCTTGGCCAGTGTGGGGTATAAGGTTGCTAGTTTTGTTCTAGGAAACTGTGAATGCAAAAGAATGAAATACGTAATGTAACTCAAGAAAATGACTAATAACCTAAGCCTTTTTAATAGACGAAGTCACGAAACTAATGTGAAAAAAAGGTAAATTTGCATTTGAATATATGAATCTGATAATATATTACACCAATATTGCTATTTAGCTTTTCACGGAGTATGCATCACAAGACAAACATTTTAATCCATCTTTATCTCAAACATGATTGATTCACAATGTCCTAGTTCTAATGTAATCACAATAGTATTTCGATGGTTTCGTAATTCCTTTAATAAATTGGAATTATGTGGTCTCATCAATCAATATATTACATTGTTCCTCTACTGATATCGACTAGAGATTCATTTACACACTAAAAACAAATCGGAACTAAGTCGGACATGTAAATCCTATCTTCACATAACATACATGTTATGGAGGAAAAAAGACTTGCTGTTTATTTGAATTTGATTTGTGGAGTACGAACATTGAAAGAGTACCGAGGTTGCATTTGAAAAGTCATCCGACATTTTGAGAAAGAAAAGTAAAGGGGTGGGGAGCTGTATAAAATGGGAAAGAAGCAAAAGGAATAATCACTTACCTGGATGGGGTCTATGAGTGATCAAGAAGGCTCATGGCCGGTTGGTGACCTCCATTGCACTCAGGAGGGGTGCCACCCTAAGATCGGCCCAAGTGGTCGAGTCTACATCGTAATTTGTTGCTGTGGGGGCCTGCGTTCGCGCGGCCCCTCCCAAGTCTAGTTTTAGTATTATTTTTTTCTGTTTTGCAAACCTTGTTATTTGTAAATAACATCTAAAACTCAGTCCTAACAGTTAAAAACAAGTAATCGCCATCGTTTAACTTGAGGTTGAAAAATGTACAGCTCTTTTTTATCAGTAATATTTTTGAAGCTATGGGTCTAACTTCTTCACCTTGGGCTTTCTAATAATGAAACTGGCCTTCATGAACAATACCATAAGCCATCTACCACAGGTTAGGAACTTATGACATTCTATAATTTGAACTTCACTAACTTGACTTCTGTCCTTCCCTCTTATTTATAGGCATGGGTATCTACCTACTTTCCTTCACAGTGCAATGTGGGATGCTCAAAACCCAACTATATTTATGCAATTTGTTACACACTTATGTGGCTTGAAATTAACTTTACTACATACTACATGTTTGAATAAACACTAATTAATACTAGTAGATGGTTATACTTGCGTAAGCTTTATTTTCATGGTTTTTGATTGTTCTTAATAACATCCAAGTAACTTGTAAATTTTTAAAACATAAGTTCCAAAAATAGGTTGATAGTCCTTATTGTGATTTGTGAGGTACAAAACTACATACCAAATCATGAATAATACAATAAGTTTGAAAAATTGTATAGGCGTGAGAAAGTGTTATGAGTGTAACAATCACAAACATTAATTTTGTAGAATTTTATGATTTTCTTTCCTTCCTTTTTTAAAACCATATATTATGCATAACCCGATAATGACCTAAGTATATCTTTGTGTACTTAATTTTCATCTTACTAGTGTTTAGTTGTAACTTGTAAATATAAATGTCACGACTTGCTGAGTGTGATGATTAACATATTCATAAGTTCATCGTTGCCAAGATGACTTGTATAAGTGTTTAATCCAAAATAAAACAGATAAAACTACTTGACATATGAACCTTTTGTATACTATAATTGAGAAACTTGGTAAAAAGTTTTTAAATAAGGTAAAAAAGAAGTTAGGATTAAAAACTTCAAAAAGTTTTAACCCTCGCTTCACAAAGCTTGCTTGAAAGATTTAAACTAAGTCTATCTAATGTTATACCATCCCTTCCTATTTATAACCAACTTACTCTAGTTACTATTCTTCACACTCTGATTTGGGATATTTTAAAACCATTTCTTACAACATTTTACTTTGACTTAAAACCTAAACACACACTATGGGGACATCAGTATTGCAAGTGAACAAAAAAATAGTTATGTAACGTAACTGAACAAAAACGCAAAGTCTAGTAGCCCTCATCAATGTTACCTTGGTAGTTATTGAGTTGTATGCTATCGTTTTCTCGACAAGTTTTGTAGGAACTAATATAAGGCTAGCCCCAATGAGGGTGAATCTCCATCGATCGAGGCACATGGACGATCGATTGGGTGTCGATCGTGTCAATGTGAACACAATCGATCGCCTCCATCTTTGCCCAATCAAATCGTGTAGCCGATCGACTCTTCTAATGTTTAAATCTTGTGTACGTTGCAATCCAAAAAAAAAATAATAATAATAAAATAAAAAAAAAAAAATTACCCTATAAATATAACTAAAATCTCATCACAAATCTCACAACATATTTACACACTAAAACTCAAAAATCTCACAATCCTCTCTATCAAAAATCTCACAATCCTCTTTATCAAAAATTTCTAAGAAAACACCACCAACCAAAGCCCGAAAATCCCGTTTGTCACAAAATGTCCCGCATATTTTAACACCGGATCCGAATTTCCGGTTAACCGGTTTCTCACCAATAATCAATTTCCAACCCCCTGCTTTCGAATATCAATCCCAACAAGCTCCACAACAACACCCTAACAAACCATTTAGTATGAATCGTCCATTTGTTCCACCGCAACAAAACATCCACTACCAACAACAACAACAAAGCTACTCCCGTCGAAGCAACCAATCTATGTATGGGTCACACGAATCTGTGTACCGTCCAACAATGGATTCATCAACGTCTAATTATCAAGAATATTCTCCGGTTAACCGTATCAATCTTGAGGGTTTTGATTTAGAAGACCAATTGTACAACAATCCTAATTTTTATGCTGGAACCGAATCGGGTCATCCGGCTCAAGAGTATCACGGTTCGGGTACCGGTTCGGCTCATGGATCGTATCACTATTCGGCCAACCTTGATGACGTAGAAGAAGAAGAATGTCGAGAAGAGACGTCACCGGTCAAACCAAAGAAACGAGCTACAAAGGCGAAGAAGAAGGTTGTCGAGAAAGAAGGCAAGAATGATCGTTGCCTTGGACCAAAGAAGAAGAGATCGCCTTGTGCAACGGTTGGTGTGATGTATCCGAGAATTGTGTAATCGGAAACAACCAAAATGCTAAAAGATTTTGGCAGAAAGTCATTGCATACTTTGAGAAGGAGGTTGCTGGAGAAAGAACGTACAACTCTATCATTACAAAGTGGAAAAACAGGATTCGTCCTAGAGTTGGTCAATTTTGTGCCATTTGCAACAATGCTGTCAGGAATTACGGAAGTGGTGAGAATGACCTCACCGTTTATACACGAGCGTGTGATGAATACAAACTAGTGTGTGGTCATCCGTTTGTTTTGGAGCATTGTTGGCAGATTTTGAGGGACCATTCGCTTGGAAGGATAATGAGATCTTGGGCTTTTAAGCCAAGATAAGGGTCGAAAAAAGCAAGGACTTCAACCGACTCGGATGTGCACTCGGATGTGCTGCTAAACCAATTGGTCGTGATGCCGCAAAGAAGAATAAAAGAAATCTTGAGTCTTGAAAGATAGGATTATGGAAGGTGTTGCCGAAGTGGGGCAAGATCAAGTCCGTGGCATTCAGGCGGAAGAAGGAGTTGGCGGACACACTATAGTTTAAAGAAGAAGAGCTAGAACAACGGCAAATCGAGTTGAGCTACTGACAACAAAGAGAAGCAAGGAAGACAAAAATTGGCACTAGAAGAACGAAAAGTTGAATTGGAGGCTCAAAAGAAATATGATGTAGATCTCATGTTCTATTGCACGTAATCGACCCATCTTTGCTGCATAATAGAACGCCAAACAATGCGAAACTCAAGAGGCGATCAAGGCACGCCACAACCTAGATTTTGAATAAGTGTTGTAATGTTTTAATAAGTTTCGTAATGTTTTAATTTTATTTGAATTATTATATAACGTTTCAATTATTAATGAAATTTTATTTTGTGTTAGAAAATGTTTTTTACAAAAAAAAAAAAAAAAAAAAAAAAAATTGAACTTGGTCGTTCTTCTTGGGCACCTAATCGCTTTGAAGGTCATTTGGAGAGAGAAAGGCGTGGCGATAAAAAATAAGGGATTGAATCCCTCATCGGGCTAACCTAAGTTTGATGTTCGTGGTTTGTTGAAAACACAGTTAAATGAGGGTTGTTTGGATGTGTGTTTTGAGGTTCATTATGTGAATATTGGGACACTTAAGTAAGGTTGTGTTTGTTTTTTTATGTTTTATGACTCATCTGCATGAATAAATAGATTTTGCCTCTTATGTTTAAAAATAAAGAAACACTAACGTTTGCGAGCCTGCCGACATACGATGAAAAAACAAACACACTTATTTAGAAAACGTATGCGCGCCTACAGACCTAAGCGGAAAAAAAAACAAACACATTTTTTCATATGCGTCGACGTTTAAGCTCGCCTTCAAGACATAAAAGAAAAAAAGTACTTTATTGAAAAACCAAACACAACTTTGCAATAAAAAGTTTCTAGTGTTAGAACTTGTGTATGATTAGTTTTTTGATTGGATCGAGGCGCTATATAATCAGTTTCCAATAATTTGTAGAAAGTTGTGTATATGAACTTGTGTATGATTACTTATTTATCCTATATTTTATCTAATAATTATCTAGGTAGTTTAATTATTTGCCACACTCGACACCAGTGAAACTGTGAAAGTTTATTACAACGTCAACCTATTTAAGCATCATCTCTTGCACCATGTTTTGTTACAATTGATTACTCGATTTTTAATTCTGACTATTTAGCATTAAATGATCATTTTTAACATGCACATGTTAATGCGACTAAAATGTGGATTATTGGGAGATGTTGTGTTGTCGATGTGAATATTGTTTTGATTTTTGTTGCAGTGTTGCTTCTACAATAAATGTTGTCTTATAGTCACATTCAGGACTTGCTGATTAAAACCAAAGCTATAAAGTATGTGACGATTGACATACTCATAAGTCGAACCACGTTCGTTGTTGCCAATATTTAATATAAGTGTTTAATCCAAAAACGAAACAAAATCCATCAACTTGACATGTGAATCTTTGTTATCTATTTATTTTTTTGTTGCCATATTAATTCTACTAAGAAAATGACAACTTGTTCTAAGCCTGAACAATGATCATGATAGTCATGATCGAAACATAAGCTAGACAAAACACTTTACCTTTTTATCAAAAGCTAATACAAACACAACAAGAAAGCCTAGTCACTCGTGAGTTAATTCATTGAAAACTAACGAGGTAGTGCAACATTCTTTTATAAAATTAAGCAGCGTGTTGTGATTTGATAAATCAAGAGGCTATAAGAATTTTTAGTTTAAGAACTTAAAAGTTACAAGCAAAAACACTTGTTGCCTGATGATTTGGAAAATTTCAATTGCATGAGACCATCACCTTCCTATTTATTATTACCAACTTCATCTAGCAACCTTTCTTCACACTCCGATGTGAGATGAGCAAAATCCATTCAAGTAATTACTCTTATAAAACAATTTGTTACACTGTATGTTTTTACTTTTGCTTAATACCTAAACACGCCGACATATTCAACCTTCTTGTAGCTCATGTTACAACGCTCTTTTGGTTAACTTATTTTATGGAATTAAAGACATGTTTAAGTCTACAGAATGCAACAATATTGAGTTTCTTGGCTCATGAAGAGTACTTATAAGCCATCTAGTAAATGTTTTTATTTTTTACAATTTGAACTTCAGTAACTCCTTCCCTCCTATTTATAGTCATGAGTGTCCACCTACTTTCCTTCACATTGCAATGTGGGATGCTCAAAATCCAACTTTATTTATGCAATTTGCTACACACTTATGTGGTTTGAAATTAACTTTACTACACACTACATGTTTAAATAAACACTAATTTACATATGCATTCTGTTATACTTGTATTAGCTTTATTATATTTCATGGTTTTTTATTGTTCTTAATAATATCTAAGTACCTAGTAACATTTTAAAACATAAGTTACAAAAATAAGTTGATAGTTCTTATTGTGAGGTAACAAAACCACATAATACAAGAAGTTTGAAAAATTGTATAAGCATGAGAAAGTGCTATAATTGTCGTAATCACAACCATTATTGTTTAAAAATTATATGTTTTTCTTCCCTTCCTTTTTTTTAAAATCATATATTCTGCATAGCGTTTTTCTTCCCTTCCATTTTTAAAAATCATATATTATGCATAGCCTGATAATGACCTGAGTATATCTTTGTGTATTTTATTTTCATCTTACTAGTGTTTAGTTGTAAATATAAATGTCGGGACTTGGTGATCGACGCCAAAGTTGTAGAGAGTGTGACGATTAACGTAACATACTCATGAGTTCATCGTTGACATGATTACTTGTATATAAGTTTTAATCCAAAACAAAACAAAAGATAAAACTTTTATCAACTTGACATGAATCTTTTGTGCTTGTTTATTTGTGGCCATAATCCACCAAAAAGAAATGATTAGTTGTTAGTTGAATCTTTAGCTTGAACTTAGATCACGCGCGCTAGTCATGGTTCAACCATAAGCTAGTTAAAAGTTGAAACTCTTCACTTGTTTATATATGAAAAAGACAATATTGCCTTATGCTATAATTGAGAAACTTGGTGTAAAGTTTTTTAATAAACGTGACAAAAATATATCTTAAAGACTTTAAAAAAAAGTTTAAGACCAAAATCTTCTCATGCTTATTTAAAAGATTTAAACTAAGCCTATATTGTATCACAACCTCTCCTTCCTATTTATAACCAACTTTTACTCTAGTTACTTTTTTCATACTCCTGTGTGGGATACTTTTAAACCATTTCATGGTTTTTAATTGTTCTTAATAATATCTAAGTAGCTGATAACATTTTAAAACATAAGTTACAAAAATAAAGACGCGAGTATCTCTTGTATACTTTATTTCCATCTTACTTTATTTACAAAAATAAACACTTTTTACTAGTGTTTTAGTTGTAAATATAAATGTTAGGACTTGTTGATCAACACCAAAGCTGTAAAAAGTGTGATGATTAACATACTCATGAGTTCATCGTTGCCAAGATTACTTGTATAGAGGAGAGTTATTTTACATACAAAACTTTTTTCACATACTAAGGGATTTATCTCCGATCTATTTAAAAAAAAATCAATGACTAATATTAAAAATATTTTATTATTTCACCTATTTTTTATAATTTAAATATCTCTTAAACTGTTAATCGTTAAGCAAAAATAACTAAACCATCGCGACGAGCATTTAATTATCTTTCTATAAACGGACACTTTGATATACATTCGAAAAGAGAAAAAAAAATTATTTTTTTCACGTTTTTTCGTTTTTCTTTGAAAGTGAAATTTACATGAAATATCATATATGATATGTAATATCATATGTGATACTAGTGTTAAATCATATATGATAAATCACATATGATATACATATCATATATGATTTAACACTAATATCACATGTGGTATTCAAATTAGTGTTCAATCATATATGATTTTTTCATGCAAATTTCAGTAACGAAAAAAAACTTTAAAAAAAATGTGAAAAAAAGAAAAAAAAAATTGTCGAAAGTATATCAAAGTGTTTATCTATAAAAAGATAATTAAATACTCGTCATAATGGTATATTTTTTTCGCTTGACGATTAATGGTTTGAAAAATATTTATAATTAAAAAATAAAATAAAAAAAAAATGTGAAAGTTGGTTTTTTTAATTGTTGGGATTAATCTTATCCATTGGATTTAATAAAAATGGATGGTGCATATTAATCCCTTAGTAATAGTATGTAAAAAGGTTTTTGTCCTTAAATGATCTTAAATCTATTTGTATAAGTGTTTAATCCAAAACAAAACAAAATGATAAAACTCGTCAACATGACATGCGAACCTTTTGTATTTGTTTATTTGGTGCTTATAAGAAATGGTTGGTTGTTAGTTGAATCTTAAGCCTGAACGAGGATCACGCTAGTCATCTTAAGCCAAGGATGTAAAATATTGACTTGTACTATAAATTGAGAA
>CM040239.1:11733632-11809920 GCA_022545495.1 Chrysanthemum lavandulifolium | reverse complement strand
TCAACACCAAAGCTGTAAAAGTGTGATGATTAACATACTCATGAGTTCATCGTTGCCAAGATTACTTGTATAGAGGAGTTATTTTACATACAAACTTTTTCACATACTAAAGGTTTATCTCCGATCTATTTAAAAAAATCAATGACTAATATTAAAAATATTTTATTATTTCACCTATTTTTATAATTTAAATATCTCTTAAAGCTGTTAATCGTTAAGCAAAAATAACTAAACCATCGTGACGAGCATTTAATTATCTTTCATAACGGACACTTTGATATACATTCGAAAAGAAAAAAATTATTTTTCACGTTTTTCGTTTTCTTTGAAAGTGAAATTTACATGAAATATCATATATGATATGTAATATCATATGTGATACTAGTGTTAAATCATATATGATAAATCATATGATATACATATCATATATGATTTAACACTAATATCATGTGGTATTCAAATTAGTGTTCAATCATATATGATTTTTTCATGCAAATTTCAAGAATTTTAAAAACTTTAAAAAATGTGAAAAAGAAAAAAAATTGTCGAAAGTATATCAAAGTGTTTATCTATAAAAGATAATTAAATACTCGTCATAATGGTATTTTTTTAACGGCGATTAATGGTTTGAAAAATATTTATAATTAAAAAATAAAATAAAAAAAAAATGTGAAAGTTGGTTTTTTTAATTGTTGGGATTAATCTTATCCATTGGATTTAATAAAAATGGATGGTGCATATTAATCCCTTAGTAATAGTATGTAAAAAGGTTTTTGTCCTTAAATGATCTTAAATCTATTTGTATAAGTGTTTAATCCAAAACAAAACAAAATGATAAAACTCGTCAACATGACATGCGAACCTTTTGTATTTGTTTATTTGGTGCTTATAAGAAATGGTTGGTTGTTAGTTGAATCTTAAGCCTGAACGAGGATCACGCTAGTCATCTTAAGCCAAGGATGTAAAATATTGACTTGTACTATAAATTGAGAAACTTTGTAAAAAGTTTTTAAACAGGCTTATTGCAAAACTTTTGGCTTAAAACTTAAAAAGTTATTAAGCCAAAAAACTTGAATAAGCTTGTTTAAAAGACTTAAACTAAGTCTATCTTCTAATAGACCCTCCCCTTCCTATTTATAACCAGCTTACTCTAGTTACTTTTCTTCATACTTCGATGTGGGATACATTAAACCAATTATTACAACACTTTACTTTGACTTAAAACCTAAACGCACTATCATTCATATTTCCTTCGAGTGAAAAGAAAGCATACAAGGAGAATCCATTTCCAATTCATACTTTACTTTGATTTAATCATCTTATTATTGAATTGACGGTAACTGTTATCCGAATTAAGTTTAACATTATTAGGTTAATATACGCATTGTTTGCCCGAACTTATGACATTTGAGTTGCTCAACTTATAAAAATTATCCGTACACACATCAATTAATTTCCATAAATGAATATTTAGATTACTTAACTCATAAAAGTTATGGTACTTCAATTTTTGAATAGTGATCTAGAAGTACTTTTTTTGTACGTTAATGTGAACAAATAATAGTTATGTAACGTAACTGAACAAAAACGCAAATTCTAGTAAAAATACATGATAAATACTAAACGGGCTAAGCCCGATACAAACTAACTTTCTTAATATAAAATCCCACTAACGCACATGACCTTTGTAGTCTTTGTCAAATGCTTCTTGTTACACATTGTTTTATTATTTTCAAGCAATGAAAAATTTGATGCGAAACCCAAACATGGATGTGGGATTACTTGAAACAATTTTTTTTGGAAAAGTAAGCATATTTTACATTCTTAAAGGTAAGCATACATCAGAGTATATAAATAAGCAAATTTTACATTTTTTATCCCATGTGGGATTACATGAAACAATATTTTTGAAAAAGTAACAATGCACATGGAGTAGGATATTTGGTAGCTTATATACCTTGGGAGTATATTGTTGTTAGTGCAACATATATTTAAGTGAATGGACACTTGTAAATTTGTTGCTCGAACAACATAACTACGAGTTATCAACTTTTTTTCCATTTTCATGTTGCTACAATCGACTATCCTTGAACTAATAAAGTCACGTTTTGTGACTTGAAACATTAATTAAAGAGTTAAGCAGATATAAAGCCAAAAAACTAAATAGTTTATGTTATTTTTGGGTTTAATATCTTAAGTAAATAAATTAAGCACATTAAGACCAAAGATAAAATAGTTTATAAACATCTAATCTCAATGAAACACACCATGGCATGGTTCACTCACACATCAGTTCATATCATCCGCAAGATAAAATGCTAAAATTTTTTTGATTAAAAATATATCGTAATTCGAGGGCAAGAAGCTAGCTCAACAATGTTGGCCAGAAGTCAATCGTTGAATGAAAAACATGCTCTTGTGCATGTTAGCAAAATAACGACGTACATCATCAGCTTCATTGTCTCAAAAACTTAAGTGAAACCAAAAAATCTTTTGAACATCTAATGTTGTTGTAATGCTGTTAGGTTTGCCTAACAATGGCTAACTAACTCAATTTTTCTTTTTGAGTTTTGACGATTGTTGGATTTTAACTTTTTGCTAATACCATAAGATAACATATTGAAGTTAGTTTCAAATCAATAATCTCATTGTTGGGTTTCTAGTAGTTACGTTGTATTTGTTTGAGTGTAAGTGATTCCTTCAATTATCAAGTGTTTGTGAATTCAAAACGCAACTGAGACAAGCATGTGTAAACTCCGAACATAGTGGCCATGAGTATGTGATGATTAACATACTCATAAGTCGAACCACTAACACATAAGACTCTTGTAGTCATAGTCATATGCTTCTTTTTACGCGTTGTTTTATTATTTTTAATCTATGAAAGTTTCTATGCCAAACTCAAACACGGTTGTATAGTGATAATGCACACTAAGTTGGCCGATATCCCCATGGTTCACTCACATAACTCGCCCTAGGATAAGAACGATAAGTATGTGAAAGACTTGGTCATGTTTTTGTTTGAGACATCAAACATTACCAACTTATTATTTTATGGTGTTTTTGTATATTTAATAACTTTAATATTTGTTATGACAAACCAACATAATTACATTAAAAGACAAACTCTTTCATAATCGAAGAACAAAAAATGAAGTTAAGAATTATATGGAGTGAATCAGGTTGTATTTTTTAATAAACAACATGAAACACTACCAACTAACAATATAATACCAATCACAACTTTTATGAGAAATGCACGTCGTCAGAGTATATTAACAAGCAAAAATTTCATCTTTTGACCCATGTGGGACTAATTGAAATACTACCAATCCAAAGATATAACAACTTTGTTTCCAAGATAAATACTTGTTTTAACACCTTGTTTTATTCTTTTTAAGCTTTGATACCATACTCAAACATGGTTGTATGCAGACAATGCACTTGGAGTTGGATATCCACCATGGTTAATTCACAATGTTAATCCCCAAGGTAAGAACAAGTCTGTGAAAGACTTGCTGATGTTGTTCGAGACATCGTTGGTTACATCTGGTTTCAGTATGGATGACCCGAGTACATTTGGTTAGGGCATTCAATGCGTTGTTTGTTCTAAATAAAATAACAATAAAATACTAGCAAATGAAATCAAAAAGTAATTTGTAATGTCGCTAAAAAATGAAGGGCAAATGGCACAAAAAGGTACCAAACTTAAAGTTCATTTCCAATCAAAGTTCTCTTATTTTTTTCTTGCATAAAAAGGTACCCAACAATTTTTTTGGCGGATTTGGGTTTTTAATTAACGTTCGTTAACTCACTTTGTTAGTAATTACATGTTTGGTCCTCGAATTCGTATAATCATGTCATGCAACATCCAAAAAAATTTCGAAATTCTTTTGAAAAATTTCGAAAATTTTTAAAAAAAATTGAAAAAATTTCGAAAATTCTTTTCAAATTCGTATAACCATTTTTAAAATTTTGAAATTTTTTGAAAATTCTTTTCTGTGTCATTACCTCGTACCAAGTCTAGCGAGTAATGAAAGATGGACTACTTCACTCCTTAAGTTGGGTTTTTCTACTTATGGTCGATGGAAATGTAGCTCATTGTCCCTTATTTATCAATGGAGTTGCTGGTTCACTTTGGTTGTAAAAAGATGTCATGCCTGATGCCTTTAGTTTATGTCCTCTTTCATGGTGTATGTCTTAAAAGGGTGTTTGGCTTCCTACTTTTGAACATTCTTGCATAAAGTGTAAAAATTTGAAACAAGTTTGAGTATCCATCTTAAAATACAATAATGTCCAATTTACCCGTCTTCATTATCTGTATAAACAAAGTGATCCATGTATGTAGATCAAATACTTTTCTACATCTACAACTTCGAGTATTCACCAGTAATTTACAATAAAATGAAGGAGTTATTCAACGCGAGATCTAAAAACATATATTTCACCGGTACTAAGAAGTCTATGGTTTGGTTCTTTGGCACAAAACTATTTTCATGTGTTGTCAGCCATAGTTGAAATGAGGATAAAAAAAAGTCATTTTTGAAAAGTATTTAAACATAGCTGAATTGAGCTTAAAAAAATCCTTTTCAAAAAAGATGAAACCTTGCTTGGTGGTTATTAGCATTTTTTCAAAAAAGATGAAACCTCTTGAACGAGAAGTAAAGATGATAACCAACAAAGCCAGCCATCACCTTGTGTTACTTTTACTTTTTATACTATTTAACTATCATTTTGGAGCCAAAAAACGAGTAGAGTGATAAATCCAAGATAATACCGACCAACTTAAGAAATTTTATAAAAGTGAAGTAACCAACTGTTAACTGTTGGCCCTTCTTTTATAAACAAACGAGTCTTGGGCAATTTTACTGTCTCAAAATATTAGTAGTTTGTTTCATTGTCTTGTACTCATGGATTTTTTTTTCCTTAAATTTCGAGTTTTGATGATCATCTTTTTGACTACAAGCATGTATGGAAGTATGTTATGACTACAAGATATAGTAGTGAGACACACAACTTATGATCATTTGCAGCCAATGTTACATATCAGTGTTATTCATGGATTTTTTTCTTAAATTTCGAGTTTTGATGATTATCTTTTTGATAGTTATGACATCATCTTGTTCTTGAGACATGTTGAACGATTGAGCCAATAATGCAACCATGTTACTAATAAGAAATTGAGAATTATGTATTGTACTTATTACATTAAAAAACAGCTCTTTGATAATTAAAAAGTACTTATTACATTCAAAAACAGCTCTGTGATAATTAAAAAGTACTTATTACATTCAAAAACAACTCTTTGATTATTAAAAAGACAAAAGGTTAAGTTTAGAACTTATAATATAGTAGGCTACAACAGATGATTTTATTTTTCAATAAACAACATCAAACACTGTTGTTGATACAAAAGTTGGACGTTTCGATTTGGAGCTCCGGTTCTCGTACCAATTGAAATTCTTGCCAGACACTGCGCACTAAGAGACAAAACACCGTTAGGCTTACCGTGGGATTGTCTCCACGATTATCCTCCCGCGAGAGTGAGTAATCGGTTTAGGGTTTAAGGAGTTTTAGGGTTACGAGATCGTACCTTAAGCGAGGGTATGATCCCTTTATATACGCACGGAATCCTTGTTGGTTCCGTGTTCCCCAACTTTCGGCGTATCCCGCCTAAGTCGGTTGGGAATGATTATCTTCTTATTTTAGAAGATATCGGATATCTATTCCGTAAATAGATTTGGGCTTGGGCTTTCGTGAGCCCAAGCCTTTATTGATATTGGCCCAAGTCGTCCTTGGACTTGTAAGTATTGGGTGTGGTCGGGTTCATGGCCCGACACGCACTATACGTCATCATGTCCCCAGTCTAGTATGCGCGATGCGTAGCAAGGATGCTAGACTAATGATCGTAGTCCAAAAATAAATAATGTACGAAACGTATCCAGAAGCCATACACCTACCCGTGGGTGCAATGTATCGAGACATCCATGTGAATAGTCAAGGCCTCGTTAATCGGGGAAAGTTCTTGCCCGTTGTCACATCGTCATCTCGACCACACAATGAAGACTAGTGGAAACCACGTGGCGCCAATCGTGTGGAAGAGAGAAGTATATAACTTGGGATTCATTTTCACCGATTCCTCACGGTAAAAACACCTTCCGCCATTTCTAAAGCAAATTAAGAGTCATTATCCCCAAAAGCAACCAACCACAAAGGTAACCCGCGTGCGTGATAGCGTAAAAGCATATCACCATGGTTGCAGGTTGTCGACTTCACCTCCGACCTAAATTTGATCGATCGATGGAATTTACCTCGACACTTTATACCCCGGACGTGCATCCAGTGGTTCCGGATGCGCGTGCCACGATTGCGGATTTCCCCGAAGGGAAAGTGGGTGTATACACACGGTTATTCGAATTTGCGAATCAACGTGTGCCCCTGTCACGCTTTCTATGCGATGTGTTAAATTATTATACACTACACATATCGCAGTTACACTGCATCGGCGCGGCCAAAATTACTAATTTCGAAGTAAATTGCCGTTTGCTGGGGATTAATCCCACCATCAACTTATTCCGCGCCTTTTACCACACTACGTGGGCGCATGGGTGGGTAACTTTTTCAAAACGCGCCGGTAGGCTGCAGTGCTATACAGATAAATTAGACGCCCTTAGGAATTGGAGGGAGTATTTCTTCTGGGTAGATGATACATGTTTCCCGTGGAATTATGAGTTCTATACTCGAGGAACACTACAGAGGGATGAGTACCCATTGCTCGGGTCTTATAACGTCGAGGATGCGGAATTGATAATGCGAACCGCATCCCCATTAGTGCATATCCTGAGGGAATTTTGGTGCACATGGGGATCAGCCGCAATTATTTTGGCCCCGAAGATGAGATCCCTATCTTTTTAGACGCCAATGGCCAGGGTGGGTACTTATTCCTCCGTACCTCTGCGTATAAATAATGTAAGAGTAATCTTCCGTCTTTTTGCGCATTATATAACCTGTTTGTATATGTGTTTTGTCTTGCGCAGAGATGGATCTATTCACCGTCGTACAGCTAGCGAAGCCCGTAGCCGTAAAGACAGGAGTAAGACCGTTGAGGGATGACGAGGAGCCTATCTTAGCTGCAACTGAAGGGCGTGTCATGGAACTGACTGCAGGGGATACAGGGACTAGTTCCTCCGTTGCAGTGGAGGCAACACCGCCCTGAGCCGTCCCAATCCACGAGGTAACGTCGGCCGGTAGCATAGTACGCCATAGCCGGAGCTCATCACGAAGAGGAAGAAGAAGAGAAGTTGCGCTTAGTCGCAAAGGACCCGAGGAGATCATGGTGCGGGCCCGTCAAGGAAGAAGCGTCCGTGATTCAAACCGTGGAGTTGTCCTCCAGCGATGAAGCATCGTCGCACCCATCTGCCGATGATGCGAGCCAAAGTAAGTAAAACCATACATGTATAACCTCTCGTTAGTTGGTGAATGTACTAATTGTGATTCTAACATGGCGCGGTGATCATTCGCAGGGATGGAGCAGTCATAGAATCACCTCCAGGCGAGTCCGGCCACGGTCGGCAGATTACGAGCCGCCGAGCCGGAGAATGAAAACCAAGCCGATGCGGATGTGCCCTGGATCAATTAGTTGAAGAATTGGTTCAAGTCTCACCATCGCCGTTGATTGTGAAGCCGAAGATCAAGTATCGGTGGAGAGGACCAAAGCTCAAAGAAGGACCAAGCAATAGCCTGTTGAGGCGCAGCTTTCAAGCACCCAAGCGCAACTAGATAGCGCCCGTGCAGAGGCTATTGGTCTTAGCGCATATGCGCAAAACAGCCGAGGATAAAATGGCGCTAATGTGCCAAATGAATCAAGAGTGCCGATCTTTGCCAGTATAAGTCTCGTCTTCTTGGGCACTAAAACATTTGGAACAGGTAAAGAAAGTTTGTTTTTGCAGCATTGGGGAGCTGGGAATCTGTGAGTTGGTCCTTGGAGTGCAGGAGGCAAAGCTGCGTGAGTCGAGCATCGAGTACGATGAAGAATTGTATCCGCAACTTATGTCAGTGATAGCTGAACGCAGGTGGCTCATAGGCCACGGTCTCCGATTGGCTGCGCTTAGTACCCTAGAGTCAACAGAGGTAGTGAATGCATTTGGGGAGGTTGTGCAGTGCGCTTTAGAGCGTGGTAAGTCAGAGGCAGTGGAACAACTCCATGAAGCAAAACTGTTGAAAGCACCTGTTGATAAGGTACCGGGTTATAATGCTAAATCCTATGATCATTTGGTCGCTGCCATGCAAAAAATGAAAGACCTAGAGCTCCCAATGATTTCGGAGCTTGAGCGCGACCAAGATTATCCGATAAGTGTTATTATGGCCGGGTTGACATTGGCACGTCATCGTCTTTGAGGATGCCGACACACACGGATTATTTTTGAAACCCCATGAGTCGCGACTCCAAGTACCCGTCTTTCTTGCGTCCTAGGGATAGTCGAACCTTTGCATTGGAGAAAGAGGTACCTCTAAAGGAGGTCTTGAAGCGCATGCCACCAATCTTGCCAAGAAAAAGGTATTGCAGGTAAGGCCATTTTGTGTGGACTTGGTGCGGCTCACTTGCCGAGGTCTGATGGAGTGCCAGTCAGTGTGGCCACCGTGTCGCCTAATGATTCAGATGTGTTGAAGAGCATCAGCGAAGTTAAAGAAGCGACAAGTCATGTTGGCACTTCGTCACTTAGGCGTTGTAGTAGCTTGTAGCGGATATGTTTGATATCGTTTGTAATAACTCGTAGTTATAAATAAAAATTTCTTTTTTGCTTGTTGCTTGTAGGCATTTGTAATGTATACATATCTGTCTGCCAATGTAGGAAATTCATAGTCGTGTATGAAAATTATAGTATACTTCGGAAAATAATTCTAAGTATTTAATCATAACCGTGTATGTAATGATATTCAGCGTGCTGTAAATATCTTATTAAGGAAGCAAGTATCTTGGTTCCCCAGTTGTTAAACGCAGCGTGTGCATTATCGCAAGAACTGGTCCGTGGGATGCGCACATATCTTATTCAACGTCTTGAGAACAAGGTGTTTAACAAGGATGCGTGATCCGGTATTGATGGGTTTGCAACCTCTTACTCAACAAGTTAGTTAGTAGGTCAACTTATCCTTTTACCATCGTGGGTTTATTCGTAGTGCATGCACGCCATCGTAGGCAAAATAAAAATTGTTAAAGCATACAGTATATGGAGATAACAACTTAAAATGTGTCGGAATTAGCTAGAAGCATGACGTTTTTATTAATACTTGCAAGTTTATCGAGAAATAACAAAGAAAAACAAGAATATGAAAAATAAAACCGAGTACATGAATGTTTATTGAGCACCGAAAGTGCGGAGCGTCTGCGCGCTATGCCGTAGCTATTCCTATAGGTAGCACCTCTTGAGGTTGCCGATATTCCATGCTTGTGGTAGTCACGCACCATCCAAACCTCGTAGTCGATGCGTGCACTGTGCCCGTTGCTTCGAACCTCGTAGGTCCTTCCACTTTGGTCCGAGCTTACACCAGATCTTCGCCGTGGCTTGCCTCATTGGCGCGGATGACAAAGTCGCCGGTCAGAATGAAACACCGTGCACTTGGCATCATAGTATCCTTTCATTTTGACTTCGACCTTGCCTCCCGTATGGCCCGCGTTCGCGCTCTTTCTTCCAGTAGGTCCAAGTCGACACGTCTTTCGTCGTCGTTTGTAGTCACATTGATCTCCGCAGTGCGGATAGTTGGCATGCCGATCTCAGTTGGTATAACGGCTTCTATCCCGTATACTAGAGAGAAGGGGGTATCCCCCGTGCTGGTTTTAACTGAGGTGCGGTGCGCCCATAGTACATGTGAAAGTTCTTCAACCCACCTTCCTTTGTGCTTGTCCAAACGTGCTTTGATTCCTTCACCCGGACTTGATTTGCGCTGCTCGACTAAACCATTGGTTTGTGGGTGCGAACCGACGCAAAGTGTTGGGTGATGTTTAACTTTCGCACCAATCTTTGAAGGGTTGTCGCGCACTGTTTCCGCTATCCGAGATGATTTCTCCGTGTAATCCGAGCGGCATACTATGTTGTCCCGCATAAAGCGTTTCACCGGTTGCCGAATTGTCGCCACCGCTTTTGCCTCGATCCACTTGGTGAAGTAGTCTATAGCTACTATGAGAAACTTTAGACCACTTGTCGCTATTGGAAAAGGACACGCAATATCAATGCCCCATTTGTAGAATGGCGGCGCCGTGATTGGCGTTAACTCATGCCGTGGTTGGCGCGATGCGGGTGCTCGTGGACTTGGCAATCATTGCACTTTCTTATCAAATCCGCGCATCTTTATGCATGGTTGGCGCAGTATCCCGATCGCATGGCGCGTGCTACAACGGACCGTGGTCTGCGTGCATGCTACATGAACCTTCATGGATTTCTCATGACACATAATTTGCTTGTAAGGGGGCGCGTCGAAGCCATGGTTGGAGGAAAGAACATCGATACTGATATGTTGTCGCGCATTCGAATCTCTGCGTGCGTGCGCCGTATTCACGGCGCTTACATGCATTCTTGGGGTAGTGTACCTTTGCTTAAGAATTTCGCAATCGGTGTCATCCATGTAGGATCATCCTCCTATGACCGCGGAGACTTCCATCTCCGATATTGACTTGCTTTTCGGTGTTTCCAAGACTTGCTTTGATAAGTGTCGAAGCTTGTCGAGGCGATCTTGCTCGGTGCATACGCTGCGATTTTCTCCTCTAGGGACTTGTTTGATAGTAAATCTGTCAAAGCCTTTGATCGATGTCTTAGTCTTCTCAAGATCTTGAATCATATTTTCTTCTTTGGCTACGTATTCACCCAATACATGGTTGGCCACTAGCCGAGAGTCCACGTTTGCTTCAAATTCGTACACCCATTCGAGCCGCAATGCGTATT
The DNA here is from genome assembly GCA_022545495.1 of Chrysanthemum lavandulifolium. Taxonomy (NCBI): domain Eukaryota; kingdom Viridiplantae; phylum Streptophyta; class Magnoliopsida; order Asterales; family Asteraceae; genus Chrysanthemum; species Chrysanthemum lavandulifolium. The sequence continues at coordinate 11,798,983 of CM040239.1, read as the reverse complement.
CTAGCGATCGGGCTTCATATTCGCCTCATTGTTTGTCGAGGTAAATTCAAACGCAGCGCGTAAGTGAATTCCATTCCTCCGGGTTTGTGAGAATAAGGCCGACTCTGAGCCATCCACGCATGAGGACCCGTCTGTAAATGTAATCCATGGATCTTGTAGTGCTTTTCGCTTGGTGTAGGTACCTCAAGATGTCGGCTTCGATGATGAAGTCCGCTTGAACTTGTCCTTTTATTGCGGTCGTGGTGCATAAGAGATGTTATGTTCGCTTAGCAACACACTCCACTTCCGGAGTCGCCCGACGCATCGGGTTTGGAGATGATCCGCTGATGGCTTGATGCGTGATTATCGCTATCGGGTGCGCTTGGAAGTACTGCCAGCAGTTGCTTGGCGGCAAACACTAATGCCAAGACCAATTTTTCCATGGCACTATAGTTCATCTCATCTTCTTGAGAGCTTTGTCGACAAAATAGATAGGGGTTTGCACCGAGTCCCTATCTGTTAGTAACGCTACCGACGCCCCATGAGTTCTTGATAAATACATGATCGGCTCTTCCCTGTCGGGTGCCACGAGTGTTGAAGCGTTGCTAGATCTTTGTTTGAGTGTGGTGAAAGCTTCTTCCGCCTCCGTTGTCCACCGAAAGTCACCCTTTTTATACACTTCTTGAGTGTTTTGAAAAGAGGTAATGACTTTTCTCACGACTTAGACAGAACCCGTTGAGGCCGCCGTTTTCCATTGAGGATTGGACTTCCTTCGGACGTGCGTGGTGAAGGAAGTTCTATTACGCCTTGGTCTTTTCCGGACAAGGTTTTATGCCATCGGGTTCTATCAAGTACCCTAAGAACATGCCTTGGTGGCGCCAAGGTGCATTTCTTAGGGTTTAGCTCATGTTGATCTCGTAGTCTTGAATGTCTCTTCTATGTCGCACAAGTTCACTTTCGAGTATGACTTTTAATGACCGGTCATCCACATAGACTTCAGTTCGCGCCCACCTGTTTTCAAAGGCATTGTCTACCAACCGGTGGTGGCGCGCCGCATTCTTCAAGCCAAGCGGCATTTTTTGTGTAACAAGACACGCCTTGGCTTGTGTGGAAAGTCGTCTTTTCCTCGTCTTCCTAGGCCATTTGTCTCGGTGATACCCGCTGCAGCGTCAAGAAAGCACTTCAACGGGTATCCACACAAGGACTCTATTTTCCAATCTATCTCGGTAATGGATAGCCCTGTGGGCATGCTTTATTAAGGTCGGTGAAGTCTACACATTCGCCATTTGCCATCGCTTTTGACCATTCTTGGATTAGAAAGCCGGTCGTGGTAATAGACTTCACATAATTCCGCATTTACCAATTTACGTACCTCTGCCAGATTACTGCGCCTCTGCGGAGCTTAGCCACGCGCTTCTTACAGCGTGATCGGTGAGTATCCTTGCCGGATTCTAAGTTTATGCTCGTGATCGGCGTGGTACTCCCGTCATGTGTTTTGGCTCCCACGCGAAAATATCCACGTTCTTTTGTAGGAGTCGCAACAACGCTTTGCCGTTGTCCCACAATGACCCTCCAATGGTTATTTCGCTCGGGTATTCGGGGTGAATGCGACCTTCAAGTTGGGGACTTTGGCAGACCGTTTTGGGATTGGTTCCATTTCGCATGTAACCGTGTTACATTCTCTGCTTGGTCTTGTGGCATTGTAGAGTGACAATGCCTCCTTCTCTGGAATTTAAGCATCCGTGCTTTGTTGATGCACCGCGCATGGTCGATATCCTCGGTCTCCGATAATGCCATTGTATATGAGGGATTTGATCACCATGAAATCCATCCGGGTTGTCGTAGAATGGTACTGCGTTGCCAACGCCGACTAGTAATCGCACCGTCCCATGGGCCATATTTTTTCACCGTGAAACCGGTGAGTCTTTGTGTTGACGGTTTAATCGACCACGATTTGGTCGTAGTCTTCTAAAGCAATGCTCATACATGATATTTGCTGATGCTCCACCATCGATGTACATGCGGTGTATGTCGTGACCACCCACACCGATTTCAATGGTGAGAGGCTCTGCTTTTCTGCGTTGTCGCTTGATTAAAGTAGGAAAGAGATTTCACTTCTTCTGGAAAACTCACGGCCGACCTTTTGTCTAGTGGCTCGTTGCCGTCATATCATGTAGATTGTGTCGGCCTTATCTTTGGGTGTCTCCTTCTTGCTTCCATTCTTTTGTTTATCTCTTCCTCCTTAATGTTTTTAACTAGGTGATCGATCGCCTTCCTCGACCATCTTGTCGATGAGTTACGCGTGGACACACTCGTTAGTGGTGTGACCCTTTGCGCGTGGTAGTCACGGTATCCATTTCGATGCGCTTATCTTACGGTGTGCGATCTGCGGCGGTCTTGGGAAATTCGCTCCTTCTGCTGCGAGTATTTCCTTTGGGGTTTTGATCGGGAGTATACATCATTATCCTGTCTCTGCCGCTCCTCCGTCTGCGATAGCTATTATTACGGTTATTACCTCGGTCGTTGGATTGTCTCCCGTGTTGTTCTGTGACCGATGTTGGAATGGTTCTTTGCTATCGCCGCCGCGGCTTCTCCTCGACAAAAGACCGAGGCGCTTCATGAGTTCATCGAAGGTCTCATGGATCTTGTCGTTCAACCTCTTGATGAGTTCGGGTTATTAATCCCATTCATGAAGCCCGAGATCTTTAAGACTTCGAGGCATGCTTTAACCCGCATGCATTCATCTTTGAAGCGTTCCATGAATGCGCCGTGGATTCTCCACAGTTCTGTTTTACCACAGCGAGTTCGACGGGGTTTTAGCACACTTTTGCGTTGAGTAAAATTTAGGCGGACGCCTTTCTCAACTCTTCAAAACCATTCACGCTCCTTCGTGGGAGTTTGTTGAACCAGTTCGCGCTTCCCACCGGTGTGGAATTAAACATGTGGCACCAAACTGGTTGTGGCGGTTTTCGATGGTCGCGGGCCGATTCAAAAATTTTAGGTGATCGCCGGGATCACGTCCCATCATAGGTTTTAACATTTGCGAGGCATGCGCCTTTTCTTGTTCTCGGAGAAATCACTAATGCGTCCCGGTGAGCATCCACTTTTCGACGGCGCCATGGGAGAGACATGTCTTCCTCTTGGCTATCGCGTCGCTCGGATTTCAATGCCCGTATCACTATCCTCGTTGTCCAGGAGTTGTCGAAGATGAATTTACCTTCTACGGGCGCTTGCAAACCATCCTCGAATCGACTCATAGTCCGGATCCGAAGGGCTTTCACTGGGGATATTTTCGCCCGTCTATCATGTACTCTGGCTACCCGATCGGGCGTGAACACCGGTACGCCGTTCTTCTCTATCACATCACTCAAGTGTTGCGGTGAGATGTCTCCTCATCCTCGATTCTCCTCCCGATTTCATTGAATACTTGGGGTTTTATGACCGCTTCCTCTGCGCTTTCCCTTCGGTGGCGCGGTGGGGATGTATCGACTCGAATCGAAATTGAGTCGGGCCTTCGTGTTACACGATCTATTCTCTCTTCCTCTTGCATGAGGGCGCCCAATGCCGTAGTTTTGGGATACGAAAGCTTCGGTGCTAATGCGCGCGACTCCTCGAGTGAGTCGTTTGTTTCTTCTTTGCACCCTTATCCCGACCGGTGCCTCCGGTACCTTTGTCGGTCGGTTTCTAGCACCGATTGGAAGGGAGTAGTAAAGGCGGGTTGTTCCCGAGTGCGCAGTGGGTCTACTCCACTCGTGGTGGTTGTAGTGACTTGGGTTATTCGAGTGCGGTTCACCGAGGAAGAGCAAGTCTTGACGACCCCTTATTTTTAGCGTAGCGGTTGTCCCGGAGGTCGCTTAGGGGTTAGTCCACTATCGACTTCTTCCCATAAGATCTAACTGCGATCGGCGATTGCCGTGTTTTGTCATTCTAGTGTCGATTCTTAGTGTAGGGTCCCACGGATGGCGCCACTTGTTGATACAAAAGTTGGACGTTCTCGATTTGGAGCTCGGTTCTCGTACCAATTGAGAATTCTTGCTGAGACCCTGCGCACTAAGAGACAAGAAACACCGTTAGGCTTACCGTGGGATTGTCTCCACGATTATCCTCCGCGTGAGTGAGTAATCGGTTTAGGGTTTAAGGAGTTTTAGGGTTACGAGATCGTACCTTAAGCGAGGGTATGATCCCTTTATATCGTCACGGAATCCTTGTTGGTTCGTGTTCCCCAACTTTCGGCGTATCCGCTTAAGTCGGTGGGAATGATTATCTTCTTATTTTAGAAGATATCGGATATCTATTAAGTAAATAGATTTGGGCTTGGGCTTTCGTGAGCCCAAGCCTTTATTGATATTGGCCCAAGTCGTCTTTGGACTTGTAAGTATTGGGCGTGGTGGGTTCATGGCGACAACACCGGACTATCGTCCGTAAACCAACAACTAATACAAATTTCAATCAAAAGAAAATACCATCACAATACATAAGCAAATCACGAACTATGTGGGACTAAACGTGAATGATAAGCATAATTGATACACATCACAATATATTAATAAGCAAAAACGAACTATTGGGACTACTTGTCTACGTGAAACGAGATGTTTCAGAAAAATATATGGCCTATATAAAAAAAAAAAAAAAATTGTTCTCAAGACATAACAACGACTGAATTATTTATCAAAATTTGATAATATTTCATGGGACAATATAAATACATGACAAATACTTCTATCACTATAATAACCCACTAACAACCTTTGATGTAAGACTGAATTATTTCTCATAACTAAATAATAGTTCAAATGACGGTATAAATACAAGATAAATACGTACTAAACGGTCTAAGCCCAATGCAAACAAAGATTCTTAATATAAAATCCTGCTAACACATATGACCTCTGGAATCATAATCAAATGCTTCAAACACATTGTTTTAGTATTTTGAAGGTATGAAAAATCCGATGCCATACCCAAACACAGTCATGTAGTAACAATGCACTCTAAGTTGGCCGATATCACCATGGTTCACTCACACAACTCACCCCATGATAAGACGAGAAGTATGTGAAACACTTTGTCATGTTTTTATTCGAGACACCAAACGTTACCAACTTATTATCTTATGGTGTTTTTATATCTTTAATAACTTTAACTTCAGTTATGACAAACCGGCAATGCTACCATGCTAATAAGAAAGTGAGAATAAGCAATTAAAAGACAAACTCTTTAGTAAACGAAGAACAAAAAATTAAGCTAAGAATTAGACATGATAAAAACAAAACGGGCTAAGCCCAATACAAATAAACTTTCTTAACATAATATCCCACCGACACATAAGTCTTTTGTAGTCGTAGTCAATTGCTTCTTTTCAGATATTGTTTTATTATTTTCAAGTTATGAAAAATTCGATGCCAAACTTAAACACGATTGTATAGTGACAATGCACTCCGAGTGGTCGATATTTCCATGGTTCACTCACACAACTCACCCCAGGATTAGACGAGAAGTATGTGAAACACTTTGTCATGTTTTTGTTCAAAGCACCAAGCATTACCAACTTATCATCTTATGGTGTTTTTATATCTTTAATAACTTTAACTTCAGTTATGACAAACCGACAATGCTACCATGCTAATAAGAAAGTGAGAATAAGCAATTAAAAGACAAACTCTTTCGTAATCGAAGAACAAAAAATTAAGCTAAGAATTATACATGATATATGTAAACGGGCTAAGCCCAATACAAATAAACTTTCTTAACATAAAATCCATCGACAACTAAGACCTTTGTAGATCGTAGTCAATTGCTTCTTTTCATACTTTGTTTTATTATTTTCAAGCTATGAAAAATTTGATGCCAAACTCAAACACGGTTGTATAGTGACAATGCGCCCGAGTTGGCGATATCTCCATGGTTCACTCATACAACTCACCCGGGATAAGGCGAGAAGTATGTGAAACACTTTGTCATGTTTTTGTTCGTTACACCAAACATTACCAACTTATTATCTAATGGTCTTTTTATATCTTTAATAACTTTAACTTCTTGGTTATGACAAACCGGCAATGCTACTATATGCTAATAAAAAAGTGAGAATAAGCAATTAAAAGACAAACTATTTCGTAATCGAAGAACAAAAAGCTAAGCTAAGAATTATGCATGATAAATACTAAACGGGCTAAGCCCAATACAAATAAACTTTCTTAACATAAAATCCCACTAACACCTAAGACCTTTGTAGTGGTAGTCAATTGCTTCTTTTCAGACTTTGTTTTATTATTTTCAAGCTATGAAAATTTTGATGCCAAACTCAAACACGGTTGTATAGTGATAATGCGCTCCGAGTTGGCCGATATCTCCATGGTTCACTCACACAACTCACCCCAGGATAAGACGAGAAGTATGTGAAATACTTTGTCATGTTTTTGTTCAAAGCACCAAGCATTACCAACTTATTATCTTATGGTGTTTTTATATCTTTAATAACTTTAACTTCAGTTATGACAAACCAGCAATGCTAGTATATGCTAATAAAAAAGTGAGAATAAGCAATTAAAAGACAAACTATTTCGTAATCGAAGAACAAAAAGCTAAGCTAAGAATTATGCATGATAAATACTAAACGGGCTAAGCCCAATACAAATAAACTTTCTTAACATAAAATCCCACTAACACCTAAGACCTTTGTAGTGGTAGTCAATTGCTTCTTTTCGACTTTGTTTTATTATTTTCAAGCTATGAAAATTTTGATGCCAAACTCAAACACGGTTGTATAGTGATAATGCGCCCGAGTTGGCGATATCTCCATGGTTCACTCACACAACTCACCCTGTGATAAGGCGAGAAGTATGTGAAACACTTTGTCATGTTTTTGTTTGTGACACCAAACATTACCAACTTATTATCTTATGGTGTTTTATATCTTTAATAACTTTAACTTGATTATGACTAACCGCAATGCTACCATATGCTAATAAAAAGTGAGAATAAGCAATTAAAAGACAAACTCTTTCGTAATCGAAGAACAAAAATTAAGCTAAGAATTATATGAAATACGGCAACATGAAATACTGCAAACTAACAATATAATATCAATCGCAACTTGTATACAAAATACACACTGGAGTATATTAATAGGCAAAATTTTCATCTTTTGATCTATGTGGGACTACTTGAAACAAGTTTAAGAAAAATGACCGACACAAATATTTGTTCTAAAGACCATAAACCCTAAACCCTAAACCCTAAACCCCTTTGTAGCCGTAATCATTTCCAAACTTAGACACAGTTGTTTAGTGATAATGCACTTAGAGTTGGATATTCCACCATGGTTCAGTCACACAACAGTTCATCCCCAAGATAAGAGCGACAAGTATGTGAAGGACTCGGTGATGTTGTTCAAGACATCTTGCTTGCTTACACCTGGATTCACTCTGAATGACTCGAAAATGTTTCGAAACAAGATACACAGAATGTTGAGCATTGATGAAGATGTATATAAGGTATGTTTTATTACAATAAGATATACATGCACTACCTATGAGTATGAGTTATGTAACCAATGATAGGGTTAGTCACGGATTTTCTCTTAAAAGTTAAAGTTTTTATAATCATCTTTTTATTTTCTGGTGTTTTGATATCTTAATAAGTTTTACGATCGCTCTGACGTACAACTTCATGTTCTTGAGACATGTTGAACTATCAAACCGGTAATGCGACCAATATGTTACTTATAAGAAATCAAGAATATGGTATCGTATCGACTACTTACAGAGAAAGACATTTCTTTCATTAAAGAGATAAAAAAAGGGAAAATGGTATAAAAAGACATCAAACTTGCCACTTTTTCCTTTAGTAGGCATCAAATTTTTAATTTTCTTATTGTATCCAACTTTCTTAAGCATCCTATCCAACTTCCTTAATCTTTATAGTCCTATGCATCCAACATCATTAATTTTTCTATTGTCACCTCACTTTTTTGCGCTACAGGCCTACAATAGGAAAATTAAGAAAGTTGGATGTTACAATACGAAAATTAAAAGTTTGATGCCTACAAAATAAAAAAGTGGCAAGTTTGATGCCTTTTTAAACCATTTTCCCTAAAAAAATTAAGCTGAGAACTTATATAATGGATGATGGCTATGAATATCATTCTTTGATGAACGACATCAATTACCACACAACCCAACATTATAGGAAAATTAAGAAAGTTGGATGTTACAATACGAAAATTAAAAGTTTGATGCCTACAAAATAAAAAAGTGGCAAGTTGGATGCCTTTTTAAACCATTTTCCCTAAAAAAATTAAGCTGAGAACTTATATGATGGATGATGGCTATGAATATCATTCTTTGATGAACGACATCAATTACCATACAACCCAACATTATAGGAAAATTAAGAAAGTTGGATGTTACAATACGAAAATTAAAAGTTTGATGCCTACAAAATAAAAAAGTGGCAAGTTGGATGCCTTTTTAAACCATTTTCCCTAAAAAAATTAAGCTGAGAACTTATATGATGGATGATGGCTATGAATATCATTCTTTGATGAACGACATCAATTACCACACAACCCAACATTATAGTACCAAACTCAACATGTATATAAAGCATACATCAGAGTATATAAATAGGCAAATTTTACATCCTTTCACCCATGTGGGATAACTTGAATCATTTTTTTAGAAAAGTAACCATGCACATGCATGGAGTAGGATATTTACCATGGTTCACTCACACAACAGTTCATATCATCTGCAAGATAAAATGTTAAGAAAGATTTGATTAAAAGTATATATATCGTAACTCGAGGTCAAGAAGCTAGCTCAACAATGTTGACCAGAAGCCGATCGATGGATGAAAAACATGTTCCGGTGTTTTTTGGAGCTTTTGAAATGGAAATGATATTGTTGTTATTGTAAAAGAAACAGAATAAAGTGGCTACTTATATACTATAATGTGAAAATGAAACAATCAATAAAGGAAAAATGATAAGAATGAGAAGTCGAAAGTTTCGGTTTCGAATCTGAAATTGATGGGTTTAGAGTGATAGTCACAAGCCCGTTTGTCACTAGACCACCTAAGTGGTTCATCTTACTTTTTTTTTTATCAAAAGCTAGTACAAACACAGGAAAAACCTGGTCACTTGTGAGTTAATTCACTGTAAGCTAACAAGGTAGTGCAACAAATTTATATAATTAAGCAAAGTGTTAAGATTTGATTTGAAAAAACGACAGGCCACAAGACTTGTTAGTTTAAGAACTTAAAAAGTTATAAGCAAAAACACTTGCAACTTGATGATTTGGAGAATTTCAACTAAGCCTATGTTGCACGAGACCATCACCTTCCTATGTATTACCAACTTCAATTCATCTAGTTACTTTTCTTCACAATCCGATTTTTGGCAAATTTTACTGTTTCAAGTTGGATTTAAAAGAGACTAATACGAGTACTCTAATTTTTCCCCTTTCTTCAAATTTCTTTTATTAATACAAACTTTAAGATAAATTGATTTTTCCTTAAATTTTGAGTTTCGATGATCACCATATTATTTTTTGGTGTTTTGACATCTTTGGTAAATTTATGTGACTTATGACATTATCCGGTTGTTGAAACGTGTTGAACGATTGAACCAAAAAGTTAAGTTTAACTTATATAGTGGGATCGCAATGAACCGCATAATTTTTCAATGTCAAACACTACAAACCAACATAACTTAAATAGAAAATACCAATGTTTTAAAAACCGGGTTTATAATCGACCCGGTCGAGTCATCATCATCGGTCAACCGGATTCGACGCCGGATCAACCCGGTTTTAATAAAAAATAAAAATAAAAATAGTCGGTCACCGGTTCGACCTCCGGTCAACCGGGTCAACCGCCGGGTCAATCCGGGTCAAGCCGGTTTTATAAAAATATTTTGAAAAAACCCAACTCGGCCGGGTTTTAAGAACCGAGTGATTTGAGTCACTAAAACCCGACGGTCTAACCGGTTAACCGGTTTAGAAACCGAGTTTTTATCCGTTTTTGCCGTAATCGATCCAATGGGTTAACCCACGGGTCGACCGGGTTTCAAAACATTGGAAAATACACATCACAATATATTAATAAGCAAAATTTCCATCTTATGACCTATGTGGGACCACTTGGTTACTTTGAGTATAATAACCTGCTAACATCCCTTAATGTAGGACAAGATTATTTCTCATAACCAAATAATAGTTCAAGTGATAAATACTAAACGGGCTAAGCCCAATACAAACAAACATTCTTAATATAAAATCCCGCTAACACATAAGACCTTTGTATTTATAGTCAAATGCTTCTTTACACACATTGTTTTATTATTTTCAAGCTACGAAAAATTTAATGCTACCATATGTTAATCATAAGAAATCAAGAATATAGTATCGTATTAACTACTTACAAAGTAAGACATTTCGATCGTTAAAGAGATACAAAAGTTAAGCTGAGAACTTATATGGCTGATCATGGTTTTTAACGTTAATTTTTGATGAACAACATCAATTACCAAAACCGAGCATTATGATACCAAACTCAACATGCTTATAAAGCATATATGAGAATATATAAATAAGCAAATTTTACATCCTTTAATCCATGCAGGATTACTTGAAAAAGATATTTTGTACAGTGTTTTTTTTTTGCCTAATTGCCTTTCTTGAAAAACTAAGCTTTCAATCCCACATGGATCAAATATGCGAATTCTTGCTAGCTTATATAACTTGGAGTATATGGTTGATACAAGTTGAAATAAGTATATTGTTGTTAGTGTAACATACATTGAAGTGAATGGACACTTCTTTGTATGCCACACAAACAACAAACTATGAGTTCTCAATTTTTTTTTCCCTTTATACTTGCTACAATCGACTATATGTAAAGTAATAAAGTATAGTTTGATTTTCTTTGCCTAACAACCCAAGATGTTGTCACCTTTTGTGACATGGAACTCTAATTAAAGACTTAAGCTGATATAAAGCCAAAGAACAAAATAGTTTATGTTATTTTTGGGTTTTAAATCTTAAGTGAATAAATTAAACACATTAAAACCAAGAATAAAATAGTTTATAAACATCTCATCTCAATGAAACACACGATGGCTAGGTTCAGTTCATATCACCAGCAAGATAAAAGGCTAAGAAAAATTTGATTAGAAATGTACCGTAATTCATGGGCAAGAAGCTAGCTCAACAATGTTGGCCAGAAGCCGATTGCTAGATGAAAAACATGCTCCAGTGCACGTCATCAAAACAACGACATACATCATCAGCTTCATTGTCGAAACCTAAAAATCTTTTGACCATTGTTGGATTTTAATGTTTTACTACTACCATTAGATAACACATGGAAGTTAGTTTCAAACCATAATCTCATTGTTACGTTTCTAGTAGTTATGTTGTATTTGTTTGAGTGTAAGTGATTCCTTTAATTATCAAGTGTTTGTGAATTTAAATCCCAACTAAGACAAGAATGTGTAAACTCCGAACATAGTGGCCATATAAATCTTAGGACTTGCTAATCAAAACCAAAGCTATAGAGTATGTGACGATTAGCATACTTATAAGTCGAACCACAATCGTTGTTACCAAGATAAAATATAAGTGTTTACTTGGATCCTAAGATTAAATATAAGTGTTTAAGCCAAGAATATGGTATCGTATCCTCTACTTACAAAGAAAGACATTTCCATCGTTAAAGAGATAAAACGTTGAGTATTTAATTGAGAATAAGTCATTGTACTAATTACATCAAAGATAGAGTGCTCCAAAATTAAAAAGGACACCTATATTGATAAATTCATTAAGAAGGGACAAAAAATTAAGCTCATATGACGAATAATGATTACGAATGTTATTGTTTCATGAACAACATTAGTTACCACAACCCAGCATTATAGTACCAAACTCAACATGCAATCACAAAATATAAATAAGCAAATTTTACATCCTTTCACCCATGTGGGATTACTTGAAACAATCTATTAGAAAAGTAACAATGCGCATGGATGGAATAGGATATTTACCATGGTTCACTCACACATGAGTTCATATAACTTTAATTGGTGTGTGTAAATTGTAAAATATGGAGTACAAAATGACAACATATTTCGATAAAACCCAACATGGTCCATGGACTAGTTTCAGTTTTTATTTTACAAGATTGCCAAAAGTTTTGTATTAAATTCATAGTACTTTTCAGTAAACCACAAATGAAAGAGTTGTAAAAATATATCAAAAAAAATCATCACATTACTGTTTAAGTTACTTGTACTTTTGACCAAATGGGTGATAAAGTTAAAGTCAAACTAAACTTAATTACTGTAAAGTTAACTGAGAACAAAAGTACAGTAGATCCAAATAACTTGAAATAAGAAATGACATATATCTCGAACACAAATACAATTCCACTCTTGTCGTTGATCATGCTAGCTAAAACAAGAAACATGTTTCGGTGAAAAACTTTATTGTTAACTGTAAACTGTTAGCATTTCCCTTATAGGCCCACATGAAGTTGATGGGTCATTGGTTAGTTTGGTGGGCTATGGGTCCAGGGTTTAGACTTTGTACAATTGTAGCCCAATTGGTAAGTTTTTGAAATTGAATGGCTAGTCAAAAATTAGTCCTCGTTTAGTTGTTGTAATGTTGTTAGGTTTGCTTAACAATGGCCTACTAACTCACCTTTTTTTTTTTTGAATTTTAACGATTGTTGGATTTTAATGTTTTACTAATACCATTAGCTAGCATATTGAAGTTAGTTTCAAATCCATAATCTCTTTGAGACAATACCATAGTTATAAGTCGAACCATTGTTTAATCCAAAAACGAAACAGAAGTCATCAACTTGACATGTGAATCTTTGTTATTTGATTTCTTTATTGCCATTTATTGCCATATTAATTCTATACTAAGAAACTGACTACTTGTTAGTGAGATCCTAAGCTTGAACAATGATTAGGATGGTCATGATCGAAGCATAAGCTAGCCAAAGCATTTTACCTTTATATCAAAAGCTAATACAAAAACAAGAAGAAAGCCTGGTCACTTATGAGTTAATTCATTGTAAGCTAACAAGGTGGTGCAACAATTTTTTATATACTTAAGCAGCGTGTTGAGATTTTATAAATCATCAGGTTACAAGAATTTTTAGTTTAAGAACTTCTTAAGTTATAAGCTAAAAGCCAAAAACACTTGCAACTTGATGATTTGGAAATTTTCAATTAAGCCTATGTTGCACGAGACCATCACAATCCGATGTGGGATGAGCGAAATTCATTAATAAATTATAAAATAATTTGTTGCGCAATATATGTTTTTACTTTTGCTTAATACCTAAACACACGTCGACTTATTCAACCTTCCAAATTTGAACATAGTATTAATGATGGAAATAATATGTATTGATTGAATTGATACAACTGATTACATGTGATAACTATATAGAGATATGATGAGCTAATAATACAACACAAATACAGAATTGGGCTAGGCCCATAAAGCCTATCGCTTATGACCCGCAGATTTGAGCGGGAGAGGAACGAACACTCAGTCGGAGCGAAACTCATCAAACAAAGCGAAGAGGTAACCCTTGGTGAAGATATCCGCATATTGGTAGCGAGATGGAACATGAAGAACACGTACATGACCGTAGCAACCGGATCTCGAACAAAGTGGATGTCAATCTCAATATGCTCGTGCGTTGATGTTGCACGGGATTAGATGAGAGATAAAGCGGCACCGACATTATCACAATAAACAATCGTAGCGATCGAGAGTGGTGTATACAACTCACGCAGTAAATTGCGAGTCCAGCAGGTCTCAGCTACCGCATTGGCAACACCTCTGTATTCAGCTTCAGCACTTGACCGCGAAATAGTAACCTGACGCTTAGAAGACCAGGATAAAAGATTGTTGCCAAGAAATACACAATATCCTGAGGTAGAGCGACGTGTGACCGGACAACCAGCCCAATCTGCATCCGAATACGCAACTAAGGACGAGGTCGATGACGAATAAAGCTGTAGACCATAGGCAAGAGTTCCGCGAACATAACGAAGAACCCGCTTGAGGGCAGCAAAATGGGGCTCCCGAGGATCATGCATGAAGAGACAAACCTGCTGAACAGCATAAGATATGTCCGGCCTAGTAAAAGTGAGGTACTGCAGGGCACCCGCAAGACTGCGATATAATGTAGGGTCTGAAACAGGGTCACCATCGGCCACAAGTTTGGAATCCGTGTCAACAGGAGTACGACAAGGATTGCAAGTAAGCATGCCAGCACGCTCTAGAACCTCAGTAGCATACTTCTGCTGAGACAAAAACATCCCCGAAGAAGTACGAGTGACAGATATGCCCAAAAAATAATTAAGTGGGCCAAGATCAGTCATGGAGAACTCCGTGTGCAAAGAAGTAATGACCTGCTGCAAAAATGCTGTAGAGGATGCAGTCAAGACAATATCATCAACATATAATAGTAAATAAGCTGTATCGGTCCCCTGGCGATAAATGAATAGAGATGAGTCACAACGGCTATGCTTAAAACCAACCCGAGTAGCATATGCAGCAAACCTCTGAAACCAAGCTCGAGGTGCTTGTTTAAGCCCATAAAGTGATCGCTGCAAGAGACAAACATGATCGGGATGCTGCGGATCCCGAAAACCAGGTGGCTGATACATATAAACAGTCTCAGACAGTGAGCCATGTAAAAATGCATTCTTGACATCCAGCTGATGAACAGGCCAGTGTCGAGAAAGAGCAAGACTAAGTACCGTACGAATAGTAGCCGGTTTAACAACTGGGCTGAAAGTCTCATCAACATCAATACCTGCAAGTTGAGTACTGCCATTCGCAACAAGGCGTGCCTTGTAACGATTAAGACTACCATCTGCATTATGTTTGTGCCGAAAAAGCCACATAGAACGAACAACGTTCGCGTCCGGTGGTCGAGGCACAAGAATCCAAGTATTATTTTTAATTAATGCATTATATTCATCAAGCATAGCATGAGACCAGTTAGAGTCACGAAGCGCATGGGTGTACGACTTTGGAAGTGGAGAAAGGGTAGACACATTGAAGGTGAATCGTTGGGTAGGGCGATTAGAACCAACACGATAGCGAGTGACCATGGGGTGAGTTGACGTGGGATTGGGGTGTGGTTGTTGGATCGAAGGGAGAATGTCAACGGATGGTTGGGTAGGGGCAGTGGAAGTGGGTTGTTGAAGGATAGTCGTGGTCGACCCGGTTTGAGTTGGGGCTTGCGTAGGGGGTTGGGTTTGCGTATGGGGCGACGAGGATTGGCTGGTGGGTGGAATTTGGTTTGGTTGGTGAGGTGATGGACTGGTAGATGAGGGATTACCATCGGGGGTGGGAAATGGCTGAGGGGTAGTGATAGGCGAAAGTGAGGTAAGGTTTTTAGTAAGTAGATGTTGTTGGATAAGGTTTGGAGGTGTATCAAGAAAAGTGTAGGATGGCGAATTGTTTGGTGTCATGGAGCCGTACGGGAACTGAGATTCATCAAAGGTGACATGGCGAGATAAAATGATTTTGTTTGTGTTGAGGTCGAGACATCTATACCCCCGGTGGTTTGTTGGGTACCCAAGGAAGATGCAAGGCGTGGAACGAGGTCCAAGTTTGTGGTTAGTGTCTATGTGAGGGTAACAAAGACAACCGAATACCCGAAGGTCCGCATAGTTGGGTGTAGTCTTATAAAGGCGGGTGTGTGGGATTTCATGGTGTATGGCAGTGGAAGGCAATCTTGCGGAAGTATGCATCCGCTGTGAGATCCCCCATCTGTATAACGCGAAGCTCGCCTTTTAAAGCAACTGTACGCGTTCGCTTATTGTCGAGAAATATCTTTTCAACATGTTCCCAAGCTTCTTTGGCTGTTTTGGGATTGAGTTTGATTAACCGACCTTGAAGGGTAGGAGAAAGTGTGAGAAGTATCCAAGATTTGACTATCGAATCGGCAGTCTTCCATTCGTCGGTTGGTGGAGGCGAATTAGAAGAGGTCGCAGCCTCGCTTTCTTTCTCGATGTGCGTTAGGACACCGAAGTTTTCACAGTGAATTTTGAAGAAGTAGCACCATGATGAGTAATTTAACTCATCAATATTCAGTTTGATTGGGACAACGGAGTTAAGGTTGTTGACAGCGTATAGTTTCTCGACAAGGGTGAGGGTGGGAGGTTGTGGAGGTGGCGTAGAGTTAGTCATGGCTGTGGGATAGGTGGTGGTTACAGGCGGCAGTAGTAGGGCAGAGGAGGCAGTTTAGGGTTAGGTATTTAGAGGAACGATTTACTCTCTGATACCATATTAATGATGGAAATAATATGTATTGATTGAATTGATACAACTGATTACATGTGATAACTATATAGAGATATGATGAGCTAATAATACAACACAAATACAGAATTGGGCTAGGCCCATAAAGCCTATCGCTAACACATAGAGCATCATTTTTTCCAAATTTGAACTTCTAACTATCACCCTTGTTTTTATGCTCTAACAAAATTATTAGTTATAAACCCGCGTATAAACGCCGGCTGTACAAATAATTTATTGTTTTTGAATATCTTTACTTAAACTTTAAAGAAAAAAAATAATAAATGCTATTGTTTTGAAACCTGATTCGACTAGGTCGGTTGAACCATCTTTGTTAAAAAAAAAAAAGGGGCCAAAATGAACTGTTTTTTCGAGGCTTGAAAACCGAGTTTGACATGTTGATTGTCATGTGACTTGAGTCAACCCGGTTCACCAAAGTAGATAGTGGAGATGGATAATGTTGTTTTTTAGTTTAAAATTTGTATTCTCGTTGAATTGTATGTGTTTGTTATTGTATAATATATGTTTTTATACCTATTATGTTGTATGTACGTTTGGTATTGTATGATAGATGGAAAACCGGGTTGATCTGGCGATCTAATCGGTGACTCAATGACTTGTTGACTTGATCGTGTCGATTCGAGACCCGCCCTTAAAAACATTGATAAATACTTGTTACTAGTCGTTGCATTTGATGTATATTTTAATCCTACATACATGTTATAAATATACGTGAAAATTTCAAATAGTACTTCTTAAATTACTAAGGGCATGCTTGGTTGGAGTTATTAGAGGGTGAGGAATGAGAAAGATAATCATTAGTTATGCTTGATTTACTATTATGCAATGGACCATTACCCCAAACAATATAATGGAGCATTACCCTACAAATTAGGGGTTATGGAATTTATTACCCATGTAACTACCAACCCACCTCCCTCGATCCATTTTTTTTTTTCAAATTTTTTTGTTCCACCGTTTTCAAAATTTTACTACCCTACAATTGTTTCTTGTGGATGTGTCGTTTTTTTTTGAATTTTGTAGAACCAAGCGAAATCAATGACTAATGCAATACTCATTTCTTTAGCATTCTTTTTACCTTTCTCATTCATATTTCTCCATTTGAACCAAACGCCCCCTAAATAATGTTTTACATGATTCTCATGTATTCATATTTTTTTTATCTCAACGCATAAGCAACTATACTTCCGATAAACAAACTGAAGAGATACTTATCTTAGTTAAAGGCTTAAAGCTGCTCAAACCAAGCTATTTCGGTTTAACTTATTTTATGGAATTAAAGACGTGTTTAAGGCTACTAAAGGCAACAATATTGAGTTCCTTGGCTCATGAATAACATCTATATGTCATCTAAAGGTTAAGATTATCTATTATTTGAACTTAACAAGTTGAATTCAGTCGTCCTTCCTATTTATAGTCATGAGTGTCTACCAAGTTTGTTTCTCAGTGCAATGTGGGATGCTCAAAACCCAATTGTATTTATGCAATTTGTCATACACTTATGTGGTTTGAAATTAACTTACTACATGCTACATGTTTAACTAAACACTAATTAATATATGCATTCTGTTATACTTGCGTCAGCTTTATTTCCTATGGTCTTTGATTGCTTTTAGTAAATTCTAAGCAACTGGTAACATTTTAAAAAATAAGTTACAAAAATAAGTTGATAGTCCTTATTGTGATATTTGAGGTACAAAACTACACACCAAGTCATGAATAATACAATAAGTTTGAAAATTTGTATAGGCATGAGAAAGTGCTATGAGTGTAATAATCACAAACATTAATTTTGTAGAATTTTATGTTTTTCTTTCTTTCCGTCTTTTTTTTAAGGCCATATATTCTGCATAACCCGATAATGACCTAAGTATATCTTTGTGTACTTTATTTTCATCTTACTAGTGTTTAGCTGTAAATATAAATATCACGACTTGATGAGTGTGATGATTAACATACTCATGAGTTCATCGTTGCCAAGATTACTTGTATAAGTGTTTAATCCAAAAATAAAACAAAAATATTACTTGTATAAATGTTTAATCCAAAATAAAACAAAAAGATAAAACTCGTCAATTTGACATATGAACCTTTTGTATTTGTTTATTTGTGGTCATATTAGCTCTACCAAAAGAGATGATTTGTGTGTACTTTATTTTCATCTTACTAGTGTTTTAGTTGTAAATATAAATGTCACGACTGAGTGTGATGCTTAACATACTCATGAGTTCATCGTTGCCAAGATTACTATTATAAGTGTTTAATCAAAAAAAAAAAAAAAAAAAAAAAAGCTCGTCAACTTGACATATGCATCTTTTGTGTTTGTTTATTTGTGGCCATATTAACTCTACTTGAAATAAATGATTAGTTGTTAGTTGAATCTTGAGCTTGAACAAGGATAACGCTAGTCATGGTTGAACCATAGGGCATAGGCTAATTAAAACTCCACCTTTTTGTATGAAAAGCTAGTTAGTGTGAGTTTATTCACCATAAGCCAAAGATGTAATGATATTGCTTTATACTATAATTGAGAAACTTGGTCAAAAGTTTTTAAACAAGCTAAAAAAGAAATTAGGCTTAAAAACTTAAAAAAGTTTTAAGCATAAACTTTGAATAGCTTGTTTAAAATATTTAAACCAAGTCTATCTTGTGCTACACCATCCCCTTCCTATTTATAACCAACTTACTCTAGTTACTTTTCTTCATACTCGGATGTGGGATGCTTTGAAAAAACATTATGACGAGAAGGTAATGCCGAGCGATGTTATTAGAGAGATATCACTTATAAAATTGTTGCAGCATGGAAATATTTGTGAGGTAAATAGTATATATGCTTAATTTAAGAGTGTGATTTTTTGGAGTAGGGATTAGATGGCTAAGCAGATTTTGATGCTTAAAGCTAGATGTAATTAATTGATGAATTATTGGTTCCTTACATAGGTTACTCAATGTCGTTGTCGATGTAATGAGTAACAAACCAAAATTGCATATGGTTCGTGAGTATATGGATGTGGATCTAGATGATCACATGGAGTCTGGTCCAGAATTTTCAAAGTATCCGCGTCTCCTAAAAGTGAGTAAATCTTTGGCCTTGTTTGCTATACTACATGTTGTGTTACTATCCGTGTATATGCGAATCCTAATTACCACAACATATGTATATGGGTCGAAATTGACCCATTCATAATTATATGGGTCGAAATTACCACAACATATGGGGATATCAAGAAATCCAAAATGTCTCACATTTGTTACCTTTATTATATTATGCCGATGTTTCTATATCCGGTCCTACATAGCGTTGCTTATTTCCATTCTTATAGAGTATCCATAGAGACTTAAAGCTTCAAAACGTGGTGATCGATAGACGTACCAATACTTTATAGCTGGCAGACTTTGGATTGTCCAGGGACTTTGGCATTAGCTCTTTCTTATACTGAATTACTCATGGCTCATTTTCATATTCAAACATTCTTTTTCTAATCCTTTTTTGGGACTCTTGGTTAACCTTGATCAATCTTTAGATCTTTTGGTACTTAATACGGAGTAATTGGCGTGCTTCCTTAGGTGGGGACACTTTTGTTCAAGGCACCCTTACTTCTTCTTGGATCCCAGAGACTGCACCGGGTAAGTACTCTATTTAGTTCATTTATAGCTCTTAAAACAAGTGTAGAACATATGAAGTAAAAAGAACTCACTGGTGCATCTTTTGCTTTTCAGGACTTGGCAAAGGTTGTTCCGAATCTTGAAAACACAGGTCTTGATCTCTTACGGGTAAGTTTTATAGGATGGCTGTTTTGACGCGTTATCTAACCTGCCTATGTTGACACCTTTCTTAATGAGCAATGCATTGCAAAAATGTCGTGCTTGGATCCAAAAAAAAAAAAAAAAAAAAAAAAAAGTTAATTACAGCCAAGATCTTAAAACAAGTGTACATTAATCTTTAGTTGACTTGAGTTCCATATTGATCCAATGCAGGACTTGACCACTCGATCTTCAAAAGTCAAAATTGAAAAAGCTTCTGGATCCTTCAAAATTGAAAAAGCTGTTGAGAATTCACCCTTCCTCGAGAAGCTAAAGAAGAGAGGATACGAAGTCTTGTACATGGTTGATGCCATTGATGAGTATGCTGTCGGGCAGTTGAAAGAATTTGAGGGCAAGAAGCTCGTATCTGCTACCAAGTAAGGTCTAAAACTCGATGAGACTGAAGACGAGAAGAAAAAGAAGGAGGAATTGAAGGAAAAATTTGAGGGTCTTTGCAAGGTGATCAAGGATGTTCTTGGCGACAAGGTGGAAAAGGTGATTGTTTCGGACCGTGTGGTGGATTCGCCTTGCTGTTTGGTCACTGGGGAGTATGGTTGGACTACTAATTATGAAGGCGCAAGCTTTACGAGACTCGAGCATGGCTGGCTACATGTCTAGCAAGAAGACTATGGAGATCAACCCTGAGAACTCGATTATGGAGGAACTGAGGAAGAGAGCTGATTCAGTTTGGATGACCCGAATACATTTGGAAACAGGATTCACAGAATGTTGAAGCTTGGTTTGAGCATTGATGAAGACGCTGGTGATGGTGATGTCGACATGCCCGCTCCTGAGGAAGCTGACGTTGATGCAGAGAGCAAGATGGAGGAAGTCGATTAAGCGCAGCACTCTTGGTTCTTTTGCTTGATGTCTTTTTTTTTTTTTTTTTTTTTTTTTTTTTTGATGAGTTAGCAAATGCAGTATCTGATTTTAGTAGGTTTTTATTTACTATCAAATGTGTCTATTTGATCATGTCTAATCACTTTCGTTGTAGTTGGATTTGGAATTTCTAAAGTGAGGTCTATATTACTTTTTGGTGCCTAATCTCTTTTGTTAATTACTTAATTTTGAATGCCTAGAATTGTTATTACATGTGGAACAACAGAAATTATATGCCTAAGTACAATCAGTCCTTTGGTACTAATTAATGTATATGTTTACATATTGTGATGTTATCTGCATGCTTAACCGATGTGCAGAGATGGTTTGTCTTAAAGGATGATTATAGACTGTGATCTTAAAGTGCGTGCTACGATGGAGCTTTGTCTCGCTTTTTTTTATATAGAAACCGTGGAAAATAGGCCGGCATGGTAAAACTCATGGAACAGATGTTTGCCTGCAATCGGGCTTTCTGTGTGAATTACCTTGTACCAAGTCTAGTGAGTAATGAAAGATGGACTACTTCACTTCCGTAAGTTGGGGTTTTTTTAGTAAGAGTCGATGCAAATGTAGCTCATTGTCCCTTAGTTTAACAATGGACACCGAATTCAGACTCGTGTTTGGTTGAATTCAGTGGAATAGACAACTATAAACAAAGTGGTCTATGTATGTAAAACAAATACTTTTCTACTTCTATATGTATCCACCAGTGTGTTTCTTCCTGAAAATTTGATAGGTATATATTGCATCAAACTATTTGAGGTAATCATGTTTATAACTGGACATAACTGATTCAGAAACAAACCATATAGTTATAAATTTCAACATTTGTGCGCTACCGTGTCGTGTTCTTCTAGGCCGGATGAACCGCATAGAGACCAAAAGGTTATGTTGAACTGAACCAGATTAAACCGAGCCAAGAAAAATAGGATAATACCAACGAACTTGAGCCATTTTCCAAAAATAGGTAACTGCTGGCCCTTTTCTTTAATAAACAACCATTCTTGTCCAATTTTACAGTCTCAAGTTGGATTTAAAAGAGAGTAATAATGCAGCCATTCTACTAATAAGAAATTGAGAATAAGATATCACGCTCATTACATTGAAAAACAAACTCTCTGATAATTAAAAAGACAAAAAGTAAAGTTTAGAACTTATATAGCGGTATAATTGCAGACGACATGATATTTTTCAATAAACCATATCAAACACAACAAACCAACAATATAATACAAATCTCAACTTACATAGTAACTACACATCACAATATATTAATAAGCAAAATTTTCATCCTTTGACCTATGTGGGACTACTTGTCTAGTTGAAACAAGTTGTTTTAGAAAAAATGGCCCATATAAAAATTGTTCTAAAGATATAATGTAAGACTGAATTATTTCTCAAAATTTAACAATATTTCAAGAGACGGTATAAATACATGACAAATACTAAACATGCCAAGCTCAATACAAACAAAGCCAAGAACCCGCTAACAAGCCTTGATGTTGGACGTACTAATTTCTCATAACTAAATTATAGTTCAAGTGATGGTATTACTACATGATAAATACTAAACGGGCTAAGGCCAATACAAAGAAACTTTCGTAATATAAAATCCCGCTAACACATAAGAGTCATAAGACCTTTATAGTCGTAGTCAAATGCTTCTTTTTTCACATTATTTTATTATTTTCATGCTATTAAAAATTCGTTAGCAAATTCAAGCACGGTTGTATAGTGAAAATGTACTCTAAGTTGGTTGATATTCCCATGGTTCACTCACCCAAGGATAACTGGATAAGAACAATAAAAATGTGAAAGACTTTGTCCTATTATTGTTCGAGACATCAAACATTACCAACTTGTTGATTTATGGTGTTTTGTATCTTTAATAGCTTTAACATTAGCTATTTCAAACCGACAATGCTACCATGCTAATAAGAAAGTGACTAGAAGCTACTGTACTAATTACATTAAAAGACAAACTTTTTCATAATCGAAGTACAAAAATTAAGTTAAGAATTATATGGTTCCGTTTGCACTGATTGACGTTGCATTTTCCAATAAAACATCAAACACTAACAACTAAGAATATTATACCAATCCCAACTTGCATATGAAATGTACGCCAGAGTACATAAATAAGTAAAATTTTCATCGTTTGATCCATGTAGGACTACTTGAAACAAGTTTAAGAAAAAATTAAATGGCCGGACAGGCCGGTACAATATTTGTTCTAAAAACATTACACCTTTGTAGTTGTAATCAAATACTTCTTTCTTTTTACATATTGTTTATTGTTTTCAAGCTATGAAAATCGATTTCATACTCAAAACACGATTGCATAGTGACAATGCACTTATAACACTTTTTTAAGTTAATTATTTACATGATCATCTACAGCCTCATGTAAAATTTTGACCATTTTTATCAAGAACAAAGTTGGACTTTCTAAGAAGTCAACTGTGTTTATTGAACTCCATGAATTAACTTATCTGACTTGAACTTCTTTATTGGTTCTAAGAGCACAAGGTATGGTAAACGCGAATAACGTGTTATTCGTCTGCCACCTCAACTCGACATCATACACCTCCAAATAACACACCAATAACTAAAAACCCCTCTTTCATAACACACACTAACATTATCTATAGGTCATAAAATACCCAACCAAATATATCACTCACTCACAATCCACACACAAAAAAACATAGAAGTGCATTTGGCGTGAGCCAATGCATTAGCTTAAAACACAAAAAGTTAACTTTGGCTCACAAATGGCATGTTAGGTGGTATGGCAATGGCATGCCATTGATATATTTTCTTTCCTTTGGCGTGTTATCTTGCACCCATACCCTTTGCTCTAAGTAATTAATACAACATCCAAGTTGGGAGTATATGTATTAAGTTTACATTTAAGTTTCCATTTTGTGCTTTATAGTTTCCCATGAATAGAGTTGACAAACTTGTATGTGTGTTAAGCTCCATTAAAGGCATCAATTCCCATTGTATGATTGTGTTTCAAGACTTGGGTTCTGTTTGTTTTTTTTTTTTTTTGCCTCTTAACATCGTCTGAACAAAATGTCTGAATCGGTCAGACATTTGCCGTTCGCATTCGTTTGTTTTTTCCGTTCGACGTCGAACGGCGTGCAACGGAAAAATGTGCGAATCTGTCAAGACACGAGAGGGTGTCTTAACAGCGTCGAATGCTTCTTGTAGTCACAAAATAACCAAAAAAAAAAAAAAAAAAAAAAAAAATCCCGTTCAAACATGCGTTTTTTCTTCGTTCGGATCGTTCGATTCGAGACATTTACGCATCGATTGATTCAGACGTGCGATTGATTGATTCGACCTCTTAAAAACAAACACCACCTTGGACAACACTATGCTTGTTTACATGTTGTTTTCATTCTATGCTTTTCAATTATAAAAAAGAGCTCTCCTCCAAATATCTCTTTCAAGTGTATTTCTTTTTGTCTTTTTCCTCTCAAATTTTATTTATCGCTTTCATTAAACCGAGTCACCTATATTCTTACACAAAGTAAAAAGCAACATTATTTAATGTAATATTAGATTCATGTGTTGTGTTTTTAATGTAATATTGTTCAAGAGTCTGTATTCCAAATTTCCAATCTTTCTTGCTTTCTTTTTTCTTTTTTCTTTTTTCTTTTACATTAAAAAAAAGGCATAGAATGGAATACTAGATATAAACAAGCATAGGTTTGGAAGAGTTCTATAAACTAAGCGTAAAAGGGGAAAAAAAACTCCCGATTAAAGCTTCATTTAAGTTTCTATTTTAAAGTATGCATGTAAACAATGTTGGAAAGTATTATTAAACGTGTATGTGTTAAGTATGCATGTAAACAATGTTGGAAAATACCAAGGTTTTAAAGGGTAGAATACGTATAGAACAAACTTAAGAGATTAAGAGATTAATAGTTTTTTATCCATGCTTACAAGCAGTTAACATAATCGTAGTTTGGGAGTGTGTCAGAGAAAACTATCAATGACCAAAGCAGGGTATAAGCACAGGAAAATAATCAACAATGCCTGGAAAAAAATATAAACAATTATTTCAAAAATGAAGATTAAATGTTAATAATTAAACCTAAACACGAAAAATGGAAGAAACAAAATCTCAAGCAAGTTTTTGAGTTGATCGTTTAGTGAGTCTCAACTATGAACTGTAGATGAGTTTGGGTAGATTACCTTGTGCACTGATTGGCAATATATTGCTTCCTACTTACCAAACCACCTAATTGCAAAGAGTAGTACAAATGTTAGGACCGATAGTAAAACACATATATGACATAGACATATAAGTTGTAGTCATGTAAGGCAATCAACACAAAAATAGAGACAGAATGTACCTGTCAAATTACTACGTAGTTCTTTATGTACTGGCTCCTTTGGGTCTGTTAGTAGTGTCATTTATCGATGTTCCTTATATTTCCCATGAGTATAGCGCTTGTAGACCTTTGGTGATATAACACAGTTTATATTACCAATGTTGTTTGGAATATCTCGTAAACGGTAACAATCCGTTATGGTTAGCGTCTCTAAAGATTCTATTTGGCCAAGATCATCGGGTAACTTCTTTAGCAGCAAACATGATTTGAGTTCGAGAGATTTGAGATGTTTCAACTTACAAATGCTATCTGGAAGATCTCCAATCTTTGTAGATGAAAAGATTAGCTCCTCTAGACATTCTAACTGGTCAAGGTCCCGGGGTGCTTCTGTAATACTGCCTTCAAGTGTAAGCTTTCTTAAACCACGTAAACTACATATACTTCTTGAAAAATTCTGAAGGTTTGTACAAGCACATAGACCCATCGAAATAAGCATTTCAAGATTTCCAAACGATGAAGCTGGATCTTCTTTATAATAACATTCAAACCGAAACTTGGGAAAACTATTGTCGGGATGCAGTAGGCATACATCTATGGTCTCTGCAATCATATGTAACTCAGATAAATAATCAACCTTACATGAATCAAGCAGTCTGTCAAACCAAAACGATTTAAACCTACCGCAACCACTTATGTCTAAGAAGGCAAGATTTCTCAGACATCCAACAGGAGCATTAATTTCTACCAAATCATAACAGTTTTCAAGATCTAACCATTTCAGATTTGGAGTCAAGCCAAGGTCAAGGGTCCTCAACTTTGAATGACTGAGGTAGAAACCTAAAAGCTTTGGACTTTCCGAAGGCATTTGAAGTTCTACCAAATCATGACAATCTATGAGAATTAGCCTCTCAAGATTCGGAGTATTCCTGAGGTGAAGGTTAGTCAACTTTGAATGACTGAGGTTGACAACTGCGAGCTTTAGACTTTCTGCAGGCATTTGAAGCTCTAACAAATCACTACAGCCTTTGAGTATTAGCGTCTCGAGATTCGGAGTATTCCCGAGGTCAATGGTCTGCAACTTTATATGACTGAGGTAGAGATATTTGAGCTTTGAACATTCTGTGGGCATGTGAAATTCTACCAGATCATTAAAGCCTTTGAGTTCTAGCATCTCGAGATTCGGAGTGTTCTCGAGGTGAATGGTCTTCAACTTTGAATGACTGAGGTTGACATATTTGAGCTTTAAACTTTCCGCGGGCATTTGAAGCTCTATCAAATCATTACAGCCAATGAGAAAAAGTGTCGCAAGATTCGGAGTATTCCTGAGGTGAACGGTCTTCAGCTTTGAATGACTCAGGTCGAGATATTCGAGGTTTAGACTTTCATTAGGCATTTGAAGTTCTACCAAATCATAACAGCCTTCGAGTCTTAGCGCCTTAAGATTTGGAGTATTACCGAGGTGAACGATCTTCAGCTTAGAATGACTCAAGTTGAGATACTCGAGGTTGAGACTTTCAGTAGGCATTTGAAATTTAACCGAATCATGACAATCTATGAGCCTTAGTCTCTCAAGATTTGGAGTATTCCTAAGATGAAAGTTAGTCAGCTTTGAATGCCTGATGTCGAGAAGTGTGAGCTTTGGACTTTCGGCACTCATTTGAAGTTCAACCAAATCATGACAATCTATGAGTATTAGCTTCTCGAGATTGGGAGTATTCCGGAGGTGAATGGTCTGCAACTTTATATGACTGAGGTAGAGATACTTGAGCTTTGAACTTTCCGCGGGCATTTGAAATTCTACCAAATCATTACAGCCAATGAGAAAAAGCTTCTCAAGATTCGGAGTATTACTAAGGTGAAGGTTAGTCAGCATTGAATGCCTGATGTCGAGAAGTGTGAGCTTTGGACTTTCGGCAGGCATTTGAAGTTCAACCAAATCATGACAATCTATGAGAATTAGCTTCTCGAGATTCGGAGTATTCCGGAGGTGAATGGTCTGCAACTTTGAATGACTGAGGTCGAGATATTCGAGCTTTGAACTTTCTGCGGGCATTTGAAATTCTACCAAATCATTACAGCCTTTGAGTTTTAGCTTCTCGAGATTCGGTGTGTTCCCGAGGTGAATGGTCTTCAACTTTGAATGACTGAGGTTGACATACTCGAGCTTTAAACTATCCGCTGGGCATTTGAAGCTCTATCAAATCAATACAGCCTTCGAATCTTAGTGCCTTAAGATTCGGAGTATTCCCGAGGTGAACGATCTTCAGCTTAGAATGACTCAAGTTGAGATACTCGAGGTTGAGACTTTCAGTAGGCATTTGAAATTTAACCGAATCATGACAATCTATGAGCCTTAGTCTCTCAAGATTTGGAGTATTCCTAAGGTGAAAGTTAGTCAGCTTTGAATGCCTGATGTCGAGAAGTGTGAGCTTTGGACTTTCGGCACTCATTTGAAGTTCAACCAAATCATGACAATCTATAAGTATTAGCTTCTCGAGATTGGGAGTATTCCGGAGGTGAATGGTCTGCAACTTTATATGACTGAGGTAGAGATATTTGAGCTTTGAACTTTCCGCGGGCATTTGAAATTCTACCAAATCATTACAGCCTTTGAGTTTTAGCTTCTCGAGATTCGGAGTATTCCCGAGGTGAACAGTCTTCAGCTTTGAATGACTCAGGTCGAGATATTCGAGGTTTAGACTTTCATCAGGCATTTGAAGTTCTACCAAATCAATACAGCCTTCGAGTCTTAGTGCCTTAAGATTCGGAGTATTCCCAAGGTGAACGATCTTCAGCTTAGAATGACTCAAGTTGAGATACTCGAGGTTGAGACTTTCAGTAGGCATTTGAAATTCAACCGAATCATGACAATCTTTGAGCCTTAGTCTCTCAAGATTTGGTGTATTCCTAAGGTGAAAGTTAGTCAGCTTTGAATGCCTGATGTCGAGAAGTGTGAGCTTTGGACTTTCAGCAGGCATTTGAAGCTCTACCAAATCACTGCAGCCTTTGAGTATTAGCTTCTCGAGTTTCGGCATATTTCGGAGGTGAATGGTCTGCAACTTTGAATGACTGAGGTTGAGATTTTCGAGGTTCAGACTTTCAGCAGGCATTTGAAATTCAACCAAATCATTACAGCCTTCGAGTATTAGCGCCTTAAGATTCGGAGTATTTCCGAGGTGAACGGCCTTCAACTTTGAATGACTGAGGTCGAGATATTCAAGCTTTAGACTTTCACTAGGCAATTGAAATTCTACCAAATCATGACAGCCTTTCAGTTTTAGCTCTTTAAGTTTTGGAGTACTCCTGAGGTGAAGGGTCTTCAGCTTTGAATGACTCAGGTCAAGATATTTGAGGTTTAGACTTTCATTAGGCATTTGAAGTTCTACCAAATCATTACAGCCTTCAAGTGTTAGCACCTTAAGGTTCGGAGTATTCCCGAGGTGAACGGTCTTCAGCTTAGAATGACTCAAGTAGAGATAATTGAGGTTGAGACATTCAGCAGGCATTTGAAATTCAACCAAATCATTACATCCTTCGAGTCTTAGCGACTTAAGATTTGGAGTATTCACGAGGTGAAGGTTTGTCAACTTTGAATAACTAAGTTCGAGTTTTTTGAGCTTTAAACTTCCGGCAGGCATTTGAAGCTCTACCAAACCCTCACAACAATTGAGTTTTAGTATCTCAAGATTCGGAGTATTCCCAAGGTGAAAGGTCCTCAGTTTTGAACTGGTGAGGGCCAAGAACCTGAGCTTATGAAAAACCTAACATAAGTACAAAAAGCAGTTAATATGGGTGAAATGACAAACCAATAGATATATAGGATCATAATGAATCTTGAAAAACAACAAATTAACCATATTCTACCTTTTCTTCTCCATCTTCCCAAAGTTGAACAATATTGCTGCCATACAATTCAAGTTCAACAAGATATTTTCCTTGAAATGTATTCGGTAAACTCGAAAAAGGAAAACCAATCCATTTCAAAAATTGTAAAGAATTTGGAAGGTATTGGCTAACTTTATCAAATTTCCAGTTTAAATGATGACGATTAAAACTTCGGATACGTATGTCAATAAATCTGAGATCCTTCATGTTTGCTAGACCTTTCATTGCAATTTCAGCAATGAGATC
Source organism: Chrysanthemum lavandulifolium (assembly GCA_022545495.1). Lineage (NCBI taxonomy): Eukaryota > Viridiplantae > Streptophyta > Magnoliopsida > Asterales > Asteraceae > Chrysanthemum > Chrysanthemum lavandulifolium. The sequence continues at coordinate 11,769,486 of CM040239.1, read as the reverse complement.
CAGCGGCCGAAAGTATAGACATTTTGTTGCTTGGGTACCCTGAAATCCAAAACATTGTGACCATGAAATTCATTCTGTTAATCATAGAAAAATGTGTTAATTAAATCAAAACTTGATCCTTACCAAGTCATTAGTCAATATATCTTCAACTTCGTCAGTAATCCACAATCGGCTATGTTTGTACAAACGGCGAACAATATTCTTGCCCATTTCTTCTAATTGGTCATGCATCCACAAGGACCCAGATTCAGCTATAGTTATAAGAGATTTCTGCTTAAGTACTCTTAAACCATTCCTAGCATGAAACCCACGGCTTTCAAGCACCCTGATTGCATATTCTCTGGGCTCGCCTTTCAATATGCATGCAACATCTAAGAATATTTCTTTATAATCGTCCTCAAGATTATCAAAGCTTATTTGCAATCTTTCCATAGTTGCCTTCAATGGAATTGTTTTTAGTCTTTCTAAGGCATCTGTCCAATAAGGCTCACTTTGACCACAAAGAAACGAACCCAAAACTTTGATCGTTAAGGGAAGACCATCAGCATATTGTACAACTTGCCTTGATAGCTTTTCGTATCCTCGAATTGGAATCTCTTCTTGAAATGCATACCTACTGAAGAGGCAAACCGCTTCCTCATGTGATAACAAATTGACATCATGAACGAAGTTCACTCCGTGGGCTAACAACACTTGCTCATCTCTTGTGGTAATGATAATTCTGCTTCCCAATTTAAACCAGTTAGACTCGCCTGCTAACGCCTCAAGCTGTTCTATGCAGTCCACATCATCTAAAACCACAAGTATCTTTCTACGACACATCGTGGCTATCAACATGTCCCTCCCGTCATGAACACTACTTATATTGATGTCTTGTTTATTTAACACATCTTTTAGTATTCGTTTTTGAAGCTTCTTTAAACCGGACAAAGTAGGTTTTGAAACTTCCCTTACATTTTCAACAAAGCTTTTTCCTTCGAACATAGTTGATATTCGATCATAAACAGCTCTGGCTAAAGTTGTCTTCCCCCCACCTCCCATCCCCTTGATTCCGATCATGCGAACATCTTCAGTACCAATCTCTAAAGATGAAAGAACATCACTGATTCGAGTCTCCATGCCCACTAACTTTCCATCAAAGCTCGAATTAGTGGAATGTAACTTTTTGAAAATAGCATCAACAATTATTTGGATCGATTTAGATTCATCCCTGTATCAATTAGAAATATGACATAAAAGGTTTCACATTTATATTTACATAAATGTTATCGATCAGACAAAATATTACAGAGTATGTTGAAGAAATCTAATTACCCGTTAGCTGTGGCCTTCAACTCCCACCCGGCCAGATCGGCTAATTCTTTCATAGCGTCTCTCCATTTCCCAGCAGCTTCTTGGTTTTCATGTTTAGAAAAAGCTTCTCCAACTGGCCCATTTTGTTTGCGGACTTGGGTGGGCTCCACATCAAAAAAGACAGGATAAGCAGTCTGCTCAGCTATCTTCTTCTGACACTCGATAATCTTTACAAGCTCATCTAGACACCAAGATGAAGATGCATATGTCTTTGAAAAAACAATGATGAAAAATCTTGACTCTTCAATAGATTTGAGGAGTTGATCGTTGATCCTTTCCCTTTCGATTCTCTCATCATCCTTGTATGTTTCAATGCATTTTGCCTCAAGAGCTTCATAAAGATGACCAACAAAGTTCTTGCGAGTGTCTTCACCTCTAAAACTTAAGAAGACATCATACTTAAACTTTTTTTCAATAAAAGAAGTTGAAGAAGACGCCATCGAGGTATGCTTGAATGATGTTTCTGGGGGGAAATTTATGCGAGCGAATTGATCTAAAATAAATCTGGATGAAATGATTAAGCAGATCTAAAAGAGCTCATATTAAAAGATTGAGGAAATTTTAGATTGTTTTAAACAAGACTAATATTCCCTACCTTTTTTTTTTTCTCGAAAGGCCAATATATCAAACAAAAAACACCAAAATGCAAAGGAGAATTCATCACAAGGGACAAATCCCTGTGAAAATAACGCCAACAAAGCATGGATCCACAAACAAGAAAACAAAATGAGAAGGAAAATACCATATCAAGCCACATGAGATATGTGGCCGGCACCAAAAGAGCCAAGCATACAGCAGATGACATACATCAGAAACCACAACCAAACCCAAACTTCACTAAGTCGTATAATGGTCAGTTTTTTTTTTTTTTTTTTTATTATTATTATTATTATTATTATTATTATTATTATTTATGTGTTAGCATTTGTGTTTTAGTGGGTTGTGTGTGGGCAAGAGGGTATCCCATGGCACCAAAAATAGGAGGAAAAGTGTTGAGGTGACAACACCTTACCACTTACCATGGCACCACAGGTACCTAGTGCTCTAAGAATGAGATATTTAAGCAATTAATAACTTATTAACCTTAGTTATTTGGCATTTTTTGCTATATACTTATATAGGATTGATAGTTATCGCACTAGCAATGCGAATGTGATCATTTAGGGTGGAAAATATTTGGAATGAGATATGACATAAATAATGAAAAAAAAATACCATAAGATTGTTAATTTACTCGTCAATAGAAGTTGTAAACTTATGCTTTTATTAAGTACAATGTTATATCATATTTCTTTGTCTTAGGTTTGTTTGTTTATTTAATTATTATAATCATATACTATTGTAGTGGTTTAAAAGTATCTTTCTTTTATTAAATTTAATTACTTTTATAAACTTCCCACATACTTGTTGGATTATTCTTGGCGTATTTGTTAGGTGCATTATATATGTCTGAACATCTTTTATTATATAAAAAATGGTTAATTACTTCAAAATGTATTTAACTTGTTCACTTTTAATCACTGAACAAAAAAGTATTTAGTTGTTTTCCAAAATTTTTAAAATTTGTGAGTTTGGTGTATCATTCGACATGTTGCTCTTTTGGTGAAAAACTTTTTAGGAAGCAGTTGTTCTGGTCTCACGGATGATGCCAACTTGTTAGTACAAAATTCAGGCTAAATGTGAGTGAGTGCTAGCTGGACTTGCCTTGGAACAAGGTTTCGCGAAAGTCTCTTGAACTTTGGACTAAGTGAATCTTGGTGGTTATTTGCTAAGAAATAAGGCATCGTTATGGGGAGTTATAGATCGAAAGAAGATGATGTTAATTGTATATCAACATCGATTTTTGTCACTAATTTTCCTGAATCATTCACCGCCAAGGATCTGTTTCATTCTTGCAAGCAATACGGCCATGTGGTGGATTCTTTTATTCCTGTGAAGAGGTCGAAAGTGGGTAAGCGGTTCGGATTTGTTCGTTTTATCAACGTCTTCAATGTGGAGTGTCTGGTGAGTAATTTGTGTACTATATAGGTGGACCGATCTAAGTTTCATGCTAATTAGCGAGGTTCCAAAGAACTCCGTTGAAGAGCGATAAAACGTATGTTAAGAAAAGTGTTGTTCAAGATAGAGGAGTGTTCCAAGAACCTTGTAAGGACGTAGGAGGTGATGGTAATGGCAACTCTTATGTTGATGCGGTGAAGTATAGGGTTACGTCTGGAATGGTGGGAGGAGAGTCGAGTCCGGCTATTGTCTTGGGTGATGAGTGTTTGAATACTAAAGATGTCTCTAATGCTTTGCTGGGAAGGGTGAAAGAATTCGCGTCTTTAACAAATCTTAAGATGGCTCTAATGAAGGTTTTATTGAGCGGTATATAGAACTTTGGGTATTGTTGAAGGTCTCTTAGTCTAAAGAACTCTTATCTTGGATGGGATTTACGTATTGAAACAAGCATCTTTGGATTTCAATCTTGATGGGAGAATTGTTTGGGTGGAGATAGAAGGGGTCTCGTTTAAGCTTTGGTCGGGGAATACCTTCAAACGGCTAGCTGCTAAGTGGGGCGACTTATTAGATGTGGACGATCAGGAAGAGAGTTGTTTTCATTTGAAAAGAATATGCTTGTATACGAAGTATCATATGAATATCTTGGAAAGTTTTAAGATGATTTTTCGTGGTAAGGTCTTTTGGATTCGAGCTAAGGAAGTGCCTGGGTGGGTGCCTGACTTGCTGGAGGATTCAGAAGATGAAGAACATTCGGAGGATGGGTTTATGGAAGGCGATAATAAGACTCAAGATGTGGGAAGTAGTGACGATGTGGCAGAAGTGCCTGAAACCATATTTAATGAGTCTACCGGGCCGAAACAGAAGATGTCGGATGACCCGTTTGATATATATCCACTGCTTAACACGAAAAGCAATGAAACTAATGAAAAGGTGAATGAAGAGGATCTGAGTTTGAAGTTTCCTCCGGTTTTACACCTATCGTGGAAAAGGGTGTTGAAGGAGAAAATTTGCAGGAGCATAATTCGGAGGATGGTTTTGTTGGACAAGTTGATGATAGTGTCAATAGGGGTTCCAAGGGAGATGTGTCACAATCTGTTTGCTCAGGGCGTTTCAAGAAGTCTGAAGTTCCGCGTACGGGAGGATCATTTTTAGGTCTGATGGAAGAAGTGGTCAAAGTCGGTCCTGCGTGACCAATCTGTCCGAGATAATCAAATCAAAGGGAGAGTTGATGGTTCATCGATGAATTTTTTATCATTAAATGTTCAAGGCCTTGCCCAAAAGGCCAAAAAAGATTGGGTTAGGGAGTTATGTGTTCATAATAAGGTGAACTTTCTGGCGCTTCAAGAAACTAAGATGGAGTCAATGGATATTCGATGTGTTAAGAGTTGTTGGGGAAATTTTGCGTTTAATTATAGTCATAGTAATTCGGTGGGAAATTCAGGAGGAATTCTATGTGTTTGGGACCCTTGTTCGTTTCAGAAAAATAATCATACGATTTCGGACTATTTTGTTATTCTTCGGGGAGTGTGGCTTAAGAATGGTGTTGATCTTCTTGTTGTAGTGGTGTATGGTACTCATGATCTGAGAGATAAACGAATAGTTTGGGATTACTTGACGCGTACGGTTAATAGATGGGAGGGAGAGATAGTTATGATGGGAGATTTTAATGAAGTAGGGTATAAATCGGATAGATTTGGGTTGGTGTTCAATGTGCAAGGTGCGGTGAGTTTAATTCGTTTATTGCCAACACGGGTTTGATGGAGGTGCAATTAGGGGGGAGTGTGTTTACTTGGTGCCATAAATCGGCCACTAAAATGAGTAAACTAGATAGGTTTTTTATTTCGGAGAATTTACTTAATACGTGTCCTTATATTACAGCTATTACTCTGGAGAGATATCTATCGGATCATCGTCCTATTTTTTTACATGAGGTTTCATTTGATTATGGGCCGGTTCCATTTAGATTCTTCTATCATTGGTTCGAGTTGGACTGATTTTATGCTTTTGTCATGGACAGTTGGAATAATGCTCCTGGTGATTCGTCTAATGGCATGCGGAATCTCGTGGGTAAGTTGAAATTTATTAAGCTTAAGATTCGGGATTAAATCAAAGAGAATAAGAACACTAGAAGGGGGTTAAGTAATAAATTTAAGGAGGATCTTAGATCTATCGACGCGGACATTGATTTAGGCATTGGGACGGATTCGGTGGTTGCTAAACGGATGGAGGTGATCAATGAGTTACAACATATTGATAAGATGAATGCTATGGACGTGGCGCAAAAGGCTAAGATAAAGTGGTCGATAGAAGAGGATGAAAATTCTCGATTTTTTCATGGGATGTTGAATAAAAAGCGAAACCAATCAAATATTAGGGGGGTCATGGTGGATGGTGTGTGGCAGGAAAAACCGGATGAGGTTAAGCGAGAATTCTTCAAACATTTTTGTACCAGGTTTGATAAACCTTTTGCTCAGCGTGCGGTTGTGGACATGACGTTTCCGAGGTATTTATTAGTCGATCAACAGGAGGATCTGGAACGTGAGTTATCTAAGGAGGAGGTCAAAAGAGCGGTGTAGGACTGTGGTACGGATAAATCCCCGGGTCCAGATGGTTTTATCGTCAGTTCTGGCCGATCATTGAAGATGATGTGTTCGGGGTTGTCAATCATTTTTGCACTCATGGATATTCCCAAAGGTTGTAATTCTTCTTTCATTGCTTTAATTCCTAAAGTACCTGATGCAAACTTGGTAAAAGACTTTAAACCTATCTGTCTTATTGGTAGTGTTTATAAGATTATCGCGAAGGTGTTGCGAACCGGTTAGTTGAGGTTTTGGGGGATCTGGTTCACGAAGTTCAATCGGCTTTTATTGCGGACAGACAAATTCTAGACGGCCCTTTTATTCTTAATGAAGTGTTACAATGGTGTAAAAGCATGAAGAAACAGGCATTGATTTTCAAGGTTGATTTTGAGAAAGCATATGATTCAGTTCGATGGGATTTTTTGGATGACGTCTTAAAAAAGTTCGGATTCGGGAAAAAGTGGTGTGATTGGATTCGTATTTGTTTACAGCCTTCAAAAGGCTCTATCCTTATTATCGGGATCCCTAATGAATAATTTAAATTTTTTAAAGGTTTGAAACAAGGTGATCCTTTCTCCTTTTTTGTTTATTCTTGTTAAGGAGTGCTTACATCTTTCCTTTCAAAGGGTGGTTGAGGCTGGTTTGTATACGGGGATTAAGTTAAATTAGGTTGTGAGTTTAACTCATATGTTTTATGCGGACGATGCGGTATTCGTTGGGCAGTGGAGTGATAGTAATATTAATACTTTAACGCTTTTGTTAGAGTGTTTTTATCGTGCTTCAGGCCTTCGGATTAACATGAGTAAAAGCAAGATTATGGGCATTCACGTGGAAGGTGCGAAAGTGCAGAATGCGGCTATTAAACTCGGGTGCCTTATCCTTAAATGTCCATTTTTATATTTAGGTACTAAAATGGGTGGGGTGATGTCTAGGGTCGATGCTTGGGAAGAGGTAATCGATAAGGTGAGAACTCGACTCTCTAAATGGAAAATGAATGCCTTGTCCATTGGGGGTCGGTTAACGTTGCTAAAATCGGTTTTAGGCTCGATTCCCATTTTTCATATGTCCATTTTTCGAGTCCCGTCGAGTGTTCTTCATACGTTGGAATCTATTCGGAGGAATTTTTTCAATGGTCATGAGGTTGATAGTCATAAGGCAACGTGGGTTAAATGGGATAATGTGATGGCGGATAAAGCGTATGGGGGCCTTGGAGTTTCTAGTCTTTATGCGCTTAACAGGGGCTTAATGATGAAATGGGTGTGGAGGTTTCATAATCAGAATGATTCTTTATGGGCGAAGGTTATTAAGGCCATTCATGGGAAGACGGGAACGTCGGTATAGTTCGTAATATAGGTGTGCGATCATGCTGGAGTAGTATTGTTAACGAGCTAAGGGTTTTGAAAATTCAAGGTGTGGATGTGTTAGAGTATATGCGTAATAAGGTGGGCAATGGGGATACGGTGTCTTTTTGGAACGATAACTGATCGGGTGTTGGTACGGCTAAAGTTTTGTTTCCTCGGGTGTTCGCCTTAGAGAATTGCAAGGAGGTGAATCTTCGGGTTAAGTTGACTGACACGAGCTTGGACAGGACGCTCCGTCGACATGTTAGGGGTGGTGCGGAACAGACCCAATATAATGCTCTTATGAAATTGTCTCGAAAGATAAATCTGGTTCCTATGGGTGACAAATGGATCTGGTCTTTGGAGAACTCGGGAGATTTCACGGTGGCTTCCATTTGTAAGGTCATTGATGAGAAGCGTTTACAAACAGGGTTTACTAAAACAAGGTGGATAAGGTATGTACCCATTAAATTAAATGTGATCGCATGGAAAATTAAAACAGATGTGATTCCTACGAGAGTGAATATATCTAGGCACGGTATTGATATTCAATCTTTGGCATGCTCGATATGTGATGGTGGTATGGAATCTTTGGAACACTTGTTTTTCGATGTGATCTATCTAAAGCGATTGGTCTCAAGATTGGTAGTTGGTGGAATGTTTGCTCTGTTGGCCTTGATCGTATGAAGAATGGCTCACTTGGATGGTGTCTTTGAGGCTTGCGGTTAAAGCGAAGGCGTTACTTGAAGGTGTTTTTTTATGTTATGTGATGGAACATATGGACGTATCGTAACAAGATCGTGTTTGAAGATAAAGTTCCTCCGAAGGCGTTCATTTTTGATAATGTTGTCTCTAGTTCCTTTTATTGGTGTAAAAAGATATATATTCAAAGTAAAAAGATATATTCAAAGTGAACAAGAATTTTTCTCATAACATTACTCAACAAAAATAGAATATCAAGTAATTTTGTACTTCCATTTTATATAAAGCAAAATGAAAATCCCATGGGATTTATAAAGAATCCCATGTGATTCTCTCTAATCCCTTATGATTCATATAGAATTTCATGTGATCCATATAGAATCCTATGAGATTCTTTGATGAATCACTTGTAATTCATAAAGATTACCCATGTGAATCACTTAAAAGATACTCGTCAAGTATCTTTATGAAACACATGAGATTCTATATGTATTCCAATGGATCAGAGAGAATCACATAAGATTCTGTATAACAACATACAACTTTTTAATAAAGAGATTCTAAGAGCTCATTTCAACAATCATATAAAAAACATCTACCCTTAAAAAGGCGTGACATAAAAGTATAAAACAATGATTTACTCATTTTACAAATCACTTGATATTTTAAAATAACAAATCACAAGTGATTTTTCTGAATCCGTCGATTTTTACGGGCGGAAATTTTGAAAAAAAATTAGGTCTTTTCACGAATCCGTGGGATTTTTACGAATCCGTGGGATTTTTACGAATCCCATGGGATTTTTACGAATCTCGTGGGATTTTACGGATGAAATTTTGAAAAAAAATCAACTTTTACGAATCCGTGGGATTTTTACGAGGAAATTTTGAAAAAAATCGTCTTTTACGAATCCGTGAGATTTTTCACAATTCGTGGAATTTTTCTGAATCCCGTGGGATTTTTCTGGACGGAAATTTTGAAAAAAAAGTTTGTCGAAAGTATGTAAAAGTGCATATCAATGGAAAGATGATTTTTTTTTCATCGCGATGGTGTATTTTTTGTAGCTTAAAGATTTACCGTTTGCAAGATATGTTGTTTTAAAAAAGGGTGGAAAGTGGGTTTTTATAGAATTACGTTTTTACCCTTCATTTGTTAATTTTTGATTTCATCTCATCCATTTGATGAAAAGAAGATGAATGGTTGAGATCTTATGATTTGTTCTTTAGATTAGATGTGTTTTGTATTGATCTCACCTCATTGACTTATACTATAATTGAGAAACATGGTAAAACTTTCTAAATAAGCTTATGAAAAAATTTTGCTTAAAAATCTTCAAATAGCTTGTTTAAAAGACTTAAGTCTATCTTGTGATAGAGCCTCCCCATCCTATTTATAACTACTCTAGTTACTTTTCATCATACTCCGATGTGGGATACTTAAAAGTTAAAACCATGTATTAGAATACTTTACTTTGACTTAAAACCTAAACGCACTATCATTCATATTTCCTTTGAGTGAAAAGAAAGCATACAAGGATAATCCATTTCCATATCTTGTGTCTAACGATGGATTTAATCATCTTATTATTGAATTGACGGTAATTGTTATCCGAATTAAGCTTAACATTATTAGGTTAATATACGCATTGTTTGCCCCAACTTATGAGATTTGAGTTGCTCAACTTATAAAAATTATCCATACACATCAATGAATTTCCGTAAATGAATATTTAGATTACTTAACTCATAAAAGTTATGGTACTTCAATTTTTGAATAGTGATCTAGAAGTACTTTTTTTGCACGTTAATGTGAACAAATAATAGTTATGTAACGTAACTAAACAAAAACGCAAATTCTAGTAAAAATACATGATAAATACTAAATGGGCTAAGCCCTATACAAACTAACTTTCTTAATATAAAATCCCGCTAACACACATGACCTTTGTAGTCTTTGTCAAATGCTTCTTGTTACACATTGTTTTATTATTTACAAGCGATGAAAAATTTGATGCCAAACTCAAACATAGATGTATAGTGACAATGCACTCCGAGTTGGCCGATATCCCCATGGTTCACTCACACAACTCACCTCAGGATAAGAACGCTAAGTATGAGAAAGATTTGCTTAAGTTTTTGTTCGAGACATCAAACATTACCATCTTATTATTTTATGTGTGTTTTTGTATCTTTAATAGCACTAACATTAGTTATGACAAACCGACAATGCTATCATGCTAACCTTTCTATTAGTAAGGTTGTCGTATCGATCAAGGCGAAACTTTAGTTTGATTGCAGGGCGCGCGCTAGCGCTTTACTAATAAGATAGAAGGGGCAGGTACCATGGGCATGCCTGTTGGGGCTTTGAAAAATTTATTGCCGTACCTTATTATTAGAAAGAAAGCGAGAATAAGCTATCGTACGAATTACATTAAAACATAATCTAAGAAAAAAACTGAAGTTAAGAATTATAATGGTCCATTGTTAGAGAGACGTCGTGTTTTTCAATAAAAAAACATCAAACACTACCAACTAACAATATAATACCAATCCCAGCTTGCATAAAAAAATATACACCGGAGTATATTAATAAGCAAAAGTTTCATCCTTAAATCCATGTGGGACGACTACTTGAAACAAGCTTAAAAAAATGACCGATACAAATATTTTTTCAATAGACATAACACATTTGTAGCTTAATCAAATTCTTCCTCTTTTTACACATTGTTTTATTCTTTTCAAGCTATGAAAATCAATACCAAACTCAAACAAGGTTGTTTAGTGACAATGCATTTGGAGTTGGATATTCACCATGGTTTAGTCACACAAAGGTTCATCCCCAAGATATGAACGACAAGTTTGTGAAAGACTTGGTGATGTTGCGGTTCAAGACATCTTGCTTACACCTGGATTCTGTCTGAGTGAACCGAATATGTTTCGAAACAGAATACACTGAATGTTGAACATCGATGAAGATGTATATAAGCTATTTTGACTACAAACATGTACGAGTATATAAAGTCACGTGAGTGTTGTTTACTACAAAAATGTATATAAGGTACTACTTTGTTGTATAACAATAAGATATACATGCACTACGTATGAGTATGACTTTATGAATTATGTAACCAATAATACAATATCAATTTAAGTCATAGATTTTATCTTAAAGTTAAAGTTTTTATACTGATCTTATTATGTTTTGGTGTTTTGATATCTTAATAAGTTTTACGATTGCTATGACGTATATCATTGAATCATGTTCTTGAGGCATGTTGAACCACCAAACCGGTAATGCAACCATATGTTACTAATAAGAAATCAAGAATATGATATCATATCCACTACATACAAAAAAAAGACATTTCGATCGTTAAAGAGATAAAACGTTAAATTCCAGACTTATATGGTGGGATAGTAATATCTAATACTAGTAGTATTTTTTTAAAAAGAACATCAAACACTACAAACCAACAATATAATACTAATCTCTAACTTGTATACTAATCTTTAACTTGTATAAAATTAAGTTTTAAATTTGTTATGAAATCATCCGGTTGACATGTTGAACCAATATAAGATAGAGTGCTCGAAAATTAAAAAAGACACATATATCGATAATTAATTAAGAAGTGAAAAAATTAAGTTAAAAACTTATATGATAAATCGTGGTTCTTAATGTAATTTATTACAATTAACAACATCAACAACCACAAATTAGCATTATAATACCAATCTAAAGATGCATATAAAACATACATTAGAGTATATAAATAAGCAAATTTTATATCCGTTCAACCATGTGGTACTACTTGAAACAATTTTTTAGATATGTAACAATGCACATGGAGTGTAGGATATTTACTAGGGGTGGCAATCGAGTCGTATTCGTGTTAACCTATTCGGGTTTGCGTGTTGGCGGGTTGGTATAACCTCTATCCAAACACATCAATTTATTAATCGTGTTAAGAAACTCAACCCTAACCCAGACCTGCATAACACGTGTGACCCGTTTATGACCCGTCTAACCTGTTTAACTAAATAGGTCAAGCAGTGAATAAGGTTGGTGGTTTATTATTTTAACTAGTTTAAATGCGAAAATGATATAAGGATCTAAAATTAATAAAAATAATATACAAATAACTATAAGACAATTTTCAGAGTTATAAGTGTCAATTTTAATAATATTTGAGGTATAATCGTAATTCACTCATATTAAGTACATAAAAAAATAGATTTAATCCACATCCAACATAAAAAACTAGGTTATATTTTTTATTTTTTGAGTCTTGTATACTTAAACGTGTTCACGGTGTGACCTGTTTAATATTTACTCAACCCAAACACAACCCGTTATTAAACAGGTTAGACGGGTTGTCCTGTTTATGACCCAAACCTGTTAATCCTCAACTCAAACCCGTTTAACTTCGTGTCGTGTTCGCGTCGTTTATCGTGTCGTGTCGAGAATTGACACCCCTAATATTTACCATGGCATGCTTCACTCACACGTCACTTCATATCACTTGAATTGGTGTGTGTAAAATATGGGAGGTGATTTGCACACTTTCATAAATGTTTTGGACATTCAAATTTAGAGTGTTTTGACATATATATCCTTACATTATTTTTAGTCATGTACATCATGTAAGAGTATAAATGTCTAAACACTATAAATTTGAGTGTCCCAATTATTTATGAGAGTGTGTAAATCACTTCACGTAAAATATGAAATACAAAATGACATCATAAATAACACCCAACATGGTCCATGGACTAGTTTCAGTTTTTTATTTTATAAGATTGTCAAAAGTTTTGTATAATTTTATACTTTTCAGTAAACCATAAATATCCTATTTTTCAGTTTTTGCTTTCAAATTAATTTATTTGAGGTTTTGTACTTGTACTTTTGGCCCAACAATTAAGTTTTATACTCTCTTTGTTTCAAAATAATAGTCTATATTTAATTTTCGGAATGTCTTAAAATAATATTTCACTTTTCTTTTTAAGTAAAAATTAGAGAATTTAGAAAGAATATTCTATTTTAGTAGTTGAAAATTAAAGTGGCCACACTTTTATTAAACTATGTGATTATTGTCTCCTTACAATAATTTTGAGACGGAGGAAGTATTTGTTATGAAATCATCTGGTTCTTAAGACATGTTGAACCAGTATATGATAGAGTGCTCGAAAATTAAAAAAGACATGTATATCGATAATTAATCGAGAAATGACAAAAATTAAGTTGAGAACTTATATGATAGATTGAGGTTCTTAATGTAAAATATTACAATGAACAACATCAATAACCACAAATTAGCATTATAATAATTATTTCAATGAACACGTAAAAGAGAAATGGCCACGAGAGAGAAAAGATAACTCACATATTCTTTTTGAGTTTTGACGATTGTTGGTTTAATGTTTTACTAATATACCATTAGCTAGCATACTGAAGTTAGTTTCAAATCCATAGTCTCGTACATTTTCCCCACACATCTTTGAAATCTGGATCATCAACGTACAATTGTTTTAGTGGTTCAAATCCGGCCACATGAATAGTGGGCGAGGTCACTGTTGGGCGTCGCTAAGTGCGTCGACAAGCTGTTGCATTTCACCCTTTGTGGCGGATGACAAAATTAAAGTCTGTAAAGCTTCAACCCATCTTGCGTGCCTCGGTTGAGCTTAGCTTGCCCTTGAATAAATTTTAAAGCTTGGTGATCACGAATATAAAACAAACTCGTTAGGTAGTAAATAATTTCGCCAATACTCAAGACTTGAACAATAGCATAAAATTCTTTGTCATAGGTGCTATAACTTGGCGCTGGTGTCATTAAACTTTTCACTAAAGAAGGCGATTGGACGACCCAGTGACTTAAAACACCACCAATACCTAACCCAGCGTCGCATTCAACTTGAAACACATGTTCGAAGTTTGGCAAGCGAGGCGGGAGCTCAGTGACCACTTTTTAACCGTTCAAGGCGACTGAGAGGTGGGAGACCACACAAACTTACTACTTTTAAGAAGGTGCGTAATAGGGGCTACCAAGGTACTAAAGTTCGAATAAAGCAGCGATAGAAAGATGCAAGGCCATGAAAACTTCGTCGTCGTGTAAAGAAGCTGGTGTCGGCCATGTTGTGATAACCCGACCTTTTTTGATCCATGTGAATGCCACGTCTAGATACCAAGTAACCCAAAATATTACTTCACGTGACAAAAATTGACATTTGTCTTTGTTGGCATATAACCCACGATCTCGTGAACCGAAAAATTTAGTGAAGATGAGATAAATGTAGCTCCATAGTTTTGCTAAAAACTAAAATGTCGTCAAAATAGCGACAACACACCGTAATAAATGGCTTGAAAATATGGTTCATTAAGCATGAAAGTACTTGGAGCGTTTGATAAGCGAAAAGCATCACCATCCATTCGTAAAGTCCATCGCGTGTTTTGAAAGCGGTTTTCCACTCGTCCCGGTTCTCATACAATTTGGTGATATCCACTCCTTAAATCAATTTTGGAAAATACTTTGGCACCGTGTGGGTGGTCAAGGAGATCATCAAAGCGTGGTATAGGAAAGCGATATTTAATGGTAATTTTGTTCACAGCATGTTGTCGATACATCACGAAAAGTACCATTGGGTTTTGGGACGAACAGCAGTACCGCTAAGGACTCATACTCTCGCGGATAAGGCCTTTGTCGAGCAACTCGGTAACAGCGATGTAACTCTGCAAACTCTTTGGGATTCATTCGGTAGCGGGTTTATTCGGGATACTAGCACGGAACAAAATCGATGCGATGTTGTATCTCGCGCATCAATGGTAGCCTGCGAGAATGTCATTAGGAAAAATATCGCAAATTCGGCGACTAAGGGGAGCACGTCGGTGTGATGTTCACGGTGTTGGGTTTTCTTGAGTACAACCAAAGCGAAAGCAGTGTGAAAGATTGGTGTTTTGCCGGGCCCACAAAGTCGCCCTTTGTTAATGGAAATTTGTATGTGGCATCCATCGCGTGGGTTTAGGGGCCAAAGTAATATGGAGACCATCTTTTCGGAAAGAGTAGGTGTTTCGAAAACCGTCATGTTTGGCACGCCTATCATAGAGCCATGGACGCCCCAAAAGAATGTGACACGCGTCCATAGGAAGACCTCACACCAAATTTCATCCGTATACTTATTGCCAATTGAAAAATTCACCAAACATTTATGAGTCACTTTAACCATGTTACCTTTCTTTAACCATGTATGGTGAGTGCGGATTCGGGGTGGTCTTGGATGGGTAAACCAAGTTTTCAACCATGGTAGTAGCTACCATATTCATGACTTCCGCCATCAATAATAACCGTACATACTTTCCCTTTTGCCGTACACTTAGTACGGAAAATGTTGTTAACTTAACCGGTGGTATCATCGTGCGGGTTAGCTAAAGTTGTGCTAAGCAACTGCGAGAAATAAAGTTTCACCCGATCGGGTAAAGAACTTTGGAGCTCCTCCTCTTCCGTGTCATACTTAGGTTCCGTGTCGTCCACACAAGGCGAGGATTTTTGTTTGGGCAATCCCGTTTAATATGACCTATCCCTTGACACTTGAAACACGAAGATTACAGGGGACTGTTGGAGGAGTAGGAATAGCGGTGGGTCGACTTTGATTGGGCCGACCGGTGTTGGTAGAACTTCCGGTGTTGTTCGGGGTATCTTAGGGAACTTGGATGACTTATTCTTGTGAGTGAGTTGGCGTTCCACTCGCAAAGCAAGTTGGCATACGTCGAGAAAGCAGTAGTATTGCTGTAATGAAACAATGTACGCAATATCGGTGCGGAGAATACCCAAAAAAGCGCAATCACTTGTTCGTCATCTTTTCCGCTTTACTACGCGGCGCATGCGTTCAAACTCGATGATGGTTCCTCCGGACAAAGAACCTGTTTGAGATTTTGATAATCTAAGTAGGCATCTGTTTGTATGTAACGGGAAGGAACTTAGCTTCGTAATAGTCGCTTCATCTTCTCCCATGTTTCCACCTTGTGTTTGCCATCCCTATAACGTTGAGTCTGCACATGTTCCCACCACAACGATGCATATTTTTTTAACTTAATTGCAACAAGTTTTACCTTTAGGCGTTCAGGGACATCACGAAGGTCAAAGATGCGCTCCACAGTTTGTATCCAATCAAGGAAATCATCTGGTTGTAACCTGCCTTCAAACTCTGGGATTTCGATACGTAGACCTAACGAGCAAGCGGGTCTACTGTTGTTATTCTTGTCATTTGGTGTGGTGCGTGTTGCGGTTTGGTGGTTGGCGTTGGCGATGGTCGCGTCGGCGAAAAGGTTATCATCCTCGTCATCATTTGTCATCGTAGTCATCCCTCACGAATTTGTTGCCATCTTGTCTTCCTTTGCCGTCACTGTCAAAAGTTAGTTTCCAATTCATGAACCCGTTGTGGGCGTTCGATCTCGACATCACGATGATCACGTCCTTCATAACCGTTGCCTCCGGCGGCGAATCGACGGTTAGGATCAATACCCGACATACTAAGAGTCCTGGTCTCTGAATACCACTTGATGTGGTTCGGTACTGGAAACACTAAAAAAAGATCTCGGCCAACCGAGAGAGATAAAACAAGAACACTTTTTGTTCCTAAGAAACTTTAATAAAATTCAATCAACCAGCCAAAAGAGTTTTACAATGCTTAAATAGAAATCCTAAGAATGAAAAGATAAACATGCAACCTAGAAAAGGATAAACACAAACACGAAATAGAAACAAACACGAACTCAAACTCTCTTTATTACTTGGCTGGACTGGGCTTTACTCGTTGGGCTGGTTCTAGGCACTTTCATTAACCAGCTCGTCTAGTCTTCGGGCCTGGCTACTAACGTCCGAATCCGTATCAGTTTTATTCTTTTCAAGCTATGAAAATCAATACCAAACTCAAACACGGTTGTTTAGTGACAGTGCATTTGGAGTTGGATATTCACCATGGTTCAGTCATACAAAGGTTCATCCCCAAGATATGAACGACAGGTTTGTGAAAGACTTGGTGATGTTGTTGTTCAAGACATCTTGCTTACACCTGGATTCTGTTTGGGTGACCCGAATACGTTTCGAAACAATATAAGCTATGTTGAGCATTGATGAAGATGTATATAAGCTATGTTGACTACAAACATGTACGAGTATATAAAGTCACGTTAGTGTTGTTTACTACAAAAATGTATATAAGGTACTACTCTGTTGTATAACAATAAGATATACATGCACTACGTATGAGTATGACTTTATGAGTTATGTAACCGATACAATATCAATTTTAGTCATAGATTTTCTCTTAAAGTTAAAGTTTTTATACTCATTTATTATCTTTCGGTGTTTTGATATCTTAATAAGTTTTACGATCGCTATGACGTATAGCATTGAATCATGTTCTTGAGGCATGTTGAACCATCAAAACGGTAATGCGACCATATGTTACTAATAAGAAGTCAAGAATATGGTATCATATCCACTACTTACATAGAAAGACATTTTGATCGTTAAAGAGATAAAGCATTAAGTTCAGGACTTATATGGTAGGATAGTAGTATCTAAACTAGTAATGTGTTTCAAAAAAGAACATCAAACACTACAAACCAACAATATAATACTAATCTCTAACTTGTATATAATTAAGTTTTAAATTTGTTATGAAATCATCAGGTTCTTAAGATAGGTTGAACAAATATAAGATAGAATGCTCGTAAATTTAAAAAAAAAAAAAAAAAAAAAAAAATCTTAACTTAATTAATTAATTAATTTAGAAGTGACAAAATTAAGTTAAGAAATAATATGATAGATTGTGGTTGTTAACGTAATTTATTACAATGAACTACATCAACTACCACAAACGAGCATTGTAATACCAAATTTTACATCTTTTCACCCATGTGGGGGACTACTTAAAACAATATTTTAGATAAGTAATAATACACATGGAGTGTAGGATAATTACCATGGTTCAGTCACACATCCGTTCATATCACTTTAATTGGTGTGTGTAAAATATGGAGTACAAAATGACTGCACATGGACTAGTTTCGTTTTTATTTTACAAGATTGTCAAAAGTTTTGTATTAAATTTATACTTTATGGTTATACTTTCAATGTAATTTACGAGCAAATTCTCCAAATACCTCAAAAGTATACATCCACTTACCTCATACACCCCAAAATGTTTTCATTTCTCAAAATGGCCCATGGGCAAAGGTCGCCCCAAAAAGCTTGGATGACTTCTAAAATCATGACAAGTTTGTATTTGTTATGAAATCATCCGGTTCTTAAGACAAGTTGAACCAATAAAGATAGAGTGCTCGAAAATTAAAAAAGACACATATATCAATAATTAATTAAGAAGTGACAAAAATTAAGTTAAGAATGATAAATCATGGTTCGTAACCACAAATTAGCATTATAATACCAAACTCAAGATGCATATAAAGCATACATTAGAGTATATAAATAAGCAAATTTTACATCCTTTCACTCATGTGGGACTACTTAATTTTTTAGATAAGCAACAATGCACATGGAGTGTAGGATATTTACCATGGCATGCTTCACTCACACGTCACTTCATATCACTTGAATTGGTGTGTGTAAAATATGGACTAGTTTGAGTTTTTTTTATTTTATATGGGTAATTACATCTATATCTTTACTAAAGTTTAATATTACATCAATGTCATTCTCACTTTTATAATTACGTCAATACTCTTCTCAATTTTTTTAATTACATCAATATCCTTCTCAAACTTTTAAATTTTCATACATATATCCTAAAATCAACATGTTCTGTCATCACTCGAGGCTAAATAGTATATATAAACAAATAAATAATACGAACAATAAGTTCTTTCATATATATATATATATATATATATATATATATATATATATATATATATATATATATATATATATATATCAATTATAATTATGTCATCATATTCTTTCATCAATCGTGGCCAAAAAGTATATATAAACATTATAATTATGATGAATATTAGAGATAAATAACGATTATTGAATTAAAATCAATATAATTATAATTTAATTGATTTCTGGATATATGTGAGAATTTAAAGTTGAGAAAAGATATTGATGTAATTACAAAAGTTTGAGAAGGACATTGATGTAATTACAAAGTGGGAAGAATAGTTATGTAAATGAGAAGGATATTTACGTAATATTGAACTTTTAGAAGAAAATACATGTAATTCTTCCTATTTTATAAGATTGTCAAAAGTTTTGTATTAAACTTCTACTTTTAGAGTAAACCATAAATCCTATTTTTCAGCTTTTACTTTCAAATTAATTTATTTGAGGTTTTGTACTTGTACTTTTGACCCAACAATTAAGTTTTATATTTGTTATGAAATCATCCGGTTCTTAAGATAGGTTGAACCAATATAAGATAGAGTGCTCGAAAATTAAAAAAAAAAAAAAAAAAACATGTATATCGATAACTAATTGAAAAGTGACAAAAAATAAGTTGAGAACTTATATGATAGATTGAGGTTCTTAATGTAAATTATTACAATGAACAACATCAATAACCACAAATTAGCATTATAATAATTATTACAATGAACACGTAAAAGAGAAATGGCCATGAGAGAGAAAAGATAACTCACCTGTTCTTTTTGAGTTTTGACGATTGTTGGATTTTAATGTTTTACTAATACCATTAGCTAGCATATTGAAGTTAGTTTCAAATCCATAGTCTCGTTGTTAGGTTTTTAGTAGTTACGTTGTATTTGTTTGAGTGTAAGTGATTCCTTTATTTATCAAGTGTTCGTGAATTTAAATTGAAACTGAGAAAAGCATGTGTAAACTGCGAAGATAGTGGCCATATAAATCTCGCGATTTGCTGATCAAAACCAAAGTTATAGAGTATGTGACGATTAACATACTCATAAGTCGAACTACGATCATTGTTGCCAAGATTAATATAAGTGTTTAATCCAAAAACGAAACAAAAGTCATCAACTTGACATGTGAATAATCTTTGTTATTTGTTTTTTTATTGCCATATTAATTCTACTAAGAAAATGAATACTTTTTAGTTAGATCTTAAGCTTGAACAATGATCATAATAGTCATGATCGAATCATAAGCTAGCCAAAAACATTTTACCTTTTTATCAAAAGTTAATACAAACACAAGAAAGCTTGGGCACTTCTGAGTTAATTCATTGTAAGCTAACGAGAATGTTTTATGTACTTAAGCTGCTTGTTGAGATTTGATAAGCCAACAGGCCACAAGTATTTTTAGTTTAAGAACTTAAAAAGCTATAAGCAAAAAGGCAAAAACCATCACTTTCCCATTTATTACCAACTTCATCTAGCTACTTGCTTTTTTTAGCAATCCCATGTGGGACGAGCAAAAATCCATTTAATTAATACAACAATAAAACAATCTGTTACGCACCACACCCCTTCCGTCTTATATTTATTGTTCACATTTATTTTAAGTTGTTACAATTTAGTTATCCACTTCCGAAAATAGATAAATTTTTTTATCAAGTTTATCATATTACCTCCACTTGAAGTCATTATTACAAACTTTAAAAAGTTATAAATTAATTAATTAAGAGTAAAACTGTCATTTTGCAAAAAGTAAAAACAAAAAAGTTATATGCTTTTTTTAAACTGTGTTTTTATCGGTGGACAATTATTTTGGGATGGATTTACTTTTGCTTAATACTTAAACATTCTAATAATGCAAGTAAAAACAAGTGGATCAAAATTTTAAAACAAAAAGTAAATACCAAAGATAGGCACCCGGAGCTATTCCTTGTGAGGTGACAATGACTGGTGTCAAAAGACACTTGAAGTTAGAGTATGCTTCCAATCTACACCTTTTGTGAAAATAAAGATATGCAGCAGAGGGTTATAAGAAGTGGGGTCCAAGGGAACGAGGGGAAAAAAGTACCGTTTATCATCCCATGGACACGCGTGTGTTGTACGGACACGGATGAGCGGGTGCATAGAGTATCCATTTTCGAGAGATGGTGAAAGGTTTATGGATAATTATTAATATTAGTATGACCGGATTGAACTCGAGACTTGATTGCACACGTACGTATGAGAATTGATGTAAATAATTATAATATATAAAGCGTTATTATTATTAATTATTAGTCACGAAATAAATACTTAGCGGTGGTTAATATTTAACGAGGTTTGGCTAACGATCGTTAAATGTAAACTTAAAGGACTAGAGATGAAATTATAAGTCGGGAAGGATCTAGAATCCTTTGGGATTGATTGGCGATCGGTTGGGGTTTCTAACCCAACCCACACATTAACTTGTCCTCCAAGATTGGTTAACTATAAATACAATCCTATTGTGTTCATTCTAAACCTAATCTTGGTGACTTGCAAACCTAATTTCTCTCCTGCCTCTTTCTTTTGTGTGGCGGTCGAACTCTCCTTCCCATGGGATTCGATTTGTAACTAAAGAATAAGTATTTGGTTTGTTTCGTGATCAAGAAACTAGCTTTTCACATCAAATCGCTATTAGTGCGTGTGTACAGAGCGAAGAACAAGCACGCTTGAGCTTGTGAATCTTAGTGGTTGATTTAATTGGTGGGTCGACATAGGTGTTGGTCGACATTTACAAACCCTAATTTATTAGGGTTTAGGGTTTCTTGTTCTTGATCCTAATTTGGGGTTTTCCATAAACCCTAATTGCATTGATTCGCAAAAAATGCACATACTTTTAATTCGGTTAGTTAATTTACAAGTATTATTCCTATTACTTCATTGCATGCTTTGATGATGTTTACTTGTTTATGTAATTGTTATGATTAGTAAAACCCAGCGGTGGCATCACGAGTAGTTAATATGTTGTAATTAATTACGAAACACATAAAATTGAATCTTTATGATTATTATATGCTTTTATGGTTTCTAGGGTTTTGAAAATTGGAACCCTAATTTTTATTAATTGGGTTGATTACCCATTAATTGTTTAATTAGGTTTTATTTTTTGTAAAACTTGTAGAAACCCTAGGATTCATGTATATTTTATGTGGTTATTATGAATAATTGTTATGTGACATAATTATGCGTATCTTGGGAATTCTTGAATAATTGTTATGTGGAATCCATGGTAAATGCATGCATGTTTTTATCATGGATTATTAATTATATGATTAAATTGTTAAGTATATATTTATCGTTAATTGTTAAGTTTATTCACATGTTTATTTATTTGATATTATTGAATTGGGGAAGACCTCAATTATAACTAATAAAAATTAGATACGTGCTAATTGGTATATTATTAACAAAGACTTACATGATCGACTTGTCGATGTATGTAGCTCATCTACCTTGTAGTTGAAAGCCCTAGTTGATGTATGCATTTTTACCTAGAATTGTTTATTAGGTTTTATCGAAATAATTATGCATGTGGCTAATTGTTTTACATATGTTAAATTGTTTAGTTATATGTTTATATTATTTGAGTGTGTTTAATTTTTATTAAAATGCTTTTTGTTTATATAATTGTTTGACATGTTAGTAAGCAAAAGGGTTTTTATGAATAGAAAATTAAATGGACTAAATAATGGCGAAATTGATTTGTTTTCTAAGTATTAAATCTTGAACTTTTAATCGATTGATGCGATTGTACTAAATGGTTAGAGCGGCTCACCCACTAGAACAAACTATAAAGGGTTGTTTAAGAAGTGAGCACAGTCTCTCTGAATGGATGTCTAAGGTTATGCTTTTGCGCTTACGGTCCTACGCCCATGTGAGTTCGATTGGAGCTACCTAGTATAACCATTCTATGTGCGAAGCATCTTAGTGCAAAGTTGTAAGTTTCTCAACGCATCGATTAAAACTTTGTAGAATTTAATCTTAGCAATTAAAATACAAGTAAGTTTTTTGAAAATTTTGTGTTATAAAGTTGTATGCATGCTTCTTTATACATAAGTTTTGATTACGTCAAAATTGTACCACTTTAAATTTAAGTTTATGCCATCTAATGATATGAAACACTTGAAGTTGTAATTTAGTTATGTGAGACCTTGATCTAGATTACAATGACAAGGTGAATTATTTTGTTGTGTGAGACCTCGACTTTATGATTTGCGGTTTCTAAGTTAGACAACTTAATTAAGTTAGTTAGTGAGACCTATGACTTAAGGCATAAGATGGGATGAAACATGCTTATATTTTGCATAATTGTTTGGCAAAATTGTAAATCCCATATTTTCTAGGAATTGCAAACTTGTTTGTCAATTATTGTTCTTCGACAATTACCTATTCTATACTTTCATCACTAGCGGATCAAGCGATGTGGTGAAACTATGATAATGAGGGTCCTAGATTCAAGGAAAATTCTATGGTTAATATGAATATTGACCAAGGGTATTTTATTTTCTTGAAAGATTTAATTATCGAAAATACTAAAAATTGAATTTTGTTAATTCTTTTGATTGTATTAATGCAACATTAAAGCGTAAGCGTAGTTTGGGCTTTGGTAAATTGATCTAGTTACGTTTTCAAGCGAATGTTTGATCAAGAAAAATTTACTAAAGACAAACATAAACTCTTTTCCATGGAAGAAGAGTGTGACTCAATCTATTCCTTTTCATGATTGAGAAAGGTATGTTAGGAACATTAGAATTTTCTAAATTCTAATATAACTCATAGCAATTTAATAGTTAAGAAAATTGCACACAATGTTTTCCTTAAGAGATTTCATTACCCTCTGTTGGTGATTGAATTCTTATATAACATTTTGGTCAACTAGAAAACATGTTTGATATTATATGAGTTATTAAATTAGAAGCTAGACTAATTACCGCAAAATTGGTAAAAGACAAACTAGTATAGTTTATCTAGTTGTTTTGCTTTGACCAATTAAAGGTGCTACACACCATTGTGGTGATAGTAGACCTATTAAGGAAGAAATTGCATGCTCAATTTTTCAAGTTAATAGTATGATGGATGATTCATCATCTACAGAGTAGAATACACTCTTTTAGTACCTAAGTAATTGTTACGAATGGTCTTACAAAGGGGAAGTAACGTAATAGCACGCTATTTTCACTGATTAATGAAACACTTACAATGTTGTCAAATCCGATTGGGAGTATGGTGTATTCTTGAATAAGACATTATTATAACGTTGTCTAATTCGATGGGAGTTACAAGATTTATTATCTTGGTAGTAACTTTCAGTTATTTCTAGATTTTCTTGAAATAATACATTACGTTCAAAAATGTGACATTCATATTCTCAAGGATAGTCATGAACATTTCCTTGATAATTAAGTGCTCTACATCTACTTGTAATGCTTATATATCTATGACACTATCATATTGCTCACATAAACAAGCGAATGTCATGGTGTTTATATGCTATATGGTGTTGTTCTATGCACAAGTGGGAGAAGTATTAATTGTGTGCAAAAGAACAAACACATACAAATATGATTAATGGATTCTCTTGATCGTAAGATAAGAGATTAACGTTCTAATAAGATTGACTTGTTTAGAACATGTGTCAAGATTATAACATAGACTACTTTTATGTCTTATATCATTCAAATTATAGAAACACTTGAAGTTACATTTTAGGTTAAGTGAGATCTTGGCTAGATTGTAATCTCAAGGTAAATCTCCACTTGTCGTGGGATCGGGCGTGGATGCTTTTACAGTTTCTTAAAGATTGGACACTTCTTGGAATGACATAAATAAATAAAGTAATACTATCTTAAATATTTATGTATTTTTCGAATGACATAAATAAGATAGAGTAGTATATTAACTTGAAAATTAATTAATTGAAACCATGGTGTGGTGTTCATAATAACTTTAAATTATACATGGTTATGTGTTTTTGTATAAAACTCACAAACATGAAGTCTTTTAAAGACTTAATAATATAAAGTAAGATACTATAACTGTTATGTCTTTTGACTTGGTCAAAGAATACTTATGTTATAAAACATGCAATTGGCTTGGATATTCTATTATACCATTAAGTTGACTTAGTTGGTAAATAGGTAGGCCAAAAGGAATAAGTTTATCTTACATATTGTTAGATTGTCTTACAATATTAATTCTAATGAAATCTTGTATGTATATGGAATGTTCGATTAGAAGAATCAAACTTTTGTCATATTGTTTGATTCAAGATAACTATATCCTCTTTTCTTCCAAAAGTTATCAAGGTTAGAAAATTGAGTATTGATTGGATATACTTAATAAGAACTCAAACCTAGAAGATTATTAAGACACCATTTTAGTATGAAATGTGATGAATTACATTGAGTCTTATATTGAAGTTAAGATTTGTTAGAACTACTTATGGAGTAGGTTATTAATGAACAAGATTTACGAACTGTCAATGTGTTTTGTAATATCCCAAAAGAAAACAATTTGGTGTTGTTCTACTTGCTGAAGTATTTGTAGATAGTCTTTAAATTACAAAAGCAAGTGGGAGTTTTGTTTAGATCTTGAAGAGATTAAAATACAATTACAAAACACATAATCTTCTAAAATACACTAGTAAATATCATGATGAGGTCAAATCTGATAGACCTCAAGATGGTGGAATTCTCATTCATAGATCCACAAGGATATCTCAGTTATTTGATATGATGAGAAATATGAATTACAGGATCATGGTAAACCTGTTAATCATAATGATATATTACCTATTATTGAATTGTGGTAAATTATTCATACTATGAATGTTAAGATGCTGTCCATAAAGATAATCAACTCTGAAACTTGGTTTATCTTAATAATGAGTTTCTTCAAAGGAAGGAAAACCCTAGTGGTTTAAATTCTTTGTGTAGAAATCATAAGGACAAGATTGTACATGTGTTTAATTCATGACTCGTGACAAGATTATTAATCACACTTAAGCAATTAACTGTGATTGAATATTCTTTCCTTGGCACATTAAATATATAATGATTATAATTGTCATACTTATTTTCATTGATATGGAAAATGACAATGGAATATCAAAATTATTTGTTATGTGATTACTTTTGCGAGGACGATAAGTAATACAAATGAGTTTTATGAATTCACATAATCTTTGGAAATGTACAAACTGCAAGAATCCATGAATGGATATATGCATGCATCTAGGAGATGATTCTTATGTTTAACTATTAAATCCAAGTTTTGGTTTAAAAATTAAAATAAGATAATTTCTAAGTATTCCTGAAAGCTAGTGGGAGTATTATGTTTATTTTCTTTAAATCTTATATGATGTGGGTAGTAACATTCCATCTAAGATACATGTTAGTTTAATTTGGAATGGAACTTCACATGAAAGATTTAGAAAATAAGACATACAACCTTGGAATATATGTTTATTATTAATAAACATGTGCGGTAAAATAAATGAGTCTAATAGAACATTATATATCATTTGGAAAATGGATATGTAGAACATGAATGAAATCTTAGTTTGACACAAGGATTTTTCATGTACATCATGTTATTGTTGTATCATGCTTGAATGCAAGATGATTTGACAACATTGATATCTAATGTAGTTATTAGATAACTAGTGTAATGAATATTCTAATAGAATATGTTTGAATCTAGAATTACATTCCTCAGCCTGGATTTGCTCTTAAAATTCTATGGATGAACAATACAACAATTGTTGTGAAATTGTCATGGCTAACAAACTTGAAAGTTTGAAGGCATCAAACATTACACTGTAGATATTGAAGTTTACGAAATTTTAAAGAGCATATTGTTGTTTGTATACAATGATGCTGGTATAATTGAGATGACACTCAATACTAGTCATGGGAGGATTTCATCCTTGAAAATGGCCATGTGAACTAGTTGTGCTCAACTAAGAGCATAGTTGCATTATACAATAAAGAATAAGAATACTTTAAACTTTAAAAATGTTTGAAAGTTTGATTGTCATAAATTGGTGCTTGAGGATGTCACACACTTTATGAAATATTATGTGGCAATATCAAGATATTTTGAATGCACACATACAAGAACTTCACTAGTTGAATTCTTGAAATAAGTATTCTCAAAATTCCGATAGATCAAAGTTAGTTGAAGTTATGTCTTGTCAACAAGTATGATTGTCATTACTTGAGGCATAATTCATTAACAAGTATTATCATGCATTGATCTATTTAGTATTTGGATAAGGGATGTTTTGAACAAATATTATTTAAATGAAATAAAATATTGGTTATGTTTATTTTCATTTTCTTAATATTATATCCTATATTTGCATGTTTAATCCGTGAATAACTTATGTTATTCTAAAAGTCCGTTGTCGATCAATGATGTGGGAATGTCATTGAATTAAGACAAATCGAGTTTTAGTAGAATATATTTTTAAGTATATTGATGCGTAGGACATACCAGATTCACATGATATTCAATGAATTGAATATAGGACAGATCAACTTTACATGATGATACTTTATGGATCTTTGTCATTAAGTATATCATGAAGTGTTTATCCTTAGACTTGAGATACGGATAAGCTGTTATGAATGTAGTGCACTTGTGTAAGATAGTCTAACGCTATCCGTGGCGGTAGTTATAAGGGCTATTTTGGAAGTGTTACAAAGTTCATGAGTTATGTTTGTAGTCAAGAGAATTTGTTCCTTTGAATTTGTTTCAAAGTATAATACTATATTTGGGCCCTCGTAGGATTGGCAAGATGTTTGTAAGGCCTTACCCAAGATCTATCGGAATACGTTCGGATGATTTGGTAATCTTGTTCAATCAAATACAACGAAGCGGAATATTAACTTATGAAATGACTTGATCCATATTCATAGTTAATGTAGTATTAGTAACAAAAGGATAAGTAAAATGATGAATCATTAAATGGTTTTCGAGGAGACCATACTCGATTTGATCGGGGGCATTGGCGTGTGAAAGCTAGACTAACCAATGTCATTACTATATTAAGTAATATCAGTGGGGCTGAAGGTTTATGGATAATTATTAATATTAGTATGACCGGATTCGAACTTCGAGACTTGGGGATTGCACACATTACGTATGAGAATTGATGTAAATAATTATAATATATAAAACGTTATTATTATTAATTATTAGTCACGAAATAAATATAGCGGTGGTTAATATTTAACGAGGTTTGGCTAATGATCGTTAAATGTAAACTTAAAGGACTAGAGATGAAATTATAAGTCGGGAAGGATCTAGAATCCCTTTGGGATTGATTGGCGATCGGTTGGGGTTTCTAACCCAACCCACATTAACTTGTCCTCCAAGATTGGTTAACTATAAATACAATCCTATTGTGTTCATTCTAAACCTAATCTTGGTGACTTACAAACCTAATTTCTCTCCTCTCTCTCTTTCTTTTGTGTGGCGGTCGAACTCTCCTTCCCATAGGGATTCGATTTGCTTAACTAAAGAATAAGTATTTGGTTTGTTTCGTGATCAAGAAACTAGCTTTTCACATCAAATCGCTATTAATGCGTGTGTACAAAACGAAGAACAAGCAACGAGCTTGTGAATCTTAGTGGTTGATTTAATTGGTGGGTCGACATAGGTGTTGGTCGACATTTACAAACCCTAATTTATTAGGGTTTAGGGTTTCTTGTTCTTGATCCTAATTTGGGGTTTTCCATAAACACAATTGCATTGATTCCTGCGCATACTTTTAATTCGGTTAGTTAATTTACAAGTATTATTCCTATTACTTCCATTTTCTTTGATGATGTTTACTTGTTTATGTAATTGTTATGATTAGTAAAACCCAACAGATGGACCCCACATGGTTTAAGGTTCAAAGGGTGTGTATGAAGATGATGTGGTCGTTTAATCATGGAGTTGAAATGGTTTGGGTGTAGTGAACTTGTGAACTCAACTGACCGAACTGAATTGAACTCATCTATATTTGACCTGGTCAGTTGAAGAGTTTGGTTTAGTCAGGCCCGGGTCTATTGGCCTTTGGGCTAAGTTTAGCGAAACAGGGTCCAAGTAACCAAATGGCGGCTTTAAAATATTTTTTACCCAAAAGTTCATACTATACAATCGAGTGCACAAACAAAGTATTAGCAATTTCTTGTGGACAAGGTGATAAAGTTTGTTCACATTGAACATTTCGGTATTTCTTGGCTATTTTAGCACAAAATCTGAAATTCTTAATGATTGTTTAAAGTTAAGTGTCGATATTATAATTTTCTGGGTGTTTGCGAGAATTATGAAGGTGCAAGCTTTACGAAACTCGAGAAAGGCTGGTTACATGTCAAGCAAGACTATGGAGATCAACCCTGAGAACTCGATTATGGAGGAACTGAGGAAGAGAGCAGATGCAGATAAGAATGACAAGTTTAGTGAGTAATGAAAGATGGACTACTTCACTTCCGTAAGTTGGGTTTTTTTAATAACAGTCGATGGAAATGTAGTTCATTGTCACTTAGTTTATCAATGGACTTGCTGATTCACTTGCTTAAACTTGGATTCAATATGGATGACCTGATACATTTCGAACCACGATCGTTGTTGCCAAGACTAAAAATAAGTGTTTAATCCAAAAACAAAACAATAGTCATCAACTTGACATGTTTAATCCAAAAACAAAACAATACAAATCTCAAATTACATAGTATATACACATCACAATATATTAATAAGCATATTTTCCATCCTTTGACCTATGTGGGACTACTTGTTTACTTGAAACAAGTAGTTTTAAAAAAAATGGCCCATGTAAAAATTGTTCTAAAGATATAATGTAAGACTGAATCGTTTCTCAGAATTTAACAATATTTCAAAGGGACGGTATCAATACAAACAAAGCCAAGAACCGGCTAACACCCCTTGATGTAGGACGTACTAATTTCTCATAACTAAATAATAGTTCAAGTGATGGTATTACTACATGATAAATACTAAACGGGCTAAGCCCAATACAAAGAAACTTTCTTAATATAAAATCCCGCTAAACACATAAGACCTTTATAGTCGTAGTCAAATGCTTCTTTTTACACATTGTTTTATTACTTTCATGCTATTAAAAATTCGTTAGCAAACTCAAGCACTGTTGTATAGTGACAATGTACTCCGAGTTGGCGGATATTCCCATGGTTCACTCACGCAACAACTCACCCAAAGATAAAAACGATAAGAATGTGAAAGACTTGGTCCTATTATTGTTCGAGACATCAAACATTATGAACTTGTTAATTTATGGTGTTTTGTATCTTTAATAACTTTAACATTAGCTATTTTAAACCGACAATGCTACCATGCTAATAAGAAAGTGAGAATAAGCTATTGTACTAATTACATTAAAAGACAAACTTTTTCATAATCGAAGTACAAAAAATTAAGTTAAGAATTATATGGTTCCGTTTGCACTGATTGACGTTGCATTTTCCAATAAACAACATCAAAAACTAACAACTAAGAATATTATACCAATCCCAACTTGCATAAGAAATATACGTCAGAGTATATAAATAAGCAAAATTTTCATCGTTTGATCCATGTGGGACTACTTGAAACAAGTTTAAAAAAAAATTAAATGGCCGGACAGGCCGGTACAATATTTGTTCTAAAAACATTACACCTTTGTAGCTGTAATCAAATACTTCTTTCTTTTTACATATTGTTTATTGTTTTCAAGCTATGAAAATCGATTTCATACTCAAAAAACGATTGCATAGTGACAATGCACTTATAACACTTTTTTAAGTTAATTATTTACATGATCATCTACAGCCTCTCATGTAAAATTTTGACCATTTTTATCAAGAACAAAGTTGGACTTTCTAAGAAGTCAACTGTGTTTATTGAACTCCATGAATTAACTTATCTTACTTGAACTTCTTTAATGGTTCTAAGAGCACAAGGTATGGTAAACGCGAATAACGTGTTATTCGTCTGCCACCTCAACTCCACATCATACACATCCAAATAACACACCAATAACTAAAAACCTCTCCTTCATAACACACCACTAACATTATCTATAGTTCTCGCAAAATACCCAACAAAATATATCACTCACTCACAATCCACACACAAAAAAACATAGAAGTGCATTTGGCGTGAGCCAATGCATTAGCTTAAAACACAAAAAGTTAACTTTGTCTCACAAATGGCATGTTGGGTGGTATGGCAATGGTATGCCATTGATAATTTTTTCTTTCCTTTGGCGTGTTATCTTGCACCCATACCCTCTGCTCTAAGTAATTAATACAACATCCAAGTTGGGAGTATATGTATTAAGTTACATTTAAGTTTCCATTTTGTGCTTTATAGTTTCCAATGAATAGAGTTGACAAACTTGTATGTGTGTTAAGCTCCATTAAAGGCGTCAATTCCCATTGTATGATTGTGTTTCAAGACTTGGATAACACTATGCTTGTTTATACATGTTGTTTTTATTCTATGCTTTTCAATTATAAAAAAGAGCTCTCCTCCAAATATCTCTTTCAAGTGTATTTCTTTTTCTCTTTTTCCTCCCAAATTTTTTATTATCATTTTAGACTTCATTTATTGTTGAGTTACAAAATGAGCATTATGTCATTTCTCTTTCATTCATCTGATTACTTTAACCTTTTATATTTCTCATTATTTATATTTATTGCTTTCATTAAACAGAGTCACCTATATTCTTACACAAAGTAGAAAACAACATTATTTAATGTAATATTAGATTTATGTGTTGTGTTTTTAATGTAATATTGTTCAAGAGTCATTAAGTATTCCAAATTTCCAATCTTTCTTGCTTTCTTTTTTCTTTTTTCTTTTAAATTAAAAAAAGGCATAGAATGGAATACTAGATATAAACAAGCATAGGTTTGGAAGAGTTCTAAAAACTAAGCATAAAAGGGGAAAAAAAACTCCCGATTAAAGCTTCATTTAAGTTTCTATTTTAAAGTATGCATGTAAACAATGTTGGAAAGTATTAAACGTGTATGTGTTAAGTATGCATGTAAACAATGTTGGATTTAAAGGGTAGAATAGGTATAGAACAAACTTAAGAGATTAAGAGATTAACAGTTTTTTATCCATGCTTACAAGCAGTTAACATAATCGTAGTTTGGGAGTGTGTCAGAGAAAACTATCAATGACCAAAGCAGGGTATAAGCACAGGAAAATAATCAACAATGCCTGGAAAAAAATCATAAACAATTATTTCAAAAATGAAGATTATTTGAGTTGATCACTAAACGTAAACACGCAAAATGGAAGAAACAAAATCTCAAGCAAGTTATTTGAGTTGATCGTTTAGTGAGTCTCAACTATGAACCGTAGATGAGTTTGGGTAGATTACCTTGTGCGCTGATTGGCAATATATTGCTTCCTGCTTACCAAACCACCTAATTGCAAAGAGTAGTACAAATGTTAGGACCGATAGTAAAACACATATATAACATAGACACATAAGTTGTAGTCATGTAAGGCGATCAACACAAAAATAGAGACAGAATGTACCTGTCAAATTAGTTCTTTTATGTACTGGCTCCTTTGGGTTTGTTAACAGTGTCATTTATCGCTGTTGCTTATATTTCCCATGAGTATAGCGCTTGTAGACCTTTGGTGATATAACACAGTTTATCTTACCAATGTTATTTGGAATATCTCGTAAACGGTAACAATCCGTTATGGTTAGCGTCTCTAAAGATTCTATTTGGCCAAGATCATCGGGTAACTTCTTTAGCAGCAAACATGATTTGAGTTCGAGAGATTTGAGATGTTTCAACTTACAAATGCTATCTGGAAGATCTCCAATCTTTGTAGATGAAAAGATTAGCTCCTCTAGACATTCTAAGCGGTCAAGGTCCCGGGTGCTACGTAATACTACCTTCAAGTGTAAGCTTTCTTAAACCACGTAAACTACAAATACTTCTTGAAAAATTCTCAAGGTTTGTACAAGCACATAGACCCATCGAAATAAGCATTTCAAGATTTCCAAACGATGAAGCTGGATCTTCTTTATAATAACATTCAAACCGAAACTTGGGAAAACTATTGTTGGGATGCAGTAGGCATACATCTATGGTCTCTGCAATCATATGTAACTCGAGATAAATAATCAACCTCACATGAATCAAGCGATCATCAAACCAAAGCGATTTAAACCTACAACCACTTATGTCTAAGAAGGCAAGATTTCTCGGACATCCACAGAGCATTAATTTCTACCAAATTATAGCAGTTTTCAAGATCTAACCATTTCGATTTGGAGTCAAGCCAAGGTCAAGGGTCCATGACTTTGAATGGTGAGGTAGAAACCTATAAGCTTTGGACTTTCGAAGGCATTTGAAGTTCTACCAAATCATGACAATCTATGAGAATTAGCCTCTCAAGATTCGGAGTATTCCTGAGGTGAAGGTTAGTCAACTTTGAATGACTTAGGTTGACAACTGCGAGCTTTAGACTTTCTGAGGGCATTTGAAGCTCTAACAAATCACTACAACCTTTGAGTATTAGCGTCTCGAGATTCGGAGTATTCCGGAGGTGAATGGTCTGCAACTTTATACGACTGAGGTAGAGATATTTGAGCTTTGAACATTCCGTGGGCATTTGAAATTCTACCAAATCATTAAAGCCTTTGAGTTCTAGCTTCTCGAGATTCGGAGTGTTCCCGAGGTGAATGGTCTTCAACTTTGAATGACCGAGGTTGGCATATTTGAGCTTTAAACTTTCATGGCATTTGAAGCTCTATCAAATCATTCTGACCAATGAGAAAAAGTGTCGCAAGATTCGGAGTATTCACGAGGTGAGCGGTCTTGACTTTGAATGACTCAGTCGAGATATTCGAGGTTTAGACTTTCATTAGGCATTTGAAGTTCTACCAAATCATAACTGACCTTGAGTCTTAGCGCCTTAAGATTTGGAGTATTACCGAGGTGAGCGATCTTGACTTAGAATGACTCAAGTTGAGATACTCGAGGTTGAGACTTTCGGTGAGGCATTTGAAATTTAACCGAATCATGACAATCTATGAGCCTTAGTCTCTCAAGATTTGGAGTATTCCTAAGATGAAAGTTAGTCGACTTTGAATGCACGATGTCGAGAAGTGTGAGCTTTGGACTTTCGGCACTCATTTGAAGTTCAACCAAATCATGACAATCTATGAGTATTAGCTTCTCGAGATTGGGAGTATTCCGGAGGTGAATGGTCCGCAACTTTATATGGTGATGTAGAGATATTTGAGCTTTGAACTTTCATGGGCATTTGAAATTCTACCAAATCATTACGACCCGATGAAAAAGCTTCTCAAGATTCGGAGTATTACTAAGGTGAAGGTTAGTCGACTTTGAATGCGATGTCGAGAAGTGTGAGCTTTGGACTTTCGGCGAGGCATTTGAAGTTCAACCAAATCATGACAATCTATGAGAATTAGCTTCTCGAGATTCGGAGTATTCCGGTGAATGGTCCGCAACTTTGAATGACCGAGGTCGAGATATTCGAGCTTTGAACTTTCCATGGCATTTGAAATTCTACCAAATCATTCTGACCTTTGAGTTTTAGCTTCTCGAGATTCGGTGTGTTCGAGGGTGAATGGTCTTCAACTTTGAATGACTGAGGTTGACATACTCGAGCTTTAAACTATCCGCGGGCATTTGAAGCTCTATCAAATCAATACAGCCTTCGAGTCTTAGTGCCTTAAGATTCGGAGTATTCCCAAGGTGAATGATCTTCAGCTTAGAATGACTCAAGTTGAGATACTTGAGGTTGAGACTTTCAGTAGGCATTTGAAATTCAACCGAATCATGACAATCTATGAGCCTTAGTCTCTCAAGATTTGGAGTATTCCTAAGGTGAAAGTTAGTCAGCTTTGAATGCCGGATGTCGAGAAGTGTGAGCTTTGGACTTTCGGCAGGCATTTGAAGTTCAACCAAATCATGACAATCTATGAAATTAGCTCTCGAGATTCGGAGTATTCCGGAGGTGAATGGTGCAACTTTGAATGACCGAGGTCGAGATATTCGAGCTTTGAACTTTCATGGGCATTTGAAATTCTACCAAATCATTCTGACCTTTGAGTTTTAGCTTCTCGAGATTCGGTGTGTTCCCGAGGTGAATGGTCTTCAACTTTGAATGGCGAGGTTGACATACTCGAGCTTTAAACTATCCGCGGGCATTTGAAGCTCTATCAAATCAATACGACCTTGAGTCTTAGTGCCTTAAGATTACGAGTATTCCCAGGTGAATCATCTTGACTTAGAATGACTCAGTTGAGATACTTGAGGTTGAGACTTTCGGTGAGGCATTTGAAATTCAACGAATC
Source organism: Chrysanthemum lavandulifolium (assembly GCA_022545495.1). NCBI lineage: Eukaryota > Viridiplantae > Streptophyta > Magnoliopsida > Asterales > Asteraceae > Chrysanthemum > Chrysanthemum lavandulifolium. The sequence continues at coordinate 11,734,234 of CM040239.1, read as the reverse complement.
ATGACAATCTATGAGCCTTAGTCTCTCAAGATTTGGAGTATTCCTAAGGTGAAAGTTAGTCGACTTTGAATGCGGATGTCGAGAAGTGTGAGCTTTGGACTTTGGCGGGCATTTGAAGTTCAACCAAATCATGACAATCTATGAAATTAGCTTCTCGAGATTCGGAGTATTCCGGAGGTGAATGGTGCAACTTTATATGGTGAGGTAGAGATATTTGAGCTTTGAACTTTCATTGGCATTTGAAATTCTACCAAATCATTCTGACCAATGAGAAAGCTTCTCAAGATTCGGAGTATTCCGAGGTGTCAGTCTTGACTTTGAATGACTCGGCCGAGATATTCGAGTTTAGACTTTCATCGGGCATTTGAAGTTCTACCAAATCAATACTGACCTTGAGTCTTAGTGCCTTAAGATTCGGAGTATTTCAGGTGAACGGCCTTGACTTTGAATGGTGAGGTCGAGACATTCGAGCTTTAGACTTTCACTAGGCAATTGAAATTCTACCAAATCATGACCTTTCGGTTTTAGCTCTTTAAGTTTTGGAATACTCCCGAGGTGAAGGGTCTTCATCTTTGTATGGTGAGGTTGACAAATACAAGATT